>CM019063.1:480383285-480420949 GCA_009667805.1 Leptobrachium leishanense | reverse complement strand
CAACTCTTTGAAGCACCCTAGGGTGTGCCCTTTCTAAAAATATATGGTTTGATGGGGTAAGTTACTTTGGCCGGCTTCAAAAATGTCCCAAATAGGACATGAGTGCATGATGACGAATGTGAAAATTCCAAGTTTGAAAACTGAAATGCGCCCCCCAAATAAGGCCTATTAGCCCCCAAATGACCCGACATACCTATACATGGGGGGTATCAATTTACTCAGAAGATGTTGCTGAACATATTTTGGGTGTTTTTTGGCAGTAACCCATAACTGGATTTGACAATTCATGCCTAAAGTACAATGTGTGTGAAAAAATAACACACAAGAAGTGACTACCTGAAAGTTTGACATAGAGCTAGTACATGGAAAGTGTTAAAATAACACTCTTTGAAGCACCCTAGGGTGTGCCCTTTCTAAAAATATATGGTTTGATGGGGTAAATACTTTGGCCGGCTTCAAAAATGTCCCAAATAGGACATGGGTGCATGATGACGAAATGTGAAAATTCCAAGTTGGAAAACTGAAGTGCGCACCCCCCAAATAAGGCCTATTAGCCCCCAAATGACCCGACATACCTATACATGGGTGGTATCAATTTACTCAGAAGATGTTGCTGAACATATTTTGTGGTGTTTTTTGGCAGTAACCCATAAATGGATTTGACAATTCATGCCTAAAATACAATGTGTGTGAAAAAATAACACAAAAATTGACTACCTGAAAGTTTTACATAGAGCTAGTGCATGGAAAGTGTTAAAATACAACTCTTTGAAGCACCCTAGGGTGTGCCCTTTCTAAAAATATATGGTTTTATGGGGGTAAATTACTTTGGCCGGCTTCAAAAATGTCCCAAATATGACATGGGTGCATGATGACGAAATGTGAAAATTCCAAGTTGGAAAACTGAATGCGCACCCCCCAAATAAGGCTATTAGCCCCCAAATGACCCGACATACCTATACATGGGTGGTATCAATTTACTCAGAAGATGTTGCTGAACATATTTTGGGGTGCTTTTTGGCAGTAAACCTTAAAGTTCACAGTACATGTATTCTAAATTGCGTTCAAAAAATAAAATCAGCAAAACTTTTTATTTCTCAAACTTTGGCATAGATTTGTGGTAAAATGGTTTCCATGGAAAGAGTCAAATACCCCAAGTTTAATACCTTGATTTGTGTACTTTAAAAAAATATGTATATGTGGAGGGTTATTCAGGAATTAGTGACAGATATCAGTGTTACAATGTCACTATCACTAGTTTTGAAAATAAACTCTTTGGAAATGGCAAAGTGTTACTTGCACTTATTGTTGCATAAAATAAGGAAAAAAGCGAGGAATATGTAAACATTGGGTATTGCTAAACTCAGAACTAAATTTAGAAACTACTAAGGAATTAAATTTTTTTGACGGTTGTTGATACATAAGAAATTTTGGGGGTCAAAGTTCGAAAAAGTGGTGTTTTTTCAATTTTTTTGTCATATTTCACAATGTTTTTATAGTAAATTATATGAAATGATGAAAAAAATGGTATCTTTATAAAGTCCATTTAATGACGAGAAAAACAGTGTAAAATATGTGTAGGTTGCATAAACGAGTAAGAGGAAAATTTGTCCTAAACACTAACAGCGCAGAAACGTAAAAACAGCAGCGGTCACTAAAGGACGGATTTGTGTAAAACCGCCCGGTCACTAAGGGGTTAAAATATTTAAAATATTCAACCCCCTTTTTTGCCCCCCAGTTGAATTTTTGAAAAACTGTAAATTATGTGTTGTTTTTATTTTTCAAGAAGAATCTAAATACCGATTTTCATGTCTGTAATATCTTCTGTTTTTGAGACATAGGTATCGTGTTTAAAATATTCAACCCCCCTTTTCACCCCCTTAGGGGCGGAGTTTCCAATAATCCTTCCTTAGTGAGTGCCCACATCATGAAAACAGTGCACCTTCAAAATTTCTCATTCCTAGGTTAAACGGTTTCAGCTGGGTGTAGATGAGTCAGTCAGTCAGTCAGGACTTAGAAACATAGAAACATAGAAAATGTCGGCAGATAAGAACCTTTTTGGCCCATCTAGTCTGCCCAATTACATGGATACTTTACCTGGATTTATCTTTTGTTTAGGATAGCCTTATGCCTATCCCATGCCTGCTTAAATCCAATCACTGTTTTGGCCTCTACCACTTCAACTGGAAGACTGTTCCATGTATCCACCACCCTCTCAGTAAAATAATGCTTCCTGATGTTACTTTTAAACCTTTGCCCCTCTAATCTAAGACTATGACTATGACAACTCCTCTTGCTTTGCTACTTTGTCTCCTTTTAAATATACTCCCTTCCTCTACCTTGTGGATTCCCTTTACGTATTTAAATGTTTCTATCATATCTCCTCTGTCTCGTCTTTTTTCCAAGCTGTACATGTTAAGATCATTAAGCCTTTCCTGGTAACATTTCTCCTTCAAGCCGTACACCATTTTAGTAGCCCTTCTCTGAACTCTCTCTAAGATGTCTATATCCTTCTGGAGATACGGTCTCCAGTACTGCACACAGTACTCCAAGTGAGGTCTCACAAGTGCTCTGTACAGTGGCATGAGCACTTCCCTTTTCCTACTGATAATACCTCTCCCTACACAACCAAGCACTCTGCTAGCATTTCCTGCTGCTCTATTACTTTGACTACTTACCCTTAGATCCTCTGAAATAATAACCCCTAAATCCCTTTCCTCAGATGTTGAGGTTAGGACTGTATCAAATATTCTATATTCAGCCCTTGGGTTTTTACATCCCAGGTGCATTATCTTGCACTTATCCACATTAAAACTCAATTGCCACAGCTCCGACCATTTTTTTAGTTTACCTAAATCATTTGTCATTTGGCTGATCCCTCCAGGAACGTCAACCCTGTTGTAAATCTTTGTGTCATCAGCAAAAAGACATACTTTTCCATTAATACCTTCTGCAATATCACTAATAAAAATATTAAAGAGAATGGGTCCAAGTACTACCCCTGAGGTACCCCACTGGTAACAAGACCTTGCGCCGAATAAACTTCATTTACCACAACCCTCTGTTGCCTGTCACTCAGCCACTGCCTAATCCATTCAACAATATTGAAATCCATACTCAAAGATTGCAATTTATTGATAAGCCTTCTATGCGGAACAGTATCAAAAGGCTTACTGAAATCTAAATAAGCAATGTCTACTGCACCACCTGTGTCTATTATTTTTGTTACCCAATCAAAAAATCAATAAGATCAGTTTGGCATGATCTCCCTGAGGTAAACCCATGTTGTTTCTTATCCTGTAATCTATGTGTTTTTAGATGTTCAACAATCCTTTCCTTTAACATGGTTTCCATTAGTTTCCCCACTACTGACGTAAGACTAACTGGCCTATAGTTCCCCGATTCCTCCCTACTACCCTTCTTGTAAATGGGCACAACATTTGCTAATTTCCAGTCTTCTGGGACGACTCCCGTTAACAGATTTATTTAACCAATCCTTGTTAACGGTTTTGCTATTACACCACTGAGCTCTTTTAATAATTTAGGATGGATCCCATCAGGCTCCATTGACTTATTTGTCTTTACTTTAGACAGCTTTCGCGTTTATATATATATATATATAGATATCTACATATCTCTATATCTCTCTCTCTCTCTATATATACAGTTGTGTTCAAAATTATTCAACCCCCACTGAAATTGAGTGTTTTGGCCAGTTTGACATTGATTTTGATCATTCAGTCATCTTGCTTACAATTAAATCAAAGAGGCACGTGTAGGTCAGACAAATATAACATAACATTTATAATGAAATAACCACAAATGTCTTTTCTGTGCTCACATCATTATCAGTTTTATTCAACCCCCAAGTGACATTCAATCTTAGTACTTATTACAACATCCTTTTACAGTTATAACAGCTTTTAAACGTGAAGCATAGCTCTATGGGTATCTTCGCCCATTCGTCATGGGCAAAAGCCTCCAGTTCAGTCACATTCTTAGGCTTACGCACTGCAACTGCTTTCTTTAAGTCCCACCAGAGGTTCTCAATCGGACTTAAGTCAGGTGACTGCGATGGCCACTCCAAAATGTTCCAGCCTTTTTTTTTTTTATTTTAAACAATTTTATTGTTATAATGCAATGGGTCACAACTCAACCCGCAGAAAAGCCATGCAAGGCTAATTTAGCAAAGACATCACATAAAAAAAAAAAACAGGGAGGGGGTATCAAACGCGGTGTGTGTGAAGGGCGGGGACCAGGTTCATTGGTACAATGACAGTAGACGCTGGTGGATCCAGGGGTAAGAAGGGTAAACAATAAAAAAAAAAAAAAAAAAAAAAAAGGGGGGGGGGGGAGGAGAGAAGGCAGTGGCCATCACCGTGACGCTCCTGGCGCGCTCCCGAGGGAGGCCATGGAGGTATTATGTCACGAGGCCTAGACGGTCCGAGGGCCAGGCATGTCAAAACATGATGGCACACCCCAGTACCGTCCAGAAAATGCCAAACAATAATAAAGAAAGAAAAAGGGGGGGAAGGGGGTGGGGGCCCAGAATCCACCATAACTCGCTGTAGGTCTTGTCACACAAAACAGATGCTGGATAGGTGAGGGGCGCAACAGTCTCAAGTCTCGCCAGTAAACAGAATGAGGGGGGGTATGGACTGGGAGGGCGAGGGGGGGGGAAAGTCTCAGCATGGGGTCGCGGCGAAGTTTGACATAGTCAAGGAAAACTAGGCTGTACAGTTCGACGACTCAGTGACCAGTAAACACTCCAAGAAACCAGGTAAAGGGGGTATGAGCCGAGAACATATGTGGCCCACTCAGTCCGGGTCCCGGGGAGGGAGGGGTGAGCCTGCCATTGACTCGCTCGCCATGTTGCTTGAGGCGTCAGAGGTTATTCCCATGTTTTGAAGATGGGTGATCGCATCTTCCGCAGTGGTCGCTGCAACGTGGCTATCTCCATGGGCTATCAGCAAGGAGCCGAGTGGCCCCCATTTGTAGCGCACCTTGTGGGCTCGAAGAAGTGCAGTGGCCGGCTTAAATTGGCGTCTAGCAGCCAAAACTAAAAAAGGAAGGTCTCTGTAGATCGCAACGGAGGATCCCTCAAATGAAACCGTGGGTATATTGCGAGTCGCTTCCAGCAACTGCATCTGCAGACGGACGTCACGGAGAACCACAACAATGTCGCGTGGGACACCAGCCGGTGCCAAAGCTGCCCTCCGCACTCTGACCGCCGAGAGCACCGGATCCTGGACGACGACATCAGGCGAGAGAACGGCCATCACGAAGCGGGTAACGTATTGCAGCAGGGTAGTATCTAGTATCGATTCCGGGATGCCTCGTAGTTTCAGGTTTCGCCGGCGGTGGCGGGCCTCAAGAGCCACCACAGCCGACTGCAGGTTCCCCACCTGAGTCTGGAGTGCCCGCAATTGAGAGGAGGTTGCGGCCTGCCCCTCCTCAATCTCTAGTGTGCGTGCTTGCACTGCTTTCATCTCGGTCTGGGTAGCAGCGAGGCCAGATTCCAGGACCTGGAGTTCAGCCTGCCAAGCAAGCCTGGCGTCTGCCAGGAGGGCCTTAATGTCCTTTTTTGTGGCTGGCAAATCGCCATCCTCCATCTCCTGAATCCGCTGCGGGGTAGTGTGGGGGGGGGAGGCGAACTCACCAGCCTCCGGCGGTGCCGCCGCGCCATAACAGGAAGGCTGTCTCTGCAGTAGTCTGCGCTCCGGTGCCCCACTCAGCGAGAGCCGGATGTCTGGGGTATGCGCCTCCACTCCGCTGGGCTTGGTCTTCTTCCCCATCTCGATGTTGAGCACCGCAATCCGAGGTCAGGCTTCCCCTATCCCACTAGGCCTCCAAGATGGCGCTCGTATGCTGCCGATCCGGCCAGCACGTGGATCGCTGGTCTGGGGAGAGGGCTGACAGGGCCCCGGAACACTCCACCCTATGGCCCGCCGCCGAGGAGTCGTCTGGGACGAAATATGGCAAGGGCGAACGTCGATAATATCGCAGTTAATACCGGAGAAAGCGGAGCTCCTCTAAAGCACGTCCGTCCACCTCCGCGGCTGGCCACGCCCCCTATGTTCCAGCCTTTAATCTGCAACCATGCTCTAGTGGACTTGGAGGTATGCTTGGGATCATTGTCCTGTTGAAAGGTCCAACGTCTCCCAAGCCTCAGGTTTGTGACGGACTGCATCACATTGTCATCCAATATCTCCTGGTACTGAAGAGAATTCATGGTACCTTGCACACGCTGAAGCTTCCCTGTACCTGCAGAAGCAAAACAGCCCCAAAGCATGATTGACCCCCCCGCCATGCTTCACAGTAGGCAAGGTGTTCTTTTCTTCATAGGCTTTGTTCTTCCTCCTCCAAACATAGCGTTGATCCATGGGCCCAAACACTTCTAATTTTGTTTCATCAGTCCACAGAATACTATCCCAAAACTTCTGTTGTTTGTCCACATGACTTTTGGCATACTGCAGTCGACTCTTCTTTATTCTTTGGAGACAGCAAGGGGGTGCGCCTGGGAGTTCTGGCATGGAGGCCTTCATTACGCAGTGTGCGCCGTATTGTCTGAGCTGAAACTTCAGTACCCACATCTGACAAATCTTTTCTCAGTTCCTCAGCAGTCAAACGGGGACTTTTCTCCACTCTACGCTTCAGATAGCGCACAGCAGTCGAAGTCGGCATCTTCTTTCTGCCACGACCAGGTAGCCTTTCAACAGTGTCCTTTGCCTTGAATTTGCGAATGATGCTTCCTATGGTCTCTCTTGGTATGTTTAACATCTTTGCAATCTTCTTATAGCCATTGCCCTTCCTGTGAAGAGTAATCACCTCTTCTCTTGTCTTCCTGGACCATTCTCTTGACTTCATCATGTTTGTAACCACACCAGTAAATGTCTAGAAGGAGCTGAGTATCACAGTCATTTTAAAGCTGCCTAATTGGTGCTTATTATGTTTTATTGCTGCTCCGTGACATCCACAGGTGTTTTCAATACCTGATTGAAAACACTTGAATGAACCTCTGTTCTTCAGAGTGGTAGTCTTTAAGGGGTTGAATAATTGTGTCAATGATGAATTCACAAAAGAAACATTTACTACTGTATTACAAAACCAATTGATGTCATTTTAGTTGCATATGGTTCTTTAAAAAGTCCTGGTAGGATTTCATTCTGAATACAATTACAAATGTACACTAAATTCCCTAAAACCCTTTACAGCATTGGGGGTTGAATAATTTTGAACACAACTGTATATATATAAATATATCTATCCAGACCAGGAAAATACATATTGTACCCCAGTGGGACATCACTTCAATCTTACAGGCCACTCCATCCAAAACCTCAAAATAAAAATCCTCAAAGGACATTTTAAAGACCTCCGTGAACGCAAAACATATGAAACGAAAATGATCACATATTTTTTTTTTAAACATATTTTTTATTCATCTTGGATCAACATACAGAAAAACATACAGAGAGACATCTTAATATACATCATTATCAGATATTCAACTCGTACAAAAACATGGCATCCAGCGGTTGAAGAAGTTATTGTACACCTCCTCTTAGAACCAAGGAAGATTATTCCCAAAAGTAAGTGGGTCGGTTAAGTGTGGGCATCCACAGGGTCTGAGGGGGAGGAAGCTAGAAAACGGGATAAGGAGTGATCAGGGGGATCTTGCGGGATGGGTGGGGTACCTCGCAGCATCTGTAGTGAGTACCAAGGGGTGCAGAAAAAGGTATGATGTAAGGAGTCCTTAGTTTCGCATGGCAGGGTGCGAATAAGGGGGGTCCAATTGGTAAAGAAGCACTGAGTCTTCTTTTCTTGCTGCATCGCAGCCTCGATCCAGTCTGCAAAAAATATGGTGTAGATTCTATCATAAACCATGCGAAAGGAAGGAGGGGCAGCTGAGATCCATTGCGACAAGATCACTTTCTTGCCCGTTGCAGCTAACAGGGTGAGCCAAAATCGATGGCACTTATCAAAAGGTCTGGGGGTGAGGGGGGTCAGACGATTAAAGATGGCCCATACCGGGGTAAAAGGAATTTCTAGACGAAGAACCTGTGAACCAAATCGTCGTATTGTGTCCCAAAATAGTTTAATAAAGTGACATGACCATAAGCAAATGATCACATATTTTAACACTAAAAATGCTGGGCTCAACGTTGACTCTGGGTTTTTAACCCCTTATCATAACGTCAAATAACATTCAAAATTCGGGCTGATGCTTGGTTTTTTGTTTTTTTTCATGTCTCCTTCAGCCTTCACTGTTTTATGTTTTTTGTTTTTCCTTTTTTTTTTCTCTTTTCCATCCAAGTTGTATGATCTTATCTCTGTTGTTTTATTATGGGCCCAAGATCCCTCATGCGTTCATTTTCCCATTTTGAACATACCATTTGACTCTCACTCTTTATGACATCTAACCCCCCACCCATGTAACCCTTTATGTCCTAATGTTTAATTCTAGGAACTGATCAGTATAGCTTCCAGACCTGAGGAAGAGAGTAATACTCTCAAAACGCTTGTCTTTTAAATGTTACGTTAGTCCAATAAAAAAGGTATCACTACGTACTGCTATACTCTATATATCTACATATATATACAATATATATATATATATATGGCAAAATTGTGGAAGCACTCCAGGGCTTGAATAAAATAAAGTTTATTATTAAAACATAAAAAAAGCCCTTTTTTGGGCTTTTTAAATGTTTTGATAATAAACTTTACGTTATTGAAGCCACGGAGTGCGTCCAGAATTTTGCCATTTATATATTTTTCCATTGGACTTTGGCACCCGGTCATTCTATCACAATTAAGACGGAGTGCTGGTACATTGTATGTGTATATACACGCAACGTTACTTGATACAGTTTTGTTGCTTGCCACTGAGCATGACTTGTAATACACAGTCTATTACCTGAATGACACATGTGTCACATCACTCATGTTACTGCGGCCTTGTGTCACTGATGTATAAACATGGTTCAAGATTGAATGGCAAATCACAGGTATTCCAATTTATTCTACCCTGTGGTTTGTGACAAATCATGACCTCAAGGAAAGTGCTTCCTATGCAGGCATTTATTTATTTAGTAAGTATGATCTGGTAGTTCCAGCAATATCTGTAGAAGGTCCACGTCCCAACACCAACTTGGATTATACAAATGGAATGAAAAACTGTATCTTCTTATTAGATTAATATGTGTCTTATTTTTAGATGCTCATAGTGAGTGAACAGAAGCCTGACAGTTCTGTTTTGCTGATATTTTTAAATAACTTTGTATCCTCACGGATATATTAAGTTTTTACAGTTATCGTATTTGCACAGATTTATTTATAGTTAATATAAATATATTTTTACTCCAGAAACAAACAACATTTAAAGCAACAGCAAAATCGTTCGGCTAGACTCCACTGAACTTTTCTAGTGACGGATCTTACGCTGAAAAGAAAATTTGTTTTGTCAAAATAAATCAAGCAATTAGGGTGTTACGTATAGTAAATGGAGAATGAAGAATAATAATGAGGATGTTAAGGCCGAACTCATCTGTCTCTGAATTTAAAAATAAATTACTAATCTAGCTCTTTTTCTTCCAAAGGTACTCAAGTACAAAGCATTATTTTATCATGACTACGAATTATAATTAAGAGAACATTTCCAGAAGATATGATTTTATGAATTTAAAAAGTTTTTTTATAACCGTGCCTCTACCTATATCTCCTCTCTTATTAGCAGGTATGCTCCTTCCCAGTCACTTCACTCAGCCAATAATGTTCTGTCTTCCTGCCCTCATACCTGCAAACCCGTCACTCACTTTTTCCGAGCTGCCCGTTATCTATTGAACTCCCTCTCTTTCAACATTCTACTCTTCCCGTGCCTCCAGTCTTTCAAGACATCTCTGCAACGGCATTAGTTCTGAGAGACCTATCAGCTCACTCCATAATCACCTTATTTCACCTTTCCTGATCTATCTCCCACACGGCCCCCATGTACCCCATTACTTATCATTATTATTATTATATAGACATTTATACAGCGCCAACATATTCCGCAGTGCTTTACAATAGGGGAGCACAAACAGGAGACAAGAGACAGTACAAGATACATGAGGAAAAGCAGCAGCGTAGCGTGGGTTGTCAGCGCCCGGGGCAAGGCAAGAATTGCGTGCCCCCCACCTGTGGATACGGTACCATACCCCGATTCCCTTCTACCAGTAGAGTATTGACCCCCTTACCCCACAAACACATGTATTGCATATTAACAAAATACTGATATAAAAAATGAAACACACATTCCCCCATGCTACGCCACTGCTACCAGTCACCCTGTCCCAGTATACCCTAGTAGTTTCACTCTCACACTATACCCAGTCACCGTCTCCCAGTACCCCCAGTCACATAGTTATACATAGTTATATAGGCTGAAAAAAGACATGCGTCCATCGGGTTCAGCCTCTCCCACATAACCTACTGCTGTTGATCCAAAAGAAGGCAAAAAACCCAGTCTGAAATGCTTGCCAATATGCAGCATACTGGGAAAAAATTCCTTCTTGACCCCAGAATGGCAGTCAGACTTCTCCTTGGATCAAGAAGCTTTTACCCACATATTAAATATTATAACCCTTAATATTCTGTGTCTGCAGGAAGTCATCCAGTCGTTTTTTAAAAGTCTGTACAGACTCTGACCCAACCACCTCAACAGGCAGAGAATTCCACAGTTTTACTGCTCTCACCGTAAAATAACCCTTCCTATGCTTTAAGCTAAATTTTCTTTCTTCCAGTCTAAATGGATGACCCCTTGTCCTGTGTATAGACCTGTTAATGAATAAGTTATCAGACAATGGTTGATAATGGCCCCGTATATATTTATATAAGGTTATCAGATCCCCTCTAAGGCGCCGTTTCTCTAAACTAAACAGGTTTAAGCTTGTTAGTCTTTCGTCATAACTTAACCCTTCCATTCCCCTTATTAATTTAGTTGCCCGTCTCTGCACTTTTTCTAACGCTATAATATCTTTTTTTAAAACAGGTGCCCAAAATTGCATGGCATATTCAAGGTGCGGCCTGACCATTGATTTATACAGAGGCAAAATTATGTTTTCATCCCGTGAGTGAACTCCCCATTTAATGCATGCCAATACTTTGCTGGCCTTGGCAGTTGCTGTTTGACATTGCACATTGTTACTTAGTTTGAAGTCTATGATTATTCCCAAATCCTACTCCTGCTTGGATTTCCCTAACTCCGTACCATTTAGGGTATAAATTACTTGTGTGTTCTTCACTCCAAAGTACATAACTTTGCATTTATCTAGATTAAATTTCATCTGCCATTTAAGTGCCCAGTCCCCCAATCTATCTAAATCCCTCTGCAGCGAAGTAACATCCTGCTCACATTGTATTACTTTTCCTAGTTTTGTGTCATCTGCAAACACTGATACATGGCTTTCAATGCCTATCTCAAGGTCATTTATAAATAAATTGAATAGTATTGGTCCTATAACAGACCCCTGAGGGACACCGCTTACCACTGGTGTCCATCTTGAAAATGTACCATTTATGACCACTCTCTGTACCCTATCTTTTAGCCAGTTTTCTATCCAAGAACAAGTATTTTCATCTAGACCAATTTTTCTTAATTTAAATAGTAACCTTTTGTGTGGAACTGTGTCGAAAGCTTTGGCAAAATCTAAGTAAATCACATCCACTGCGAACACCTGATCTATACTTCTACTTACTTCCTCATAGAACGTAATTAGGTTAGTCTGACATGATCTGTGTTTCATGAAACCATGCTGATTTTTGCCAATTACATTATGCCTCCCAATAAATTCCTGAATATTATCCCTTAGTAACCCCTCAAATACCCTCTCTCTCTCTCCAAGTACCCCAGTCACTCTCTCTCCAAGTACTCCAGTCACTGTCCCAGTACCCCCAGTCACTCTCTCCTCTGTCTCAGTACCCCCACTTTCTCCCAGTACCCCCAGTCAATCTCTCTATCCAAGTACCCCCAGTTACCCTCTACCCATACCCCCAGTACCCCCTCACTGTGTTGGTTACGCTTCTCTGGTTTCACACAGTGTCGCCTACTTGTGTGGAGTTGCTGGTGGCCTGGGGGGGCTGTCCAGGGGGCTTAGTGGAGACCGGATTTTAAATGTGCTGCATGGCAAGCGCCTCCCTCCCTCCTTCCTGTTCAGTGGCTGCAGGGCTGCCAGTGGAGGAGGGGCTGGAACAGAGTTTCAAGGGGGGCTGACAAGTGTGGTACAGGATGTTCCATCGGATAATGCTGCGCTGCTTCACATGACTCATGTCAGCGTTAAGAAGGAGTCAGGACAGGATCAGAATTTTCTGTCTTAGTCCTCCCTTCTGGACGCCGAGTGCTAAGTCACCGCTGGCGCCGCAAATCTGGCGGCTGCCCATGCAAGGGTGTCTCACGGACACCAGTGTCTGTGAGCAGACACCTTGCTGATCCCTGGGTGGGATCAGCCACTGGGTGGGACAGCAGAGGGTAAGAAGCAGTGCAGTCTGTCTGTGTGTGTGCTGTGAAGAGAGTGAATAAGGTTATGTGAAAAAGCACATTGCATAACCATGCATTGAGGAGAGGGGAGGGGGAGGAGGGGAGGGGGAACAGAGTTTTTTTTTCTAACAGAAATGGAGGGAGATTTTAAAATAAAGGCAAACATAAAACACAATTTCATAAATATGGTGGTTAGGAAAATAGGGTCGAGAATAGGGGACATCATGATGGATCCGGATAACTTGATGCTGGTTTAGGGGCGCAGAGGGTAAGAATCCATGCAGTCTCCCTGTGTGTGTGCTTTATGCTGGTTTAGGGGCGCAGAGGGTAAGAAGCCGTGCAGTCTGTCTGTGTGTGCTGTGAAGAATCATACTCTGCTATTTACCCTCACCTCAGTGTGTGACCTCTCTCCTATTAGATTGTAAGATATTGAGCAGTATCCTCGCTTCCCATCATTCTCTAGGAGTACTATCATGTGCCCTAAGCTAAAACTGGGACGCTAAGAGAAAAAAATTGCGGTCGCAGATTTCCCCTTAGCCTACCTGTTTTACAAGTGGATTACGAGGCAGACGCTGAATCCAGCAGCCATACCTGTAACGGCCGCTAGCCTCTAGGATGCTCGCAGCAGCGCTAATGCACTGTCACGAGAATCCCCTCCTGGTGTCCATAGGACTCCATTGAGGCTTCTGTTGCCAGGTTACATGACCTACAGGATCTCGCCTCTCGCGGGATCCTGCAGGTCCGTGGACTGATCGCGGAGGGAGAGTGGGGACTTTTTTCCCCAGTCTCACTCTGCTCCCGACAGCCAGGAGTGGCGGATTGGGCTGCCATTCTTACCGTGGGATTTGTGGTGAGTATATTATTTTTTTGAAGTGGAATCAGCACCAGAATAGAGCTGTGGCTAACGTTTTAGTTTGCTGCAGCGGTTAGTAATTAGTGTTAGGACTTTGTGATCCTAACGCTAATTACTGATTGCTTACTCTTTGCGCTCCCCATGTTAAGCATAGAGAGAACACTAGAAAGGTTAAACTGATGCGCTGAGGGATTTTTTAACCCGTTAGCGATTGGGAGTTGATGTGGGCGTAACTCTATCACCTCAGTTAACCTAGAGCTAATGCCCACTTATATT
The DNA here is from genome assembly GCA_009667805.1 of Leptobrachium leishanense. Taxonomy (NCBI): domain Eukaryota; kingdom Metazoa; phylum Chordata; class Amphibia; order Anura; family Megophryidae; genus Leptobrachium; species Leptobrachium leishanense. The sequence continues at coordinate 480,407,303 of CM019063.1, read as the reverse complement.
AAGGAGGTGATAGAGTCCTAGGGATTTAAGTGGACAATCCATTTTTTAAACATGCAGGAAATAATACCAGCAACATGCAATTCATTCATTTTCTTCTGAAATAAATGGCACAGTGAACTATTAACCAATTATAATAATTAGTTTTATAGAGATTTTGCAACTCTGCATTTTCCCATTTTGTTGCGATTTCAATTACACAGCACGTTCCTAGAACGTGCAGCTAGAGATTGTTTAGGGTGCAAATCCTATCTGAGGATGGAATGTAGTGCAAATACTATCAGCTCCACAATTCAGAATTAATGAGCAAGGTTAACGCAATGAGTCCTAAAGGATGAAGTAGCTGTCTGTATGTGAATCCAACGATACTGCATCATCCCTGTCGTGGGTTCCCCTTGTAAGCTGCGAACGGGAAGAAAAATCTCTAGGCAATCAGTGTAATAAATTGGATTCGAATATAAAACTGTCAGTAACCCTGGGTATCTATTTGTATTTTACTAACAAGAATCTCTGTCATGATGTGATTCATCAGACACTTTTAAGGGTTAAAGTAGGGATGTCACAATCAATTCCTCATGGTACAGGACAACTTATGCTGTGTGTGCATTTTATCTATGACTGAAGCTGTGATCTGAAATAAATATGTCGCCTTGGTTTGTTTTATATATATGTGTGTGTGTATATATGTATGTGTGTGTGATATATATATATATCTCACTACAAACAGAGAAATAATAACTATCCTCAAGGGACTGTTCCCAAACAGGCGCATTTTGTATTAATTTCAGGTCACAGCATGTGCTTTCATAAACACACGTTGAACAAGCATAAGTAATTGCTTCCACCCGTGGAGGCAGTCCAGATCTCAAATGCCTGACAATTTTTTTCACCATTAAAGCAGTTTAGGGGAAAAAAATTGTGTTTTTGTGCTCCAAACTTTTATTCAACTTGCGCACATGTGAGATCAGGAAAGAAAAGGGTTTAGGAATTGACGAAACCTGCAGTTGCAGAATGTCAATACAGAATGTTATTTTTATGCATTTAGAGTTCTGTTCTTGACTGACCTTATCTGCATGCCCCATTACAATGACATTGCAGGTCCCCCATATCTTTAATAAAATATTAAACACAAATATAATTGGCATAACCTAAGCAATAAGTAATGTATTTCCATAGGTGACTTTCCAATGTAGAAACTGAAGATGCTCCCATAAGACAGACTGAAGAATTCTCCTGCTGTCTGTGAGTTAGCTCGTCACTACCAAATGATTTTCTATAAACCACTGGCAAGATTCAGTAGTTTTATGGAAAATGACTTTCCAATACCCACACAGTAAAAATGTACAGAAACAACTCTATTGTACAGTGGCAAGAAAAAGTATGTGAACCCTTTGGGATTACGTGGAGTTTTGCATGAATTGTTCATAAAATGTGCTCTGATCTTCATCTAAGTCACAACAATTTGAAAAACAGTCTGCTTAAAATAATACAACACAAACATTATATTTTTTCATGTTTTTATTGAACAGAACATGTAAACATTCACAGTGCAGGGTTGAAAAAGTATGTGAACCCTTTGGGATTACGTGGAGTTTTGCTTGAATTGGTCATAAAATGTGCTCTGATCTTCATCTAAGTCACAACAATTTGAAAAACAGTCTGCTTAAAATAATACAACACAAACATTATATTTTTTCATGTTTTTATTGAACAGAACATGTAAACATTCACAGTGCAGGGTTGAAAAAGTATGTGAATCTTTGGACTTAATAACTGGTTGACCCTCCTTTGGCAGCAATAACCTCAACCAAATGTTTCCTGTAGTTGCAGATCAGACCTGCACAACGATCGGGAGTAATTTTGGACCACTCCTCTTCACAAAACTGTTTCAGTGTAGCAATATTCTTGGGATGTCTGGTGTGAATCGCTCTCTTAAGGTCATGCCACAGCATATCAATTTGGTTGAGGTCAGGACTCTGACTGGGCCACTGCAGAAGGCGTATTTTGTTTTGTTGAAGCCATTCTTTTGTTGAATTACTTGTATGCTTTGGGTCATTGTCCTGTTGCATCAGCCATCCTCTGCGGGGGTTCAGTTGGCGGACAGATGGTCTTACGTTTTCCTGCAAAATGTCTTGATAAACTCTGGAATTCATTTTTCCATCAATGACAACAATCTGTCCAGGCCATGAAGAAGCAAATCAGCCCCAAACCATGATGCTCCCTCCGCCATGTTTTACAGTGGGGACGAGGTTTTGATGTTGGTGTGCTGTGCCTTTTTTCTCCACACATAGTGTTATGTGTTTTTTCCAAACAACTCAATTTTGGTTTCATCTGTCCACAGAATATTTTGCCAGTAGTGCTGTGGAACATCCAGGTGCTCTTTTGCAAACTTCAAACGTGCTGCAATATTCTTTTTGGACAGCAATGGCTTCCTCCGTGGTGTCCTCCCATGTACTCCATTCTTGTTTAATGTTTTCCTTATTGTAGATATGTCAACAGAAATGTTAGCATGTGCCAGAGATTTCTGTAAGTCTTTAGCTGACACTCTAGGATTCTTCTTTACCTCATTAAGCATTCTGCGCTGTGCTCTTGCAGTCATCTTTACAGGACGACCACGCCTAGGGAGAGTAGCAACAGTTCTGAACTTTCTCCATCTGTCTTACCGTGGACAAATGAACATCAAGGCTTTTGGAGATACCTTTGTAACCATTTCCAGCTTCATGCAAGTCAACAATTCTTAATCGTAGGTCTTCTGAGAGCTCTTTTCTGCGAGGCATGGTTCACATCAGGCAGTGCTGGAACCAGTAAACCCAAAACTGGTGTGTGTTTTTAAAGGGCAGGACAGCTTTCAGCAACACCTCCAATAATATCACACTGATTGGACTCAAGGTTGGCTCACTCCTGGCTCCAATTAGCTCTTTGAGAAGTCATTAGGCTAGGGGTTCACAAACTTTTTCCACCCTGCACTGTGAATGTTTATATGTTATGTTCAATAAACTCATGAAAACATATAATGTTTGTTATTATTATTTTAAGCAGACTGTGTTTTTCAAATTGTTCTGACTTCGATGAAGATCAGAGCACATTTTATGACCAATTCATGCAAAGCTCCACGTAATCCCAAAGGGTTCACATACTTTTTCTTGCCACTGTATATGTTCACTGTAGGTAAGCCATTTTTGACAGACACGGGGCCTCTGCTGGCCAAAAAGTGCTACTACATTTACATTACAGCTTGACCTCCGTGGTGGTGAAGAACAGACTTGCAAGCTTTTAAAACTATTTCAACAAATCGGTTCTCATGTTCAATGTGTTGAAATTTTTGGGAAACCTTCTGGAACTTGTTTGCAAATTAATTTAATTTGCAGTAAGCAAAATTCCTTTGCCTTGCTCCAGAATCAAGCCAAATTCAGAATACTCAATCTTGGGGAACCAGCAGATGCTTTTATTTTCACAATTTTTTATTATGAAAGTAAGTCACCAATGCAAGAATAATGGCCGCGAAGGGCCAAACACCCACTACGGTGCAGCCAGCCTGGCTCACCCCGGCAACCGAAAGGAAACCAGGGGCCATGGAAGAGGCCGCAGTACCAGGAGACCTGGGGCCAAGAGGACGGACAGGGCCTAGGATGCCATCCTGGTGGCTTAACCAGATGACTACCCAGTGTCCCATTAATCGGCAACAAAAAATTTAAAAAAATCAACTCATGGAAAGAAAAAGGTGAGGAAAGTCAGAAACCGCATACACACTCCCAAATCAGTCCCAAAGACAAAGTCAGTCAGAGGGACACGTCTGAGGGGTGGGGGAGGTGAATGACAAAACAGCAATCAGGAACGGGGGACCAGGGAACTCAACCGGGATCAGTTTCCACCGCTGTGGCTGTGCTTCAGGGCAGGTCAAAATCAAGCAGGCCATGGAGAGCAAAAAAGGGGGGAATAAAAAAGGAAGTGGAAAATCAGACAGTCAGCCGGGTTCGGAAAACGGGATCAGTGGCTCCGGGGCAATCCCAAGAGTTGCAGGGATCGCTTTTGCATCTTCCAGGGACGATGTCGGGAGTAGCTTGCCACCGTGGCAAATGATCTGAGAGCCTGAAGACCCCCACCGGTATCAGATCCCACGGGCACGCATCATGGAGGTAACCTCCCGAAAGCAACGTCGGGACACCAGTGCCAGGAACGACAGGTCATGGTAAATTACAAGAAAGCTGGAGGCATATGTGACCCAGAACATAGGGCTGACCGCAGATAGGATCCTGGAATGGACATCCATATATCTCTGGCAACCACAAGGCTGCCTTCTGCAGTCACACAGCCGTTAAAATCTGAGAAACCAAGACTTCCCCATCAGACTTCAGGAGATGAGCCGACAGATTCACTGCATACTCGAGGAGCCCCCCGCAGTCGACCTCTTCAGGGACTCCCCACAGTCATAGGTTCCTACGCTGGTGACGAGCCTGTAGAGCCAGGACAGCAGAGCCAAGGTGAAAGACTTGCGACTATAATTTCGCGATCGTGACTGCAGCAGCTGCCTGCGCCACCTCCATTACCTGGGTCCGGGTCTGCACCTCCGCAATCTGGGACTGTAAAGGTTCCAAACCAGCCCGCACCTCCTGCAAGTCCCGATGTCACAAGGCCTGGAACTCTTCCATCACACGGTGCATATCCACGGCCGTGAGCGATGGCACCGAGGCCTGCGCCACCGGATCCTCCAGCAGCAGTGGAGGACAATGGCCGCCGGGGACTCCGAGCACGGCGACGTACCAAGTCCACGATCCCAAGCCTCCCAAGTGCGCCCTGCACCCAGCGACAAGCCTTCTTCAGCTTCTTCCCCATGGGTCTGGCTAGCAGATTATTTTGAAGATCGAGCATGCTGGATAATGGTAGTGAAGAAGTTAAATTTATGCAGTTGTGTAGATTCATTACCCACATATCCTTCAACAGCTGCATTCAAGTTAGTTCTGTTTCCATACAATGTGCTAAAGACTTTGCACAATTATAATGCACACCTCAAATGACTTATCAGTTGCTAATAAATGAGTATAGAATACGATGTGGCACAAGCTGTGTAATTACCGTATTTGCTACAATGCGAACACGAAATTGAAGCAATTGCGTGTTGCAATTTCAGTAAATTACTCGGTTTTAATCCTGGGAGAACTATAAGAGGGGGGGGGGATCATTTACTATTACATCTCACTTTGCTATGAATATCCTTGCTACTTTTTTTGCTGCTGAAGTGTCGTGGCTCAGGAACTGTTAGGCATAAATGCCCATGGCAGGCTAATGGTAAGGACAAGGAAGTTGCCTGTCAACCCCTATTACAGTTGTGCTTCTGCTAATTTAATGCCTTGCTTTCTCTTTCTACTGATGGATGTTGGGACTCTTCTCAAGTATCTCAACCAACAGCCTACATTTGTCTCATGGCTCATGAGTGTTGACTCTTTAATTATCTCAGTACCCTACAACATCTCATTTGGTGTCACTTATCTCTCACAGTAATTTCTGTCCTGTTCTCTTGCCCTGTTGCTATTGCATATAATTACCCCCTAGCAAGTATGAATCCTCAATTTCTCTTGCTCTCTAAACCACATAACATAGGCAACATTATGATCTCATGATATATTTTTCATCATATTCTCTGACTTTCTGAAGTTCTCTCACAGCTTGTGGCTTGACCTCCCTCACCTTTATAATTATTATTATTATTATGCCTAACATCCCTTCCCCTTTGTATACTACCAGACAAAGATATATGCAGTGCTTGGTAAGTTAAATTCTTTTACTCTGCATGGAAACTTGTGTATGATTTTACTGACCTGAAGTTAGTGAAGAGGCCTGCTAAGGATTGGTATGATTATTACCCCATATTTCAAACATAATTACGTATGATCTTGGGTACAACCTTACAACCTACCTCCTGCTCTACTCCATCAGCATTCTTGAGTGGAGGAAGGAATGAGAAATCTGGAAATAAAAATGTTTAGTTGTTTTTATATATATTGTATTTAACATGTGAAAACAGGTGAGGTTAAGACTTGAGATGACCTTAAGAGGTAGAGAAATTTTCTGTCGATAGGGAAGCGTGTGAGCTCAAAAATCCCTGATGAAAATACTAAATTTTTAAACATCTTATTAGCAGTGGAATCACTAGGTGGTTAGGGATGCAGACAGCACCAGATGTCACCATCCTGAGGGGTGACACCTGGGTAGACCGCAATATTTCTGTCCCCTGTTTTTTTCCGGATATTGACAAGCCCCCTTTTCACACTGGCCGTGGACCTGAAAGTGGCCGCCAGCATCTGTGAATGATCGCAGCTGTGAGACTGTCGGCCTTGCTCCTGCGAGATCATACAAGGCTGTCTCACGACCACGCTCATTGAAAGATGCTGGCAGCTGCTCGTGGGTCCACGGCCAGTGTGAATATGGGGCCATTTAACTAAGCTGTTCATTCTAAAGTAGAGCAGCTGGCCCCTGCTGAGAGATACTGCAGCCAGCCCTCAATATTCCACCAAACAGCCAACCATTATACAGTAATGAACAGAAGAGGGGAAAAAAATCAAAATGGGGGATATTACTATAAAATTAAATATGCCTATACAAAACTAATATAGAAGGAATGTGGGGAAAGATAATAAAATAGGGATAGAAGTGTGGGGGAAAATGAAAAAAATAAAGGAAGAAATGTGGGGTAAAACTAGAAAAGGCTATAAATACACTATATTGCCAAAACGTATTCACTCACCTGCCTTGACTCGCATATGAACTTAAGTGACATCCCATTTCTAATCCATAGGGTTCAATATGACGTTGGTCCTCCCTTTGCAGCTATAACAGCTTCAACTCTTCTGGCAAGGCTGTCCACAAGGTTTAGGAGTGTGTTTATGGGAATTTTTGACCATTCTTCCAGAAGCGCATTTGTGAGGTCACACACTGATGTTGGCCGAGAAGGCCCGGCTCTCAGTCTCCGCTCTAATTCATCCCAAAGGTGTTCTATCGGGTTGAGGTCAGGACTCTGTGCAGGCCAGTCAAGTTCATCCACACCAGACTCTGTCATCCATGTCTTTATAGACCTTGCTTTGTGCACTGGTGCACAGTTATGTTGGAAGAGGAAGGGGCCAGCTCCAAACTGTTCCCACAAAGTTGGGAGCATGGAATTGTCCAAAATGTCTTGGTATGCTGAAGGATTCAGAGTTCCTTTCACTGGAACTAAGGGGCCAAGCCCAGCTCCTGAAAAACAACCCCACACCATAATCCCCCTCCACCAAACTCTACACTTGGCACAATGCAGTCAGACAAGTACCGTTCTCCTGCCAACCGCCAAACCCAGACTCGTCCATCAGATTGGCAGATGGAGAAGAGCGATTTGTTACCCCAGAGAACGCGTCTCCACTGCTCTAGAGTCCAGTGGCGGCATGCTTTACACCACTGCAACCGACGCTTTGCATTGCACTTGGTGAAGTATGGCTTGGATGCAGCTGCTAGGCCATGGAAACCCATTCCATGAAGCTCTCTGTGCACTGTTTTTGAGCTAATCTGAAGGCCACATGAAGTTTGGAATTCTGTAGTGATAGACTCTGCAGAAAGCTGGTGACTTCTTCGCACTATGCACCTCAGCATCCGCTGACCCCGCTCTGGCAGTTTACGTGGCATACCACTTCGTGGCTGCGTTGCTGGCGTTCCCAAACACTTCCACGTTCTTATAATACAGCTGACAGTTGACTGTGGAATATTTAGGAGCGAGGAAATTTCATGACTGGATTTGTTGCACAGGTGGCATCCTATCACAGTTCCATGCTGGAATTCACTGAGCTCCTGAGAGCGACCCATTCTTTCACAAATGTTTGTAAAAACAGTCTGCATGCCTAGGTGCTTGATTTTATATACCTGTGGCTATGGAAGTGATTGGAACACCGGATTCTGATTATTTGGATGGGTGAGCGAATACTTTTGGCAATATAGTGTATGTGGGAAGGAGGGGTGACACAATCAATAACTGTACAAGGTGACACCAACCCTAGTGACATCACTGCTCATAAGCTCTGAGTATATCCCAAGTCTCACTAAGGAAGGTAAAGAAAGAAATATGGCTGCGCACCAGAAAGCCAGCTGTAAGTAGGATCTCCAATCGCCCCCGGCAAAGCGGGTTTGCAGTCCTGGATCCTCCCAACCAGTACAGAGTGGGCAAAGAGTACCAAGGGTTCAGAGTTAGACGATAAGAGAGGTTTGTGCAGGTAAGTGTTGTCTCATGCAAGATATTTGCCTTAAAAAGGTGTATGTGGGTCCGGATAGTGCCCTGGGGGACGGGAAACAAGGACAAAAAGTAAAAAAAAAACATTTTTAAAGGAACAGTGAGTTTTCCATGAAATAAGGGTTAAAGATAAAAACGAAAAATTCCTTTAAATATTGTGCCTAGGAGGTACATAACCTGCCCGTGAAGTGGCGGATTTTTCGGATGTATAGAAACATTTAAAAACAAAAAAAATGACATTTCAAATGACGGTAAACGGTTCTCCTTTAATCTATTCATAAACAACTGCTTGGGGCAGCAGTCTGTATGAAAAGAATAGACAGTTTAGGACACGCAGAACAAGTTTAGTGATTTTTTTTGGCTAAATTGTGGTGAAACTTATGCAGGCTTTGGATGAAAGTAACAATAGGTGCTTTAAAATTGGGCCTTTAGTGTCGGCAACAGTGCCGTCACACCGTAACCCCTCTGTGGTATTGTGGAAGAGTGCAGGGTTGGACCCTGTGGTCCAATATTAAAACGATATGAATCTGGTTATATAGGCGTCAGTGGCAGTGCACCCAAATATTGTGCCTTTGGTAGCAGCAAGTGCCTTCACACCGTAACCCCTCTGTGGTATTGTGGAAGAGTGCGGGGTTGGACCCTGCGGTCCAATATTAAAATGATATGAATCTGGTAATATAGGCGTCAGTGGCAGTGCACCCAAATATTGTGCCTTTGGTGGCAGTAAGTGCCTTCACACTGTAACCCCTTTGTGGTATTGTGGAAAAGTGCAGGGTTGGACCCTGCGGTCCAATATTAAAATGATATGAATCTGGTAATATAGGCGTCAGTGGCAGTGCACCCAAATATTGTGCCTTTGGTGGCAGTAAGTGCCTTCACACTGTAAACCCTTTGTGGTATTGTGGAAGAGTGCAGTGGTGGAGGTTTTGTGAATACAGAAGAGATCCCCGATCTATTCCATTACTTCAGCATCAGGGGATTGATAGCTGCTGATCCAGGACTGATTCATTTTTATAAATGTCAGCCGTTCTACAGAGTCGGTGGACAGACGCACTCTTTTGTCTGTGACAAAACCTCCAGCGGCACTGAACGTCCTTTCAGAAAGCACACTAGATGAAGGGCAACCTAGCAGCTGCATAGCATATTGGCTAAGTTCTGGCCAGTGATCCAGTCTCAACACCCAGTAAGCCAGTGGATCATCTGCTGGAAAGGTATCCAGGTCTGCCCTTGCCCCTAGGTAGTCCTGCACCATATGGTGAAGATGCTGGCAATGGGTGCCTAAATTTGACGTCCCTGGGCGTCGTGGACTAAAAAAATTGGAAAAGGTATCAGCAACCGGCCCCTTTCACCGCTCTTCCTCTTATCAACCGCAGCCTCAGAAGCACCTGTGTCATCACTTGGTAACCTACCAGTGCCTGGAAAGGTGTTACACAAGTGTCACTTTAGAGCGTCCTCAAGTTTTTTCATCCTGTCCTCCCTCTGTGAGGGCAGGATGAGCTCTGCAACTTTACCCTTGTGTTGTGGATCAAGAAGGCTTGCCAACCAGTAATGATCCCTCTCCTTGATAGCACGAATCCTGGGGTCCTTTACCAGGCTTTGCAGGATAAGGGAGCCCATGCAGCATAGGTTGGAGGTGGCATTAGCTTCCGAGTCTTCCTGGTCAATGAGGATGACCCCATCATGCACGTCCTCCTCCCAGCCACGAACTAGTCCTGGTGTTTCTGGGCACACAAAACCCTCCCTTGAGGAATCCCCACCTTCAATGCCCCCACTACTTAAATATTCCTCCTCATCCTCCTCCTGTCTGATCTGAGGAGGACCCGCAGGAATGCTGTCTGCAGAAAGACTGGGACCTTGAGAGCTAGGTAAGGCCTCCTCTTCCTCCTGCTGCTCTGCCTCAAGTGCCACATCTATAATTCCCCACAGAGTGTGCTCCAGCAAGAACACTAAAGGAATTGTGTCACTGATGCATGCACTGTCCCTGCTCACCATCCTCGTTGCCTCCTCAAATGGTGACAGTACAGTGCATGCATCCTTGATCATCAGCCACTACGGGGGGGGGGGAAACCAAGTTGACCTGAACCTGTCCTTGTGTCATACTCACACAGGTACTCGTTGATGGCCCTCTGTTGCTTGTGCAGACGCTGCAGCATTGCTAATGTCGAGTTCCACCTGGTGGGCATGTCACAGATCAGACGGTTTGTGAGAAGGTGGAATTCTCTTTGAATTTCTGCCAGGTGAACACTTGCTGGGAATGACCGTCTGAGGTGGCTGCAGACTTTTCTGGCTGAGAAGCTCTGCCAGCCCTGGGTACCTGGTTAGGAAACACTGTACCACTAGATTTAGGATGTGTGCTAGGCATGGTACATGCGTCAACTTACCCTGGCGTAGGACGGAGAGAAGGTTGCTGCCATTATCACAGACGACCATTCCCAGCTGAAGCTGGCGTGGTGTTAACCATCTCTGCACCTGCCCCTGCAGAGCTGACAGAATTTCTGGCCCGGTGTGGCTCCTGTCCCCTAAACAAACCAGCTCAAGCACAGTATGGCATCGGTTTGCTTGAGCCATTGCGTAGCCCTTGTCACGCGTCGGTTTAACTGCCACTTCGCCAGAGACAGAGAAGGAGGAGGAGGAAGAGGGAGAGGTGGTGGTGGAGCAGATAGACCTCATACAAGCAGCTTTCTGGAGGCGTGGTGGATGAACATGTTCCAGCACAGAGCCCCATCTTGGATCCCTCCCAGCTGCAATCAGAGTTACCTAGTGTGCCGTGAAGGAAATGTAATGGCCCTGTCCATGCTTGCTGGACCACATGTCTAAAGTCATGTGCACCTTGCTGCTGACTGCCTTTCCCAATGACTCAATAACATTGTGTTCCACGTGCTGGTATAGTGCTGGAATGGTCTTCCGTGAAAAGAAATGGCATTTTGGAACCGGTCACTGTGGTACAGCACATTCAGCAAATTCACGGAAGGAAGCAGAGTCCTCCAGCTGGAAAGGCAGCAGCTGTAATGCGCGTAATTTTGCTAAACTGGCATTTAGGTGCTGTGCTTGTGGATGGTTGGGACTATATTTTTTCTTACACTGCAGCAGCTGGGGCAACGTAATGTGACTGCGTATATCTTCAGCTGATGGGATGCTGTCACATTGTGAGGAAGGACCTGGTACATCCATAACTGTAGCATCATCACTGTCAGTGGAGGTTGGAGTCAATGACATGGCAGGACATATAGTGGGGGTAGAGACAGGTGAGGAGGACCTACGCAAAGTGTTGCACCAACGGGATGCGTGGCAGGTGGTCACATGTCGCCTCAAGCACGTGGTACCCAAGCGTCCGGTGTCTTCCCACGCTTGATCCTCATCTGACATAGATTACAAATAGCAATGGTGCGGTCTGCTGCACATTTCTTAAAGAACTCCCAGACAGCAAAGTTCCTGGATGTGTGCTTTGAGACAACAGCGTTCTGCACCTAAGCAGCTCTGACATCTGATGCCTTGGACTGGCTATGGTTGGTCATAGAGGATGTTGTGCCTCGTGTTTGTTGTGCCTCCTCCTCCTCACTTGACTCCTTTGTTTGATCAGGCACCCAGGTGGAGTCAGTGACCTCATCATCATTGTCATTAGAAATGTTCACAGCACAAAATTTCATTTTGAACTAATGGATTAGTCCTAAAATGCAATTTATTTAGTTGCTAAAGAAATTCGTTTTCAGTTCTTTAGTATGAAAACTAATTTCATTCATCCGAAAACCAGTGGATACAATATTCTATTGTAGTGGCTCCTCAGAGGGCTGAGATCGCTGCTTGTTACAGTATCTCTCACTCTCAGCACAATGTGGGCCATATTACATAGTTGATGCTAACTTAACCAGAGCTGTTGTAAACTTCCAAGAGCCATTATAGCCTATGGAGGTTTTCAGTTTACAACAGCTCTGGTTAAGTTAGCACCAGCATTGTAATACTGCCCCATGTCAGGCAAAGCTGTTACAGTAACTGGCTGCGGCTCATCACAGCGCTCAGAGTTCCAGTAAAACTAGTAAATAATATTTTTATATATAAGAGGTTAGAACAATATTATTTACTAGTTTTACTGAAACTCTGAGTGCTGTGATGAGCAGCAGTCAGTTACTGTAACAGCTTTCCCTGATAGAATGTACTGAGAGATAATATAACAAGCACCCGATCTCAGCGCTCACAGCCACTGGATTTAAAGGGCTAAAAAAAGTCTCCTCTCTGTATAATGTTTAGAACATTCTCCTGCATTATTTAATACCCCTCTCTGTATAATGTATACAACATCCACCTGCATTAATTAATACCCCTCTGTGTATAATGTATACAAAATCCTCCTGAATTAATTTATGTCCCTCTCTGTATAGAACATCCTACTGCTTTGGCATTTGGAGGGTGCAGAACTTCAGATGTTGCGCTCTTCTTTGCTGGTCTCCTTCACTCATCAATGTAATATCACAAAAAGGACTGAAACTAAAATGTAGTGCATTTTATTTTAGTTTCTTTCGTTTTTTGGAATGAGCAGTTTCGTATCTCTTGAGTCATACGAAAACTAAATTATCCCAAAATTCGGACTAAATTGTTTTAGTACTAAAACGAATGCACATGTCTAATTGTCATCACCCCCTATCTCCTCGTCACTGGAGCCAACTTGGCAGTATGCTGCAGCTGCTGGGGCAACATGAGTGCCAGTTATTTGTGTGTCACTGGCACCCCCTTCCTCTAGGTTGATTTATACTCCCTTCCTCAACCTCAGAGATTGAATTAGAGCACTGTAGTTGCTGCACATCGTCAAGCAGCATGTCACTGTCATTGTATTCAAACAATTCAGCTGACTCCTCTGTGTGCGATAGTGAGGCTACGGCAGGAGTAGCTGTGGACATGGAGGCTGCATTAGATGCTTTGGCAGCTGAGGTGGACTGTAAAGCACTACAAGCCTGGCTGGCAGAGGACTCAGAGGATGAGGATGGCCTGATTAGCCAATCCACCAAATCCTCTGTATGTTGCTGCTGCTTAAGACGGCCAGCTCCAGTTAGAAAGGACAAACATGCCCCTGCAGAGGATGCTTCACGTCCACAATGACCAGAGGCACAGCCTCCCGACACAGAGGCTGCTTGCCCTCTTATCTGTGTCTGGGAGCGTCTGCCTGTCCTTTTTGGTCTTTCTGACATGGTGAGTAATATATAGATTAAAGATATACAGAACTCTGATTCAACTCTGTTATAAAGATTAAAGATTTCCAGAACTCTGGTATAACTCAGTGAGACACCCTGATAGCTGGCAGCCAGTGACAAGACACAGATTACAATTGCCAGGACTCTCCTATAAATCAGTGAGTCCCCCTGATGGGTGGCAGTGTGACAAGACACAGATTACAATTCGCAGAAACCTCCTATAAATCAGTGAGACCCCCTGATGGGTGGCAGTGAGAACACACAGATTACAACAATTCCGAGATATCTTGTCGAAGTGAGACCTCCACAATTGCTGCTGGCAGTGAGAACACAAACATTAGAACAATTCCCAGATATTTTGTAGAAATGAGACCCCCAAAATAGTTGGTGGTAGTGAGAACACACAGATTAGCACAATTCCCAGATATCTTCTAGAAGTGAGACCCCCACAATTGCTGCTGGCAGTGAGAACACAAAGATTACAACAATTCCCTGATATTTTGGAGAAATGAGACCCCCACAATAGTTGGTGGCAGTGAGAACACACAGATTACCACAATTCCCAGATATCTTCTAGAAGTGAGACCCCCACAGTTGCTGCTGGCAGTGAGAACACACAGATTGCAACAATTCCCAGATATTTTGTAGAAATGAGACCCCCAAAATAGTTGCTGGCAGTGAGAACACACAGATTACAACAATTCCCAGATATTTTGTATAAGTGAGATCCCCCCACAATAGCTGGTGGCAGTGAGAACACACACTAACACAGCAATCTCCTCTCAAAAAACACATGCTGGGACTGTGTGAAGCCTTATAAAGTGTGCTGCGGGACTTAGCTCTGTGAGCCCAAGATTGGGCAAAATTTGTCCAATCAGGACTCTGAGCCGTGATTGGCATAGTCTTGCACCTGTCTTGCACCTAAACTGTGGTCAGGTGCAGGCTGTAGCCAATTACAAGCTTTAGGCCAGTGGAAAAGTGCATTGTGGTCCATTGTGGTGCATTGTGGGCGAACATGCTGCGAACACGCGGAAATGTTCGGAGTTCGCGAACATACGAACGGCCGATGTTCGATGCGAACTCCGAACATATAGAATTGAACAGCTCATCCCTAGTCCTGGGCCCCTGGCGCCCCCTCTGGCAGAGGTGGACATTGCCAGTGCTGTTCTGGACATTCTGCGCATCTGGCGCCCCCTCTGGCTTCTATGGATATTGCATCCAAGTTCTGGACTTTCGTTCACTTTTTGCCTTCAAGCCCTGGATACTCACCTGGACTCATTTGGTTCATTAAGAACTCTGCATTTAAGGAGGCTTCGCCCAAAGAAGGGCACTGCCTCATTTTGGAATTCTCTTTGATCCATGTTCTCAGTCTGATCTGTTTGTTTCATTTTGATCTAGCCTCAGTCTGATTCATGCCTAGTCTGTTTCATTGCCTTGCAGTCCTGGTTAGGAGTAGTTTGGCTTCAAATTCTTCTGTCTGTATTCAGTTCAATGTTCTTGGTTCATGCTCATGTCTGATATTCATGTTTTCATCTGATATTGTCTCTGGTTTAATTTTGGTTCATGCTCTTGTCTGATATTCATGTTTTCTCTAGTTTAAATCAGGTTTATGTTCTTGCTTATGTTGCTCTAGTGTTTAGCCCTCTAATGTTGTTTTTTGAATAACTATCTGTTTATTGCATTTCGTTCTGATCTGGTTCTATGTTTTGGTATTTGTATCTCCGTATTTTGGTTTAGTTCTAGCGCTCAGGTCTTTAGTCTCATGTGTGTTGTTCTGGATTCTTGCTGTGTATATACTCTGCTGTTGTAAATAAATTCCTTGTTTTTCTGTTTATACATATCACGGTTTCATGTCTGTTCACCGCTTAAGTAGCTCACACCCTTTCTGCACCATGTCAGGCCAGGTATCCCGTTACAATATGTCTGCCACTAAGGAAGCAGCACACAAAGAAACTTTGGTGGTAGTAGGCTTCATATAGAGAAGAGGTCGGGTTTACTCCTAGGTCAAGGTGTGGCGTGACTAAGAGAAGTGAAAAGATTGTAATAATTGTGCCATCGTTCCCGTATAAAGTGAGATATTCAATGTCTCACACTTGCTAATGTTGTAGTCAGAGCAATGGTGGCTTGTGAAGATTTCAATAGCTGGTCTTGCAGCTATTCCCACCCAGAAGCTTTTATTCTACCCCTTTAACATTTTAACTCCAACATCATAAAACCAGGGGCTGTACTCCAATGCAACGCACCTGGTCAGATGTCTGAGTATACATGTATCCGGGGTATGGGTATACTTGTATCTGGGGTCCGCACGCAGGGTGGTCCTTGAAGACATGAGGTGTATTGGTACACCCAACTGATGTCAATGGTCCGCCTTGGCCCCTCCCAGCTGCCAGCGCATACTGTTGGCTGCTGCGAGACGGCCTGAACTCAGGCCGTCCTCGAAATTTCCCAGTGGAATTTCAGTGCTCTTTGAGTAACCCTGATAATCTTCATGGTTTAGGGACCTATTGCTAGGAGTTTTATCAATTAGGGAATCAAATGAGAATTGAGCTGCTAGTCCTTTACCTCTGTCAAAATATGGGCAGTCTTGGAGCAGGAGAATGCCTGCAAAGTGGCACTCAAGCTCTCTCCTACTGAGCTTGTGTTGGCATTGTTGTAGCTGAGATCATTGCATTAATAAAAGTGATTGTTAGATGTGTCCAGAGCATTTAACCCTTTCGCTGCTGAGGCTTTTCCCGCCCCTGTGCTGAGGTCATTTTTACCGGTTTTGCTCATCATGTTTAAACGTGTTTTGAAGGCTTATTTTAGTATATTACCCAGACATATTATATATCGTTCTTTCCATCAGACTCGGTAGATTCATAATATGTCATTATTATATGTATACGTTATGTCATGTCTGTATATTATAACAAAAAATGCAATAAAATATGTATTTTCAATAATTTACAACGTGTAAAGTGTTTTTTTTCACATTTTAACATGTGAGCAATTGCGGTTATATTTTGTATGGGGTGCGCTTGTTAAAAAAATTAGAGATGGGGTCTCGTTACATTTTTTTTTGCGGAAAATTACGCGATTTTTAACAAACGCACCGCATACAAAAATCGTTAGTGCAGCATCATTGTTCACATTATAATTGAAATGAGAACAATATTGCTGCCTTAACGAACCAAAAAAAAGAAAAAAAAATGTTTCTTTTTTTTTATATAATTTTTCTTTTAAATATATTTTTATTTTTAATTTTAATTTTTTTTAAAAAAGTTTTTCACTTTCATGTTTGATATCGTTGGAACGGCCATGCTCTGGCCGATCCAACCATACCAAACATTAACCCCTAACTGCCACGGATCGGGAGATAGGGAGTTCATTGGAACTCCCTATCTCCACCGTTGGTGGCAGTTAGGGGTTAACTCTAGGACTGGCGTCATCGTGCTATGCACGATGACGCCAGTCCTCAGGGGGAGTTCCCAGAGGCTTGGCCGACATCCAAGATGTCGGCCAGCTCCGGGAAAGGATCACGAACCGGCGCTTTTCAGCTCCGATTCGCGATCCAGCTCCCCAGGGGTTAATGCCAGGCACCATTTGGAAGGGCAGGCTGTGCCCTTCCAAATGGTGCCTGGGTTAACCCCCGCAATGCCGCCGATCGGGAGGGAGAGAGGTCCGAAGGACCTCCCCCCTCCCTTTCAGGCGCCTCCTCCGCACATGCGGGGGGCGCCTGAATTAGGTGTCATCGCGCTGCCGCGATGACACCTAATTCCGGCGGCTGCGGTTCCGGGTGCCGGGCTGACATCGAGGATGTCAGCCCGCACCGGGGGGGCAGCGATCGGCCGGAACCCGGCCGAACGCTGACCCCAATGGGAGGACGCGCTCAGCGCGTCCTCCGCACAGCAGCGGTAATGCGGAGGACGCGCTGAGCGCGTCCTCCGCATTGAAGTGGTTAATAAGGATTATATTAAATAACATTTCATTTATACATTATCTAGCCATTTGGCCGGCATATGGATGAAATTTAAATACATATCAAAAGGTACCATAGAGATCATGAGAAGGGTTGATTTTTAATGTACGTCTGTTATCGACCTTATATCTCAAAGGACACTCTACACACCATGACACATAACCCCTTCACTACCATGTGATTGTTCCAAAAAATCATTGTCAGAAAAAAGTTTTGTTTTTTTTTAAAAAATGTAATCAATTATACAGTAAGAAATATTTGGGCATGTATTTCTTACTGTAAATAACCTATTTGGCCAGTAGATGGCGCCATCTACTGCCAAATTGAGTTACAGCTGCAGCTCGTTTTTTTTTTTTCTCCCTTACCCTGTATCGGCTTGCTGAATGTTCTCTGTCAGAGCATTCAGCAGCTGATTTTACAGTTTTAGCTCTTTGGGGGCAAACTCTTCAGCCCAAAAGCTAACAAAATTAATTTGCAGCAAACAAATTTCATTTGCCTTTGGGCTGCAGATCGAGATATCTCGCTATTGGGGCATCGGATGGGGTCTATGAACCCAGAGATATCTTGCTAGTAAAGGGGTTAAACTTTTTAAAGTTGCTAGACCGTGTGGAGTGCACCTCTCCTTCCTTTTCCCTCTGGTCCTGTTTTGGTGATATTCTTGTGTGTGCCCAATTATTTAAGAGCAAAAAGTGGAGGAAAGTCAATTTTTTTTAATACAGCTTCCCTTTAAGATAAAGCCTTGGTTAAGGCTGAAACTTAAATTTAAAAGTAAACTGAATTTTACAATATATATATACTTCATATATTCCATACTTTCCTATGTGTATTTGTTTAGGTAATAAATAGTTGTTAAAATGTCCATTACTATTATATACTATATGTTGCTAGATGAAAAGGTCACTAGATCATTACATTAATTTATCTTAAATTACTGCAGGCTTTCAATACCTGTTTCTGGACAGATAATAATCCTTTTAAATTGAAGGTCACTTATTGATGGAAATAACTGTTCATTCAATGCCTTCTGGACCAATAGTTTAACCCTTTTAAAAAAAAAAATCCCTGCTCTTAATGTGTTATGTTTTTCATTAAATCGCTGTTAAAATGAAGGAGCTGAATGTTTTCCCACATAAAAAGTTCAAACTCAATTCCCGTCGGTTGTATGTCATAATGATTTAATGCCTCCTTAGGCATCATAAATTGAAAATATTTGTATTTTTTTATTTTTTATTTATTGTGCGGTGCCGTAGTTTGTGACTAACAGCGTGCTGGACACCATTAATGTTTTATGGAGAAATGAAAAAGGAATATCTCAATTCAGATATAATTATACATACCATAACATCACTAGTGCTGCCGGTGTCCATGGAAATCTTAGACATAAATCTAAGTAATTATGCTTTGAATTATCATCCTAACTCCCACGTCTTCTCATTTTTTTATTTCCTTCTTTCAAATTCTATGCATATATCTTGCTTGGTAAGTATGATGAGTGCCAACCCGCCAAGTCCTAGGTTGTCAGTTTAATTACTTTTTGGATAGAAAGTCACTTTAAAAATATCTGGTAATAATATATACAATATATTTTGTTTTATTTTAATGGCTACCAGCACTCGTCTGTTATTCTTGTCATGGTATAGTGCATGCCATTTATTCAAAAATGGCTTTTTAAACCTCATTTGTAGTCCATTTCCTTATCCCTTTCACTACTGTAAATGTGTGTAAAATATAAAACTGAAAAACATTAAGAAATGAAAAAGTAGCATATAAAACAACATATGCATACCTTTCTATCACAATATTAGTTTTGTCTCTGAGAAGAGATGACATTCTCATTAAGATCTCACTTCTACTATCTTCCTGTATTACTTTATTACTTTAAAGAAGCTACAAGGATCAGCCCCCATCCTCACTGGAACAAAAAGTTAAACTTCACTTCTTCATTACAACAGCCACAGAAGAAGCAGAATACAGCTAGAAGCCAGTATAGATACAATTTGCTGCTGTAATTGTCATACTCAAGCATCATGCCACATACAGATACGTAATCTTATATTCGAGTGGTGTTTTAGAAGATGCTTTTTCTGATTCCATCTCATTATCCTCACTACAAATACCCATAAGCAAGATGTCTGACTATTTATATTATACACCTTTATTGCATGTACTGATTTAATACAAAGGCCCTTTCTGCCTCTATGCTGATAATGTGGACATGTGAAATTGTGAAAGATAAGGGATACCGTTTAGAGTTTAGAACCTTTCCTCCCAGCAATATTTCTGTAAAGGATAACCCTATACATGAAAAAGTAAAAGTAAATAAAAAATACTTTGTTAATCTGCAACAGTTAAACAATTAAAACAATCTTTACTAGTGGTGAAGGAAATACTTTACTCACTTAAAATGATTATCTTTATTACCATTGCACCTGGAAGGGATGGTAGGAATTTTTGTCTGAAACACAATTGCAGCATTTGTCCCATATTTTACTCCAAATATCTTTGTTCTACAATATTTTGATGGAACTGGGTTATCCATCGATCGCTAGCAGCACTCTATCAACATCACACAATTCTTCTGTTTATACATGTTTTTATTGGATATTATAACTTCACCCACTGACCCTCTGTTTATTTGCAATTGCTTGTATGGAATCAAGAAACAAATACGTAACTGGCGGCGCGATACCAGTCGCTGTGGGATTTCTTGGTGGTTCTCTTTGGTGGTACCGTCCACATATATGAAAAACAATGAAAAGTGCAATAGTGCAGACGAAAAATACAATTTTCAATCAGAATACGTATTAAGATGCTACCACTCACAAAGGGAAAGCCCCAACACTGGCTCTGAGTGGGTCAGCACGTTTGGTCATTTGGTGTTGTTCTGAAGGAGGCGACCTGCAACCCTCAGAAATGATGATCCGCTTCCAATGCCAGTATATGGAAATACATGTAAAGAAAGAACAAAATTCCTTGCGTAGATCCGTTGGAAATATAGTTACAATACGTGTGAAGGGATTAAACTCACGTGTGGTGGAGCTTAAAGCCAAGCTCTAGGATAGGACGCCTGTGGACTTATTTAAGGTAAAGCCCATAAAAAACCTCTTTAGTCAGCAGCACACCAGGGATTGATGAAAATTACCAGAATTTATTTAACATAAAAACAAATAAAATACAGTAAAAAAGATCAATCTGGCTCAGCCAGTCTACCCAGACGCGTTGAAACCGACTGAGGAAGCCACGTTATGTGGCGAAACGCGTCTGGGTAGACTGGCTGAGCCAGATTGATCTTTTTTACTGTATTTTATTTGTTTTTATGTTAAATAAATTCTGGTAATTTTCATCAATCCCTGGTGTGCTGCTGACTAAAGAGGTTTTTTATGGGCTTTACCTTAAATAAGTCCACAGGCGTCCTATCCTAGAGCTTGGCTTTAAGCTCCACCACACGTGAGTTTAATCCCTTCACACATATTGTAACTATATTTCCAACGGATCTACGCAAGGAATTTTGTTCTTTCTTTACATGTATTTCCATATACTGGCATTGGAAGCGGATCATCATTTCTGAGGGTTGCAGGTCACCTCCTTCAGAACAACACCAAATGACCAAACGTGCTGACCCACTCAGAGCCAGTGTTGGGGCTCTCCCTTTGTGAGTGGTAGCATCTTAATACGTATTCTGATTGAAAATTGTATTTTTCGTCTGCACTATTGCACTTTTCATTGTTTTTCATATATGTGGACGGTACCACCAAAGAGAACCACCAAGAAATCCCGCAGCGACTGGTATCGCGCCGCCAGTTACGTATTTGTTTCTTGAATTGTACACTGGTTTGGGGGAAACCACTGATTGCTGGCTGGCTTGGGATATTTGGTGGCGGCACAGGCAGGGGCGCCTACCATCTGTTTGTTGCTTGTATGGAATCACCTGTAGACCCAAGTATTTAACCCCTTCACTGTCTGGAATCAGTGTTTTTTTTTTTCAGAAAAACATTTTTAGTAGATTATACAATAAAAAATATTGGTAGTATTCCCATTGTATTTCTTACTGTAGTAACATATTTGGCAGGCAGATGTCGCCATCTGCTGGATTAAAAGGGCTATTGCAGCAGTAGGCTCTGTGCTAGATCAGTTGGGCATTTGTTGTTTCAAACGCTAACAGGGTTATTCAGAGAGTGGTGAAAACCTGGAGAATGACTGGAGAACTGAAAATTCTAGGTCAAAATAGCCGATTTTGGAAAGTGAGATAAATGGGAGAATTTTTCTGGTTTGGCTATTTTGACCTAGAATTTTCACTTCTCCAGTCATTCTCCTGGTTTTCACCGCTCTCTGAATAACCCTGATATTCCAATCTGACTTTTAAAAGCGTTAACACCGTCGGTTACCATGTCCATGGTTCTAAATTGTTAGGGGCATGTTCTGGGTTTTAAATGCAAACAAATTTAATTTGCAATAAACAACATTCCAATGCATTGCTCCAATTGAACACCATATTGAGTATACTCAATATCAGGCACTAGAAGATGCCTTGCAGATGGAATATAGTTAATCTTGGCAAGGAAGGGGTTAATAAAAATGTATTATTATGCAAAAATGTTTCATGTAATTGACAGTAAATTGATTCATTAAAATCCTTATGTAACGTAACCGTCAGGGCTTAGTTTTACAAATTATCCACTGAATGAAAATGGCATTTTCAAAACTACTTAAAAAGATTATATTTATGGACTATAATTTATATTTAGTACCTGGCACCCCTCCTCCCAAAAGAAAAGAAAATCACAACTCTGTTCCTGTGACATGTTCCAGGGATTGCTGGAGACTACATGGAAGAGAACATTCAGTACAAAGATAACCTGATGCTACTGTTGAAAAACTCTGAAGAAGCCGTGCAAGGTCATATTATTTTATTTCCATCCAAAATTTCTAAAGGAGCGAAAAATCAAATAAAAGACTTTTAAGTCCTTCATGACCATTATTGTTTTTCATGATCAGCAGTAGCAGCCACAACAGCCTGAGATCGAATTAACACGATCTGGCGCTATGCTGTATCATTGCAAATTAAATTTGTTTATCACAAACAAATTTTATTTGCAATTGGGCTCTAGAAGATGAAAGTTTTAGCACCTCAGGCGCTGCAACAGTTTTTGCAACTGAATATCTTTGTGTAGTATGGAGATTTTTACTTGCTGCAGCATTAGGCCCTAGCTGCAATAGCTCGTTTTGGCCAGCAGATAGCGATATCTGCTTACCAAATGGAACTATAACAGCAAATCATGCATTAGTTATATATGAACTACTCATTAATTAACCCTTTCGCTGCTGAGCCATTTCACACCTCTGTGCTCATTTTTACCGGTTTTACTCATCATGTTTAAACGTGATTTGAAGTCACATTTTATTATACAACCCAGACATATTATATATCGTTCTTTCCAGTAGACTCAGCAGATTCATAATATATCATTATTATATGTATTTGTCATGTCCTGCCTGAATATTACAACAAAAAAATGCAATAAAAATTGAATTTTCAATCATCTACAATGTGCAAAGTGTTTTTTTCACATTTTATCATGCGAGCCTTGCGGTTATTTTTTCTATCGGGTGCCCTTGATAAAGAAATTAGAAATGGGGACTCGTTACATTTTTTGGGGGGAAATTGTGTTTTTTAGCCTACGCCCCTATAGAAAAAATCTTTAGTGCAGCATCATTGTTCACATAAGTGAAATGAGAACAATATTGCTGCATTAATAAAGCAAAAAAACCCAGTTATTTGATTTTTTTTTTAATTTTCTATTTTTTTAAATTTTTTATGGTCATGTTTGGTAACATTGGAAAGGCCATGATACCAAATATTAAACACTAGCTGCCATGGATCGGGAGGTAGGGGATTCCAATGAACCCCCTATCTCCACCATAGGTGGCAGCTAAGGGTTAATTCCAGAACTGACGTCATTGTGCTATGCGCGATGATGCCAGTCGTCAGGGGGATATCCCGGAAGCTTGGCTGACATCCAAGATGTCGGCCAGCTCCGGGAGGGGACCACGATATGGTGCCTGTTGGCGCCATATTGCGATCCAGCCCCCTAGGGGTTAAAAGACAGCCACCGCTTGGAAGGGCAGGCTGTGCCCTTCCAAACGGTGCCTGCCTTTAGCTTGTGGCCCGCACTGATGGGGAGGGAGAGAGGTCCAAAGAGAGTACCTCACCCCCTCCCCTTCAGGCACCTTCCGCACACTGGTGGAGAGAGGTGCCTGTAATAGACGTCTATTGTGCCCGCCTGGGTCCCAGAGGCTGGGCCGACATTGAGGATGTCAGCCCACACCAGGAGGCCGCTGTGATCGGGCGGAATCCCGGCCGATCACCGCTGCAAAGGGAGGACGCGCTTAGCGCGTCCTCCACAGTGAAGTGTACATGTGGTAGGATGTGCTGAGCGCGTCCTCCGCATGGAAAGGATTAATGAACAGTGATTAAGAAAAAAAAATAATTCAAAAGGTTCCTGGCAGTGGATTGCTGGAAACTCACTTGGTACTGAAAGGGTTAACTAACAGGGTTATCCAAAGAGATCCGAATTGCTTGAGAAAGGTAACCGAACGCTGAAAATCAGAGTTCGGTTACCTTTCCTGACCAT
>CM019063.1:480015785-480378285 GCA_009667805.1 Leptobrachium leishanense | reverse complement strand
GGTGTTTACCGCATATTACAATCCAAATGCATACAGTTTAAAAAAAACAGTTTGCGTTTGGTATCTTGCGCTTTTCAGCACGAGGTTACTGTACTTTGCGCTCCCTGTACTTAACATGGGGAGCACAAAGTGTTAATCAGCGCTGGATTACAATGTCCCAGCGCTGATTAACGTCTGGCTCTGGTCAGCGAAAAGTTAACCAGAGCCAGGACTTGGTGTTAACAGATTCCGCAGAATCCGTTAACACCAGCCTAAAAAATAAAAAAAATGAATCCTATACTCCCCCTCTGTCTCGCGGCAAGGACCGCAGCTCCAACCACCTCCTTCAGCCGGCGGTAGCAGGGAAAGACTGGGGGAAAAGTCCCCCAGTCTCTCCCTGCGTATCACTACGCCGACCAGCCACATCTCGCAAGGCGAGATCCGGCTGGTCATGTGACCGGCAGGGGGAAACTCAATGGAGTCCTATGGACTACATCGAGTGGATGCTCGCGGCTGCAGTCAGCGCTGCCGCGAGCATCCAGAATTTTAACGCACGATAACAATGCAGGCAGCATTTTTTCCGCCTGCATTGTACTCCAGCGTTAAGACGCAGGCGCAAGGGGGAAAACTGCAGACGCAGTTTTTCCTCCCTTGCGCCCGCGTTTTAACCCCAAGAATATAATAGAGCCCTTAGATTGTAAACTCTTGAGCAGGGTCCTCTCTCCTTCTGTTCCGTGTGTCTAATGTGTAATGAATATTTATTATTCTGTCTCTCCCATTGTACAGCGCTAAGGAACTTGGAACTGTAACTTTTTAAAGAAACCAAAC
This sequence comes from Leptobrachium leishanense, assembly GCA_009667805.1. Classification (NCBI taxonomy): domain Eukaryota; kingdom Metazoa; phylum Chordata; class Amphibia; order Anura; family Megophryidae; genus Leptobrachium; species Leptobrachium leishanense. The sequence goes on along the minus strand of CM019063.1, from coordinate 480,377,478 downwards.
ATATTATATATACAGTTTTTCTCGCCATTAATTGGACTTTCTAAAGATACCATTATTTTCATCATATCACATAATTTACTATAAAAATATTTATGAAAATATGATGAAAAAAATTGAATGAACACACTTTTTCGTACTTTGACCCTCAAAATCTACAACCGCCTAAAAAGGCCCCGGCTAAATAGTTAAATTTTTTTCCGGAGTTTAGAAATACCCAAGGTTTAACTGTTTTTTGCTCTTTAACACCTTCACTGCTGAGCCATTTCACCTCTGTGTGCTGAGCTCCTTTTGAACGTTCTGTGCTCATCATGATTAAATGCGATTTGAAGTCCTGTCTTACTATTATACGACTCAGACAAAAAAAAGTTTTTAAAAAAAATTGTTCTGATCGTCCCCTCTGGTGTTTTAATCCCTGGCTGTTACATGACCATGGGTTTGTATTAACCCATAATGTGCTGGCTCCCTTCTGTATTATTTATAGCATATACTGCTTATATCCGGAGACTCTGCATGGCCCTGTGGTATTTTCTACTAGCTCAGATCCGGTTGCTCTAAAGACCAGCCTGTCAGTGCAGGGTTCCATGTAGTTGTGCCGTGCAGGAGTCTCTGTCTAGTCTCGTGGTGTTCTCACCTTCTGTCATTTTATGTATTGTCTGAGTGATATCTCCTGTACTTTGGGCTTTTAACCCTGAACATGGGCCCCGCTGGTCTTACGCTGGGTGCCGACGTGACACCTGGGCCCCAACTATATGCACTTACCGACGGTACGCAATAGTCACTAGGCTGAAGACTAGGATGGGCCGCAGTATTGTTTGTGGGTAGGTGTGATGGTGAGCCCCCTATAGGGTGATGGGGAGCCTTTAATCTGCAGAGGTTGAAGCCTTTAGGGCAGGTATATGGAATAGCTGACAGTAACAGGATCAAGCACAATATTTCAGATTTATACTCCAAATCCAGGGAGTATTACAAGACAATTGAACTGCTACTAAGCTCCAAAAGACCAAAAGAGGTTTCGAGACCAACGGACAACTTAGACCACCCAACAATACAGAGGATAGCAAGACTAAAAGCTTCAGAACTAAGGTACTTGGTAAGACAGACAATGAATTGTGCAAGCTGCAGGGCAGCATTAAATACAAACAGATACAGACTGATGATCCAGACGCTCCTACCCAGGGAGTACAGATAAAGTCCTGAGAAGAGAACCACTCAACAGCAAATTGGCTTTGTGGCCAAATGCCTGCTGAGTGAAACAGCTAAATAATACAAAACACAATAATACCTGAAACAGACAAGGTTAATACTAGAGACTCGAGGTCCAAAAATCCAAGCCAGAGGGTCATACACAGAATATCAGAAATACTTCAGGGAACAGACGAAAGAGAGATCCAAACACAAGAGCCAGAGGTCATACACGAAATATCAGAATAACTGCAGGGGTCAGACAAGAGGGTAATCCAAAGACTAGAGCCGGGGGTCATACACAGAGATATCAGAACAATATTACAGCACGCCAACACTAGGCAGAAATAGGTCTATCCTGATCCAAGTATCAAGGGCAATCCTGGCCCTACATATAGGGCTGAACAGGTCATGTGACCACAGACCAATTAGCCCAACAGATGGTCTGCAGCCTGAAAACAAAAATAAACAGGAATCCCTGCTACCACCAGCAGGGGGCAGGGCCGAGATGTGACAGTAGGTAACCGCATACTGACTCTTGTATTATTTACTTGTTCCACTACATTACGTTTATTTAGCTGCTACATTTATTTTGCATAGAGCTTTGTTGTGCAATACAAAGTTCTATAAAAGACAGCTCTGTGCTGATTTTATTGCTCATTTAAATATGTTCCCAACTTTATCCCACATCCATACCCTGGATGTCCAGTTGGGTGGAGGCACTGCCGCAGTCATGTACCCCAACTCCCAGGTAGCCGAAGCTCAGGACCAGCTTGCAGAGCACCTGAAGGTAACTGAGGTAAAGGACCACAGAGGTATTTGTGGGTCTACGCAAAAACCCGTTACAACAGCAATCAGCAGAGATGAAGAAAGAAAAAAAATAATAGAACAGACAAAAGGAAAAACAAGAACTTCTTTCCCTTTACCTGTACCAACAAGTTCATAGCCATATCCAAGCAGTTACCTGGAATGTAGCAGCGCCATCTACAGTTCAGGTGCCAATTACATATACATATGGTACAGTACATGCTGTTTTTCAAAAAAATACCATGTAGATGTGGTGTTCATGCTTATATAGTAAAGCATCATCTGTGTTTGATCACTTCCCTGGCTGGGAAAAATGAGAAAGTCCTTATGTCTGAAACCATTTCTTGGTCAGTACACAACAAGAAAAAGCATCAAAATGAGAACTTCTTGCAGTGAGCTTACAAAATGTGTCAGTGCTGGTGCAATACTGCATTTATTAAGTGCTGCTGTCACACCTTCATCACTTTGTCATATTATGCAATTGCTAATGCTTGTGACATGGGAAAACCTAAAGCACACACCTGTATGTAGGACCATAGAACTTACATGCCACTGACACATTGCCTCAGTAATCGTTTACATTGCTTTACGGATTTTAAAATGAACATTAAATCCTGTGACATTAAAATGGGATTGTCCTATCACATAGCATCCGAATTTGACATGCCTGGTTTAGGCTTTCTAGATCTTTCAGAAATTCTGAAACTGTTCAATGTTTTTTTTTCCTATTTTGACTTAAAACCTTGTCTGTGTAACGGGTGTGTACTGTATAAATATATGTGTGTGTGTCTTTAAGGAACATTATATGTGTATTACACTAATTCCTTACAAAAATAGAGGTGTTCCAGTCCCAGGGGCATTAGGTTCTTTAAAGGGTTGTTGTGAGTAGTTTTTATATTTGGTTTGAGCAGCCGTTTTTATGAGGGGGTTAATATGGTAATGAGGGATGACATCACTCCCTGCGAGTTAGATCTAGGCAGTTCCCTTCCTTCCCGGGCTTATCAGAGCATGTGAGGCTTGAGAAGCTGAGGTAAGAGGTCTGACAGGCTCTCTGCTTAAAGCAGGAAGAGCTAGAAAACCCTAGAAAATCCTCTTATCAAAGATGTATATAGCATAGCTGGATTAGAATCCATGTTAAACAGGTATTTTGTCTTCTTTTTTTACTTTCGTTTTTGAGTTGCAGCAGTTAGGCCCATGTCCCTGGTATAGTGTTCTATAACCATCCTTTTGTATTTTATGCTCCACTAAACTTAAGGCTGTTTACACTTTTATTCAGGACATCTAATAAAATATATAGGTAGAATGTGCAGGTTTTTCATGTATATTGTGATCAGGGGGGTTCTGTACATAGCGTAATGTTATATTTTGTTGTACAGGTGGAACGTCTCCTGATATATATATTCATTCCTGTATATATGTATATTATTTTATTCAGGTATGTTCCAGTTTATTATTATTTTTATGTCTTATTGTGTATTTGTCTTGTCATTTGTAAATAATTTTGTTAATTCATGTATATGGATATTCATATAATGTTGTAGATGTTTTATCAGAGCACGTGAAGCTTGAGAAGCTGAGAGGAGAAGCGGCGCCAGAGGCAGAGGAGTCGCCTGAAGTAAAATCCGTTCCCCAAAAAAGTCACATGTTGCCGGTCTCGTCCTTGCTGCACCACACCAACATACAACACAACGCAGAGTCCATCATTACGAACGGGCGGTGAGGGTGTAGGCCGGTTACAGTGGTGCCGTGACCCGGATGAAGATCAGTCTCCGTTCTCCGTGGTGTGGATCTTCATCTAAGGATCAATGTCGTTTGATCGCCGGTGGGAGCTGCACTCCAGTAAAGGTTTCAAAGAACTGTAACACAAAATGGCGCACTTACATGCACAGGACACTTCTCTAGATATGCAATGCCAGTGAGACTCAAGTCACTCTCCTGAGAGTCCAACGAGTAACTCCTCGGAGTTGGTTGCAGCGGTGCAGCAGCGGGCAGGTTTTTGCAATTTAAGTTTTTTTATTTCCTCTGAAGGTTAAAGCAATAATGGCGCATGGTTTCAGTGGAATTGATTTTAATGCTGATAGAAACATGCCAAACCCAAGTATGGGCAGGGGAAGACTGTTTAGTGATCAGCCGTGTACACCTGTTGCAGTGAGGGGTAACTCTGTAAGAACATCACCCGAGTTTTGTTCCACTAGGGTAACTGAGCGAACGCCTAACCAGTCAGGAGGTGACCCAGTACTGACCAGCCCAGATTTAAAGGATCCAGCATGGTACAATTTCATTACACAAATTGCTCAGGAGGTAGGGCACAGTATAATTTCTGCTCAGGATAGTGACGCGAGTAGAGGGAGAGAAACCAGCAATGTACGAACTTCGAGTTCAGGTGCAGAGCAGTCTTTTTCAGAAATCCCTTCGCTTAATTTGACAGGAGTTAAACTTGTTGTGCAGTCTGAAGCAAAAGAGCCGCCTGTGTTCAGAGGAGATTGTGCAGATAAATTTAGTGTACATGAATGGGAAGAGTTAATGGGCACTTATTTACGAAAAAGGGGTGTACCCGTAGTGGAGCATTGTAACGAAATTCTTTCCAGGTTAATGGGAAAGGCCAAGGACATTGTAAAAATCACCCTGCGCAGTAATACTTTTCTAAAACCTTCCGAGAACCCCAAGGTAATATTCGATATTCTGAAACAACATTTTAGTGAAACCAGTTATTCCTACATGCCGTTAGCAGATTTTTATGCCACAGTACCTGTTATGGGGGAAAGTCCAGTTGAATATTGGGTCCGTTTAAACAAAGCTGTTGCCGAGGAAGCTTTAATCAGATTAGGGCGTAAATTAGACAATCCATGTCAGGAGGCAGCAATGATGTTTGTTAAGCACTGTCCAGACCCAACTTTGTCAGCCATCTTTCGTTTTAAAGCTCCTGATAAATGGACCGCAGGTGAGGTACAAGAACATCTCGATAGGTACCAAATTGAACAGAAGGAACAGTTAATAGTTAAGTCAAAGTGTAGTGCTGTTGTGAGAAATGCCGCAGTCCATTCACAGTCATTTAATGAGAGCGAAATCGTGAACAGTGATTCTGTTGTTTCACCAAACCGAGCTAATGCAAGTACCCAGTCTTTTTCACAGAATGATGGAAACTGCATGAAGACACTGATAAGTTTGCTTGACCGTGCCCTGTCTCAGAATAACCAAGCAGAAGCAAGACATCTTCAACCGAGCCGACCACCTATGAGAGCGTGTAAGGTCTGTCAGTCACACGAACACTCCACTCTAGCACATTGTCGACGACATCAGTTATGCTTCAGTTGCTACAAGCCTGGTCACACACGTAGGGATTGTGCAAATGTTCAGTTCAGTAGCAACAACCGATTTGCTCAGTCGTCGCAGAATGCACCAGCTTTAACCCTTTCGCTGCTGAGGCTTTTCCCGCCCCTGTGCTGAGGTCATTTTTACCTGTTTTGCGCATCATGTTAAACGTGTTTTGAAGGCTTATTTTAGTATATGACCAGACATATTATATATCGTTCTTTCCGTCAGACTCAGTAGATTCATAATATGTCATTATTATATGTATACGTTATGTCATGTCTGTATATTATAACAAAAAATGCAATAAAATATGTATTTTCAATAATTTACAACGTGTAAAGTGTTTTTTTTCACATTTTAACATGCGAGCAATTGCGGTTATATTTTGTATGGGGTGCGCTTGTTAAAAAAATTAGAGATGGGGTCGTTACATTTTTTTTTGGGAAAAATGACACTATTTTTAACAAACGCACCGCATACAAAAATCGTTAGTGCAGCATCATTGTTCACATTATAATTGAAATGGGAACAATATTGCTGCATTAACAAACCCAAAAAAATAAAAAAAAAGTGTTTATTTTTTTTTTTTAATTTTTTTTAATTTTTATTTTTCATTTTTTTTTTTTTTTTAATTTTTATTTTTCATTTTTTTTTTTTTTTACAAAATTTTACACTTTCATGTTTGGTATCGTTGGAACGGCCATGCTCTGGCCGATCCAACCATACCAAAATTTAACCCCTAACTGCCACGGATCGGGAGATAGGGAGTTCCAATGAACTCCCTATCTCCACAGTTGGTGGCAGTTAGGGGTTAAGTCTAGGACTGGCGTCATCGTGCTACGCACGATGACGCCAGTCCTCTGGGGGAGTTCCCGGAGGCTTGGCCGACATCCAAGATGTCGGCCAGCTCCGGGAAAGGATCGCGAACCGGCGCTTTTCAGCGCCGATTCGCGATCCAGCTCCCCAGGGGTTAATGCCAGGCATCATTTGGAAGGGCAGGCTGTGCCCTTCCAAATGATGCCTGGGTTAAGCCCCTGTGCGCCGCCGATCGGGAGGAGAGAGGTCCGAAGGACCTCCCCCCCTCCCTTTCAGGCGCCTCCTCCGCACATGCGGGGGGCGCCTGAATTAGGTGTCATCGCGCCCCGCGATGACACCTAATTCTGGCGGCTGGTGGTCCGGATGCCGGGCTGACATCCAGGATGTCAGCCCGCACCGGAGGGGCCAGCGATCGGCCGGAACCCGCCGAACGCTGACCCCAATGTGAGGACGCGCTCAGCGCGTCCTCAGCACACCAGCGGGAATGCTGAGGACGCGCTGAGCGCGTCCTTAGCATTCAAGTGGTTAAACTAGACAACTCACACCTGAAGAGGGGACGTGTGGGTAGGGCCGAACAAACCCTCAGAACCACAGATATTGAACAAGTATATGAGAGCGCATGTGCACGAGCACCAGCTAAAGTCAAGGTAATTGCACAGAATATGCAGACTCTTGAAGCATTTAACGAATTATTTTATGCACCGGTTTGTGTCAATAACAAATTCCAGATGATGGGAATCCTAGATTCAGGATCTATGGCGTGTACCTTTAGTGAGGCAGCAGAAGAGAAGATGCTGAGTGAGAAGGTATTGCAGGAGCCTACATCAATGTCCCAAGAGATCATGCTAATAGGATGTGGAGGTAAAGAAACTAAGCCCAAATGTATATATGAAGTTGAACTGAAAGTATATGGTGAGAGGTGTATGGTTCCTGTTTTAGTTGTACCCGTACAAAGGGACGACTTGATCGTCGGTACCAACGTGATCAAATTCCTTATGCACAGGATGAAGATCAGTGATGATTACTGGAGGATTCTGTCTAACAATGCTACAGAGTCGTCTCCGTTTTGTGAACAATTTCTAGATGTTATGGCGAATACATGTCGTTGGAGGGGTGGAAATCCACCAGATAAAGTAGGAACTGTTAAGCTACAACAGTCAGTTACTTTAGCAGCCAAACAAGAACACCTTGTCTGGGGACGGTTGCCGAGTAATTCTGTTATGTCACCGGGAAGTACAGTGATTGTGGAAGCTACTTCTTCCAGGACTATGCCACGAAACATAATGATTGGCCGAGTTGTCACACCGTTGTGGGGAGATTATTGGGTTCCTCTCAAAGTTACCAACCTTTCAGACAAGCCAGTGACGCTCAGGAGGAATTGCAAACTTGCAGATGTATCCCCGTGTTTGGCTGTGGAAGATTTTGAGCTGCTACAGGGTTACAGTCATACTCAAGTACTCGCACCTGAGAGTCATCAGCAACCCAGTGCTATGACTGATCTCAAGAAGAGACTAAAATCTGTAGGTCTTAGTGACCTTGACATTGATTCCTGCTCAGTAGGAAATACAGGCAAAGCCAAGCTTGTTCAGTTGCTTGAAAACTACCATGATGTTTTCTCAAAACATGCCTTGGATTGCGGAGAAGTTAGAGACTTTGTGCATCGTATCCGGTTAACAGACGATCGACCGTTTCGATTGCCGTATCGGCGAGTACCACCAGGTCATTACCAAAAGCTACGCCAAGTTCTCTCTGAAATGGAGGAGCAAGGAATAATTCGGGAAATCTGTGAGTGAATATGCTTCACCTTTGGTACTCGTTTGGAAGAAGGACGGTGGTCTGAGGATTTGTACAGATTTCAGATGGTTGAACGCTAGAACTATCAAGGATGCACATCCACTCCCACATCAGTCCGACTGCCTGGTCGCATTGGGCGGAAATACACTCTTCAGCACCATGGACCTAACATCAGGTTTCTATAACATCCCCATGGCTGAAGAGGATAAGAAATATACAGCTTTCACGACTCCAGTAGGACTTCATGAGTACAATAGAATGCCTCAGGGACTGTGTAATAGTCCAGCCTCTTTCATGCGAATGATGATGAGTATTTTTGGAGATCTGAATTTCAGCAGCCTACTGTGTTATTTAGATGACTTATTAGTATTTGCACCCAATGAGCAAGCAGCCTTGGAGCGACTGGAGATGGTGTTTCAGCGATTGAGGGACTACAACCTCAAGTTGAGCCCGAAGAAGTGCCATCTGATGCAGTCATCTGTCAAGTTCCTAGGGCACATTATCGATGAAGACGGAATTGCTGTTGATCCTTCGAAGGTAGAGGTCATTGCCAAAATATCAAAATTCGATCTTATGGAAGAAGATGGGTGTACACCGTCTGTAAGAAGAATCAAGTCCGTTTTAGGGATGATCCTCTATTACCAGCACTTCATCCCAAATTGTTCGTCCATAGCTAAGCCACTCTTTTCCCTTACAGCAGGACAGAAGAGAAGAATTAAGGGTAGGATAGGAGTTAAGCAGGTACCTACAGAAAATTGAAGGCAACAGATTGGATCCCAGAGTGTGATGAAGCCCTTTCTAAGTTGAAGGAGAACCTACTAGATAGTGTAGTCCTAACACATCCTGATTTTTCGATTACCGTTAATTTTGTCAATCGATGCATCCTTGGATGGACTTGGAGCAGTATTGTCCCAGATACCAGCAGGCGAGGCGAAGGCGCGACCTATTGCATTCGCAAGCAAGGCCCTAAGTAATTCTCAGAAGAGGTATCCAGCACACAAACTGGAATTTTTAGCTTTGAAGTGGAGTGTGTGTGAGAAGTTCAGCCATTGGTTAAAGGTCACACGTTCACCGTATGGACGGATAACAATCCGCTCACTTACATACTGACCAAGGCCAAACTCGATGCTTGTGAGCAGCGCTGGGTGTCCAAGCTTTCTGGCTATACTTTTGACCTGAAGCACATAGCTGGAAGAAAGAACATTGTAGCCGATGCTTTGAGTCGTGATCCACTAGTGAAGACCGTCAGTCAGAGGCTGATATCAGAGCGATACCACAGGTTACTAGCTGAAGCTGAAGACGTCAATCAAGATGGAGTTCAAGATACATTTCGCTTACAGGTGAACAGTCAGCAAGTGTCACTTCAGTTGAATTCAGCATCCTGTGACCATGCAACAGTTAGATCTCAATTGAGCATTCACGATCAGTGGGAGACAGTAACAGAACTGAGGGCCATGCAGGAGATTCAACTCATCCAGAGCAATGTAATGTCTGTGTCCGATGAAATTCCAATAATCCCTCTTGAGGAAATTCGGCAATGTCAAGAATCAGATCCGGTGATTTCGCAGGTTATGCATTGTGTTGAGTCAGAGTAGCCGATCGGTCAGAGAGAGCTAGGAGAGAGAGAGAATGGATTTCAGAGCTCTAGTCCTTTTGAAACAATGGGATCGGTTGAAGATTCAAGATGGAGTGATCTACCGCGTTTCTAGAGACCCGTTAAGTACACACAAGAGATTCCAACTTATCATTCCTGCGAGTCTCAAGTCTAAAGTTTTGACCGGTGTGCATGATTTGGCTGGACACCAGGGACAGTCAAGAACTCTCCAGCTTGCCCGACAACGGTTTTTCTGGCCGAAGATGGAACATGACATAAGGGAGTACGTTAAATGTTGTCAGAGGTGTATTTTGGCCAAAACACCAGAACCATCTGCTCGAGCACCTCTTCAAAGTATCAAGACTACAACCCCAATGGAGTTGGTGTGTTTAGATTTTTGGAGTGCGGAAGATAACAAACAGCGGTCTGTAGACGTGTTAGTAGTGACAGATCATTTTACCAAGTTGCCCATGCCTTCCCGTGTAGCAATCAGAAAGCAAAACAAGTTGCAAAGAAGTTATGGGACAATATCTTTTGCGTCTATGGCTTCCCACAACGTATCCATACGGATCAAGGCACTAACTTTGAAAGTACCCTAATTGCAGAACTGTTAATTTTGGCAGGTGTTGCAAAGTCGCATACCACAGCATACCATCCGATGGGAAATGGAGAAACAGAACGTTTTAACAGAACTTTAGGCAATATGCTTCGTTCTTTACCACTCAAAGAGAAACATAATTGGCCTGCACAGATACAGACTTTGACATTCGCTTATAATGCAACAGTGCACGAAACCACAGGTTATGCTCCATTCCAACTAATGTTTGGTCGTATTCCAAAGTTACCTATAGATGTAATGTTCGGACAAGTATCACATGATCCTGTAATTGTAGTATTACAGCAGCTATGCAACTTCACTTATGACGTACCTTCATGAAGCAACGCAGATAGCTCAGAAACATACAGAGAAACAACAAGCAAAGCAAGCTAAGTGTTACAATCGAAAGATCAAAGGAACAAATCTCAACATCGGAGATCGAGTATTACTGGCCAACAAAAGTGAAAGAGGAAAAAGGAAACTTGCAGATAAATGGGATCCTACTGTCTATACTGTACAAGATTTGAATCTACAAGCCAACATTTACAAGCTAATTGATGAAGAAGGCAAGTCAAAAGTAGTTCATCGCAATTTGATGCTGGACATTAGTTTCTTACCCGTTGAGTCAAATCAACATGATGAAAGTATACAGTCCAACGTTGATGACACTGAGAATGAGTCTTGTTCAATTGAATCGCTTGACCAATTGGAAGAAATAAGTTCTGATGAATTGGATGACAACGTTTCAGAATCTGATCACTCCGTTTCAAGTGAAAGTGCTGATTATGAACAAAGTATTGAAAATGAAATTGAGAACATTGAAGTTAATCCTGAGCAAACACCTAGTGTAGAGGCTGAACCTTCTGTCAGTGACTCTAGTGCACCAGCAGAAATAGTAAATGATTCTCAAGTCAGCAGCAACCCAGACACACAGTGTGTTAAGACCCGTACAGGAAGGGTAGTAAAGAAAGTTAGCCGTTTAATAGAATCCTTGACCCAGAAGTCAATCAACATTCAGAGAGTGGGCCCATCTCTAATAAATAGGTCAGGGTCAATCCGTTCTTTATTCTAAGTGTTCTTATATTTTTGATATCACACCAGAAAAAGGGGTAAATGTCAATTGTGAAATTGTCCAAGAAATGTAAGAATTTCATGTAATATAACCTGTACCAGACCATCGTATGCTGTACACGGCAGTATATTGTTCTATGGATGCTTAGGACTTGATCAACCTTAGGTTTATCCTAACCTATTAAGTAGGTAACTTACGCTGAATTGCAAATTTGTTTTGTTTAGGTCTGGTTCAGCGGAACCATTAGTATTGTATGGTCAGGATATTAGTGTAATTCAGAAGGGGTGAATGTAACGGGTGTGTACTGTATAAATATATGTGTGTGTGTCTTTAAGGAACATTATATGTGTATTACACTAATTCCTTACAAAAATAGATTGTTCCAGTCCCAGGGGCATTAGGTTCTTTAAAGGGTTGTTGTGAGTAGTTTTTATATTTGGTTTGAGCAGCCGTTTTTATGAGGGGGTTAATATGGTAATGAGGGATGACATCACTCCCTGCGAGTTAGATCTAGGCAGTTCCCTTCCTTCCCGGGCTTATCAGAGCACGTGAGGCTTGAGAAGCTGAGGTAAGAGGTCTGACAGGCTCTCTGCTTAAAGCAGGAAGAGCTAGAAAACCCTAGAAAACCCTATAAAATCCTATAGAATCCTCTTATCAAAGATGTATATAGCATAGCTGGATTAGAATCCATGTTAAACAGGTATTTTGTCTTCTTTTTTTACTTTCGTTTTTGAGTTGCAGCAGTTAGGCCCATGTCCCTGTATAGTGTTCTATAACCATCCTTTTGTATTTTATGCTCCACTAAACTTAAGGCTGTTTACACTTTTATTCAGGACATCTGAATAAAATATATAGGTAGAATGTGCAGGTTTTTCATGTATATTGTGATCAGGGGGGTTCTGTACATAGCGTAATGTTATATTTTGTTGTACAGGTGGAACGTCTCCTGATATATATATTCATTCCTGTATATATGTATATTATTTTATTCAGGTATGTTCCAGTTTATTATTATTTTTATGTCTTATTGTGTATTTGTCTTGTCATTTGTAAATAATTTTGTTAATTCATGTATATGGATATTCATATAATGTTGTAGATGTTTTATCAGAGCACGTGAAGCTGAGAAGCTGAGAGGAGAAGCGGCGCCAGAGGCAGAGGAGTCGCCTGAAGTAAAATCCGTTCCCCAAAAAAGTCACATGTTGCCGGTCTCGTCCTTGCTGCACCACACCAACATACAACACAACGCAGAGTCCATCATTACGAACGGGCGGTGAGGGTGTAGGCCGGTTACATCTGTCGCAGAGATTTCATGCCACAATATATTCTACTCTAATTTTAAATCCGGGTTTCTTTTTTTTTTTTGAGAAACAATTCACGGTGGAGGAAGATAAGCGAGTATAAAAATGGTAATATATTGATCCCTCTAGCTAAGATGCATATGGGTGAATCTGGAACAAAACCAGAAGTGTCATACGGAAGCTTTTATTTATAGCATAAATTCTCTGAATGACTCAGATTTAAAAATGTATAAATAAATGTCATTTGTAAATCAGTCCTTAAACCTGGACAAAACCCAGGAAGCAGATAGATACTGTATAAGGTAGTTGTTTATATCTACCAATATCCTATATTTGCTAAATGTCCGTGGATGGTAAAAGTGAAATGAGAGACTGAATAACCCTGCTAATTGACCCCTTCACTACCAAGTGATATCTCCATACAACCACAGGCCTCAATTAACACCTTAGGAGAAAGTACCGTGATCTGGCGCCAATCGGCGACTTCTCCCGGAGGTGACTGACATCTTGGATGTCAGCCAAGCCTCCGGGGCCTCCCCCCGCCCACTGATGTCATTGCGAATGGGCGCAATGTTGCCAGTTAGGCAATTAACCGCTAGCTGCCCAGGGATTTCCCAATGGAAATCCCTGTGGTGAAGATAGGGGAGTCATTTGAAGCCCCCTTATCTCACGATCAGTGGCAGTTAGAGAGTCATGATTGGTGTCATTGGAAAGGCCAATGCATGGCCTTTCCAATGATACCATGACCAAGTTAAGTGTAAAAAAAAAATAAGCAAAATTTATTTAATAAATAAATAAAAAATAAAATAAAAATGTATTTAAAAAAAAATTACTAATGCAGCACTATAGTTCACATTTTTTTGTTCTATTGTTCTATGGAATTTGGATCAGCTAGGACACAGCTTGTTCACATATTGAGAACAAATAATAGGGAGTAGCAGGTTATTCCTTTACTGTTATATTTTGCAGATCACTAAGGCTAGGGTCAGACGAACGTGATTTCTACGGACTGTGCGTCCATGCAGTACGGACGGACGTTAGTATGGAAGACACAGTAGTGGCCACACAGTCCGTTTATTCACTGACATATATTTTGATGGATGTAGGAGGGAAAATAAATTAAAATGCAAAACCATTTTGTCCGTCAAAAATGCTGGCCGTATAAATGCAGTCCGTCTGACCATGTTCCATCACTCACACACAAAGCTATGCAAACGTTGCGGACGCAGCGCACTTTGTGCGACCGTTCTAGGGGTTTCACATTCTTGCCTAACTTGCGTCCGTTTGCCGCGGACGTTGTGCACCCGCAGTCCAGTGCAGACGTAGCGCGTGAGTGGGACTCCATTGGCCTTTATTTCATGCTATCACGGACGTACTTTTGTGCGCTATCACGGACGTGAACGCTGCGCTCCTCTGACAGGAGCCTGAACGTTTCTTACCAATGAACTGTTTTGTATGTTTTGATTTGTTTTGTACTTTGTCAATAGACAAATAGGGCATAATTGAAAAAATGCTTTCTTTACTACACATTATGGTACTTGACTTGGATTTAATCCTACTCTATGTTTACTGGATCTGAAATTTTTAAGCAACAAAACATTGAGTCTTAATGCTCTTCATTGTCATATTTTCTTGAGTGAAACTCAGTGGCCAAAACTGAGAGTTACTATCAAATAATTTTAAAACAAAGCATGTAGCACTGTTTGTTCACTCTGCCTTGGCTTATTTACTAGTTTCTTTTTGTATTCTTCTGCATTTATGCATGTTATCTGTAAGCATAAACATCGTGACATTTTACAATATCATTTAGCCAAAAAAACATAGAATTAATGCTTTTAATGTAGCATTTACATAAATGTAATGTGGCACCCACATCTGAAAGGGGAGCATAGATTTTCTAACTACATATCAGCTATATGCTGGTCAGTCACAACATTAAACCCTTAGGCCCCGTTCACATCTAAGCGTTTCACAGCGCGCTCCTGCGCGGTGTAAAATGCATAAACAAGGAAATCCCATGATTTCCTATGTGGGCTATTCACACCTGGGCGTTTCACAGTGCGCAGGAGCGCAGTGCAAAATGTCCTACGTCCAAAGAAGTACAGGAGCTTCTTTGGGGCATATATCTGCGCGTTCGCGGCCATAGATTTTGACGAGAACGCGCGTTTGCACGTTTTTTGTAATGAAAAACATGCATTTTCGTCCAGCGCGCGTTCTGCACATGGCAGGCACATGGCAGGAAAAGACCACACCCCCGGGGAATTCAGACGCCACTCTGCACAAACGCTGAAGAAAGATGGATGCTGAAGCTGGAGCTGGCGTGGGCCTGGGCGACACCGAGGTGTTCATTCGTCAGGTGCATGGGAAACCATGCATCTATGACCAGAGGAGAAGTGACTATAAAAACAGAACAGCAAGGCTGCGAGTATGGCAGGAGATCAGGGAGAAGTTGTGGGCAGATTGGAAGACCTGCAGCAACTGAGAACGCGATACGAGAGGTACATAAAATAATAAATACCCATGTGTGACCTAGGGGCAATAAATACCTATGTTTGACCTAGGGGCAATATATACCCATGTGTGACCTAGGGGCAATAAATAACCATATGTGACCTAGGGGCAATAAATACCCATGTTTGACCTAGGGGCAATATATACCCATGTGTGACCTAGGGGCAATAAATATCCATATGTGACCTAGGGGCAATATATACCCATGTGTGACCTAGGGGCAATATATACCCATGTTTGACCTAGGGGCAATATATACCCATGTTTGACCTAGGGGCAATAAATATCCATATGTGACCTAGGGGCAATAAATATCCATATGTGACCTAGGGGCAATATATACCCATGTGTGACCTAGGGGCAATATATACCAATGTGTGACCTAGGGGCAATATATACCCATGTTTGATCTAGGGGCAATATATACCCATGTGTGACCTAGGGGCAATGTATACCCATGACAGCTGCTGTGGTCATAGCTATAAAAACGGGAGAACCATGCAGCGTGCATGCATTTTTTTTATTTTTTTATTTTAAAAAATACAAAAGGTCTGAAATCCGTTATATACAAAGTTTATTAATCAAAGCATCAACTTTTCAAACGAACTATTTATTCATTATTGATGGCTTGCAACTGCCAAGACAGCTCACCCTCTGGTGACATGAAATATGCTGCGAACTTGTCCTGGACAGAGGCACCATGTCTGCTACCACGGCTGGCAAGCAGATCAGTACTCTCCATACTATGGACTAAAGAGTCCTCGAAACTGAACCCATCTCTGCAACGGACGAAATTGTGCAGTACACAAACTGCCTTCACCACAGAGATGGCGTTCTCCAATTGTAAATTTATAGGATAGTAGAATGTGCCACTTATTGCTGAGGATCCCAAAGGCACATTCCACCACCCTACGTGCTCGGGTCAGTCTGTAGTTGAACACCCTCTTCTCCACACTGAGTCCACGGTTCGAGTAGGGCCTCATCACATGCTCAGCGAGAGCAAACGCCTTGTCTCCCACAAAGACAAAAGGCATAGGATCAGCGGTGCCAGGCAGCGTGGTGTTCGCTGGAAGGTCTAGTTCATCCCACTGCAGCATTTGCCCAAATTCAGAATGGGCAAATACTGCCGCGTCCGAGCTGCTCCCGTAGGATCTGATGTCTATGTATGTGAAGCAGTAATTCGCATCGGATACTGCAAACAGGACAAAAGAAAAATATTTTTTATAATTGAAAAAACGGCTACCACTACCCTTCGGCTTAATTATCCGTATATTTTTCCCATCCAGCGCTCCCACACAATTTGGAAAATTGCATGTCTTGGCAAAAACGTCTGCAATTGCCATCCACTCCTCTTTGTTGGGTTTTTTCATAACGACATCATGAAGGATATCCCATAGGGCACAGCATGTTTCCCGAATGAGGTTGCTAGCTGTTGATTTTCCGATCATGAAGGCATAGTGCAGACTGACCAACGACTGTCCGGTTGCTAAATACCTATGAAAATTCAGGGAAAAAAAATTAGTTCATGCTTACATTTTGTTTCAACAGTCGGTAACATGAAGCAAAAATGGAAAAGCGTCAAGGATGCTTTCGTCCGCCACAGGCGTAAGGACAAGGAATACCACAGTGGAGCGGCTGCCAGTGCGCCATCGCGCTATATACATGCGGACCAGCTTGCATTTCTTATCCCATGCGTGGAAATGCGTAGGTAAGTCAAACCAATGACAATGTTTATGAGGGTCGTGGATATTGTTTTACAGAACATGTAAATAATAATTTAATGCACACACTAATGTATTATTTTCTATTGACAGCACTGACAGTAGCTGGGAGAGGCAGGAGGACGACAATGAGGAGGAGGACACGGCCACCCAAGCTCCACAGCCATGCACCTCCACAGACATGCCGGAAACTCAACCGTCACCGTCACAAACCGAGACAGAGGCACCAATGACATCTGTCACAACATCTGCCCTAACAACCCTGGCACCTCCTGTACGGAGACGTACAATTTTAAGGGTCCGTAGACAGAGGACCGAGCGGGAGGAGGACAGACTGACCAACATCATGGAGGAAATGGCGCATACTGTCCCAAAACTGTCCTGTGAGGCCCATTTCCTCCTCAGCTTGGAGGACAAAACGAAAAGGGTGCCTAGGAGTCAACAGACAGAGGCACGTGACGCCGTCACATGTGCCATCGACTCCTTCCTTCCACCTGAAGAAGGCTCCTCCCAACACCAACATACATTAGCTACAACACAAACACAGCCAATATGCAATAAAGAAGAGAGAACATTTGGGCAATATCGTGTAACATATATATGCCAATCTGTGTATTCTTATGGAAAAAAACTCACAAGCGTGGAGCTAGATAGCTCAATGGGTGTGGACAGTTGAGTCACTAAGGGGGACTCCTCCCTCCAGTCGTAGCAGTTCCTGTTCTCCTGTTCACCTCAATGAATTTTTCACAGCAGGTGTACCTCAAAGGGAATGTACATAGCGTGATAACGTCACAGTTGGAGAGAGGAAGAGAACTTGATAGAAAGGTACTCACATGTACAGGAACCTCCTGTATGGTGGTTCCGTATTACCGCAATAGACCACTTTGTAGGGGGTCTGAACCTCTGTCTGGGTATGTAGTTGGCGTCCAGTGGATGTGGTAGATGAGTAACGATGGGCAGATGAATAAAGGAGTGGGCAAAAAGTGTATATACATACACTATATAGTAGACATGGAGATGGTGGTGGTGGGCAAAAATAATTTTAATGAACCATTTAAAAAAACATGTTTAAAACAAGGTATTAAAAAAGGATTGCGGGGGTCATCGAGACGCGTTTCTCTTACCGAACTGTAAGCTTCCTCAGTCGAATGAACCCCGCCATAAAAGTTACACGGTATATATACACCTACACATACGATATCGGGTATGCGAGTGATGGAACACATGCGGAAGTGCCCCCGATGGAACGCATGCGGAAGTGTTTTCGATGGAACGCATGCAGAAGTGTTTTGGATGGAACGCATGCGGAAGCGCTCTGTATGGGACGCACGTGGAAGGACTTGAGGTGGAACGCATGCTATACGCTGCGGTACGAATATTGGAAGGTGTATATATACCGTGTAACTTTTATGGCGGGGTTCATTCGACTGAGGTAGCTTACAGTTCGGTAAGAGAAACGCGTCTCGATGACCCCCGCAATCCTTTTTTAATACCTTGTTTTAAACATGTTTTTTAAATGGTTCATTAAAATTATTTTTGCCCACCACCACCATCTCCATGTCTACTATATAGTGTATGTATATACACTTTTTGCCCACTCCTTTATTCATCTGCCCATCGTTACTCATCTACCACATCCACTGGACGCCAACTACATACCCAGACAGAGGTTCAGACCCCCTACAAAGTGGTCTATTGCGGTAATACGGAACCACCATACAGGAGGTTCCTGTACATGTGAGTACCTTTCTATCAAGTTCTCTTCCTCTCTCCAACTGTGACGTTGTCACGCTATGTACATTCCCTTTGAGGTACACCTGCTGTGAAAAATTCATTGAGGTGAACAGGAGAACAGGAACTGCTACGACTGGAGGGAGGAGTCCCCCTTAGTGACTCAACTGTCCACACCCATTGAGCTATCTAGCTCCACGCTTGTGAGTTTTTTTCCATAAGAACACACAGATTGGCATATATATGTTACACGATATTGCCCAAATGTTCTCTCTTTTTCTCTTCTTTATTGCATATTGGCTGTGTGATTGGAGATTCCACTGAAGATTTAAAGATCTTTTTGAAGATTCCTAAGGAACTTAAGACTATTACCCTAAGGAGACAGACTATTATTTGCGCTCTGGAATATACTGCGGTATTTTGTTTTTTATGTATTGTTGTTGGGTGAGGGATACACCTAAACGGTGAGCTGCATTTTGGTACATCATCAATTTAACCTTTCCACAGTATAATACCAGCGCCTTTACACTCATTCGACCCGTAATTGGGTCATCTCTCTCCTATACAACACAAACACCTCTACATACCACACACACACTCCTCCGCCTACTACCCACAAACACCTATGCACCACCTCCCTGAAACATGGCACTCACACACACATTCGGATATCCCACAACCAGCCGTGGAAGGAGGGAGGAGATGCAGGGTGTTGAGCATCACTACCAAAATTTATAAAGGAAATGTCTGTAACCCTAGGCACCTTTTTCATTTTTCCTATTTTTTACCTTGCTGAGGAAGGAAAATGCCTTGCCCATTGGCTGTTTTTTGTTTTGTTAGCCAATAGTTGTCGAACTGCCCTGCCATTATGTGGTTTAATTTGTCAAGTTATTCAGTATGCTTCAATGTTGAACATATTACCCTTTTTTCTACATATATATATAGAATAAACAATTCTTTATTTAATGCAACAGTAAAAAGTCTCTTTATTTATTTTATTGACTACTTAAGATATTTTAGGCATTAATTGTGATTTTTTCAAAACATTAGATTTTAATAATTGTTTTCTTTTTTCTGACAGCCCTTTTTCATTCATTGGATCTTATGTGTAAATTTCAGACTTTTTTGCTCTGTAGTTTCTTTGCAAACAGCGTTTCACTTTTCAAACATTGACAAGCATACTGTTTTTCTTTTTTTATTAATTCCATTCGTCTGCGGTGTCGGGTTTTTCCAGCGGCTGCTCTGCGTTCTGATTGGCTCCTGCTCGGGTTTCTCCGGTGTGTTCTGCGGGGTTAATCCAGATATTTTTGCGGGGTTTGGGCAAGCAATCGCCGGGTTATGCGGTGAGTGTTCAGCAGGTTTGCGGCGGCTTTTCCCTGCCCTACGTCGGCCCTGTGGCGCTTGCTGAAAACACCGCAGGTTCGGTGTAAAGGGATCGCCAAACTGCTCCGAATTGGATGAAAAGTCACCAAACGTGCAGTGACTGCTTGATTCTCTTTGAATAACCCTGACAGCACATCGCACTGTATTATGTGTGTAGTGACGTTAGTTGACTTACCGCAACATGATCAACATTCTTTCCACCGCTGCAATGCTCTCACGCATGAAGGTGTCCTGCCGTTGCAAGGTGGGGGACATCAAGTCCAGCAGCTCATCGAAACTATTGGCAAAAAAAAAATGTGAGAGTTAATAGCAATGAAACGGTGCTTATGGGCCATGTCTTCACAACAACATACCATCTTACACAGGTTAATTTGATGCTAGCTTTATTTTCTATCTTGCTATCCCGCCTGTTTCCCAAACAAATCTATGATGGTACTATCATATGGGACATAACAACAATAAAAGCAGGGTACATGTACTAACCTCTTTATGGACATATGTGTGTATTGCATAAACTTCTCCTCGTGTGCACGCAGATTTGCAAACAAGGCCCAGACCTGACCTCGGTGTCAGTCTGCGATGATGGGATGCACCCAGTAGCGTCGCCTGTCCATCACTTGCCTCCTTCTCCTCAAGCGCAGTAGGTGGAAAGCTGCGACTGCTGCAATAGTGCGTCTTGTGCGGATGTCCATTTTGCAAATCTGGTTCCCTCAGGATGCACAGGAAGTCTTTTTCATTGGATGCCTCCGTAATTAAGACAGTGAATTTTCTATTGGACACCTCCGTAGTCAATCCAAAAAACGTGCGTTCAACGCGCGTTTCGAATTAGCAAAAACGCAGTGCAACGCAAGACAAACGCACGGGAAAAACGCGCATATTAAAAACGCTTAGGTGTGAACCCAGCCTTAGTGACGGGCCGGTTTTACAAAAGTCCGTCCTTTAGTGCCCGCTGCTGTTTTTACGTTTCTGTGCTGTGTTTAGGTCAAATTTTCCTCTTACTTGTTTATGCAACCCACACATATTATACACCGTTTTTCCCGCCATTAAATGGACTTTCTAAAGATACCATGATTTCCATCATATCGTATAATTTACTATAAAAAAATGAAATATGATGAAAAAATTGAAAAAAACACTTTTTTTTTAAAACTTAATCCCCAAAATCTTAAACCGCCAAAAAAGACCCCCACTAAATAGTTTCAAAATGTTGTCCCGAGAATAGAAATACCCAATTTTTACATGTTTTTGCTTTTTAGTCCCTTCACTGCTGAGCCATTTCACCTCTGTGCGCTGAGCTCATTTTGACCGTTTTATGCTCATCATTTTTAAATGCCAGCCTAGATCCTATTTTAGTAAACCCTCCAAACAAAATATTTTTTAAAAATATATATTTTTACACCAAACCTGGTCATGTTTGGTATCGTTGGAAAGGCCATGACCCTCTATCTGCCATGGATCAGGAGATAGGGGGATCATTTGGATCTCCCTATCTCCTATTGGCAGCTAGGGGGTTAACTAGCCCACTGACGTCCTCACACATATGGTGAGGATGTCAGTGGGTGGGGGGTGACCCGGAGCCTTGGCTGACATCCAAGATGTCAGCCACCTCCAGGTTTGGATCGCGATCTGACAGCAAAATAGATAATGCTGTACACTGCTGAAAAGGGGAGACTCTCCCCTTTCCAGTGGTGCAATTTGTTTTTTTCTATCTTACACCACTGGGGAGATAGAGGGCTCCAACAGCTCCCTCCCCTTTCTGATTTTTACTGCAGGCGCCGGTGGGCGGCTGCCGATGATGCCATCACGCAGCGTGTTGACATCATTGCACCCACCGGCCCCCCTAAAACTGTGGGGCAGGCTTCCAGAGTGGGAGGTGTGTATCGGGAGAGAGGGAGGTTAGGAGACCCCTGACGTACCATGTACGTCGGCAGATATAAGGGAGACTTCCCGATCGGACGTACATGGTACGTCAGCGGACAGGAAGGGGTTAATCCACATGTCTAATATCACGTGGGTCCCTATTTGTGCTTCCAAAATAGTTTTGATATGTAAGGGCAGTGGTTCCCAACCGCAGTCCTCAAGTACCCTTAACTGGCCAGGTTTTTAGGTTTCCTTTGGGGAAATGCAGACTGAGTCCTGCAATCACTGAGCAGCAAATCATATCACCTGTGCTGTGCTTCACATATCTGGCAAACCTGGCCTGTTAGGGGTACTTGAGGACCGTGGTTGACAAACACTGTGTTAGCGAATGGACTCCACAAGACATCTGAACATGTCCTGTAATATCTGGCACCAAACAATCGCAGCAGATCCTTTAAGTCCTGCAAGTAGGGAGGTGGTCCCTCCACAGATGAGATTTGTTATTACACAAATCCAACTAATGCTCGGTTGGATTCAGATCTGGGGAATTAGGAGGCCAAAGCATCACCTAGAAATCTTTGTTATGTTCCTCAAACCATTCCTGAACATTTTTTGCAGTGTAGAGGGGTGCATTATCCTGCTGCAAGAGGCCATTAACATCAGTGAACACTATTGCCATGGAGTGTATGTGGTCTGCAGCAATCTTTCAGGTCAAGTGTGTTTTGACAACTTTCTATCATGCCAGCATTAGGTTTTTCATCAATCTGAACTACAGTAGTTCTTGTGTATGATTGGAGCACTCCAGATAGCCATTATTCCCCACGTGTATCAGTGAGCCACATCATCCATGACCTTGATGCTGATTCACCGGTTGTCATTCCTTACACCACTTTTGGTAGGTATTATTATTGTCATTGTTAACTGCATGATGGGAACAACCTACAAGACTTGCCGTTTTGGAGGTGCTCTGACTGACCCGGTTGTCTATCCATCACTCATTGACCCTTGAAAAGTTACTCAGATCTTTTCACTTGCCTATTTTTCCTGTTTCCAACAGATGATTATTCAAGAATGGACTGTTCCCTTGCTGTCTAGTATATCCCACCCCTTCCATTTTGCTAGTTAGCCCCCCTCTTAATGAAAATGCTCCACCCTGAGGCAGAATCTAAGATTAAGTTGGATAAATAATACATCTACATCAGCAATACCGGAATGGACATTCTCACAAAGAAAATATATGTATTCTTAGTGCTGAATACAGTAAAAATCTACTTAAATGCCCTCTCAGTCAAATACAGTAAATGTTGTGAAATACAGTCAGGTCCAGAAATATTGGGACATCGACACAATTCTAACATCTTTGGCTCTATACACCATCACAATGGAGTTGGAATGAAACAAACACAATGTGCTTCAACTACAGACTGTCAGCTTTAATTTGAGGGTATGTACATCCAACTCAGGTGAATGGTGTAGGACTTACAGCAGTTTGCAGATGTACCTCCCACTTGTTAAGGGACCAAAGGTAATGGGACAGAATAATAATCATAAATCAAACTTTCCCTTCTTAATACTTGGTTGCAAATCCTTTGCAGTCAATCACAGCCTGAAGTCTGGAACGCATAGACATGACCAGACGCTGGGTTTCATCCCTGGTGATGCTCTGCCAGGCCTCTACTGCAACTGTCATCAGTTCCTGCTTGTTCTTGGGGCATTTTCCCTTCAGTTTTGTCTTCAGCAAGTGAAATGCATGCTCAATGAGATTCAGGTCAGGCGATTGACTTGGCCATTGCATAACATTCCACTTCTGTCCCTTCAAAAACTCTTTGGCTGCTTTTGCAGTATGCTTTGGGTCATTGTCCATCTGCACTGTGAAGCGCCGTCCAATGAGTTCTGCAGCATTTGGCTGAATGTGAGCAGATAATATTGCCCAAAACACTTCAGAATTCATCCTGCTGCTTTTGTCAGCAGTCACATCATCAATAAATAGAAGAGAACCAGTTCCATTGGCAGCCATACATGCCCACGCCATGACATTACCACCACCATGCTTCACTGATGAGGTGGTATGCTTAGGATCATGAGCAGTTCCTTTCCTTCTCCATACTCTTCTCTTCCCATCACTCTGGTACAAGTTGATCTTGGTCTCATCTGTCCATAGGATTTTGTTCCAGAACTGTGAAGGCTTTGTTAGGTGTTGTTTGGCAAACTCTAATCTGGCCTTCAAGTTTTTGAGGCTCACCAATGGTTTACATCTTGTGGTGAACCCTCTGTATTCACTCTGGTGAAGTCTTCTCTTGATTGTTGACTTTGACACACATACACCTACCTCCTGGAGAGTGTTCTTGATCTGGCCAACTGTTGTGAAGGGTGTTTTCTTCACCAGGGAAAGAATTCTTCGGTCATCCACCAGTTGTTTTCTGTGGTCTCCCGGGTCTTTTGGTGTTGCTGAGCTCACCGGTGCGTTCCTTCTTTTTGAGAATGTTCCAAACAGTTGTTTTGGCCACGCCTAATGTTCTTGCTATCTCTCTGATGTGTTTGTTTTGTTTCTTCAGCCTAATGATGGCTTGCTTCACTGATAGTGAAGGCTCTTTGGATCTCATCTTGAGAGTTGACAGCAACAGATTCCAAATGCAAATAGCACACTTGAACTCTGGGCCTTTTATCTGCACATTGTAATTGGGGTAATGGGGGAATATCACACATCTGGCCATGGAACAGCTGAGAAGCCAATTGTCCCATTTACCTTTGGTCCCTTAACAAGTGGGAGGCACATCTGCAAACTGCTGTAAGTCCTACACCATTCACCTGAGTTGGATGTACATATCCTCAACGCTGACAGTCTGCAGTTAAAGCACATTGTGTTTGTTTCATTCCAACTCCATTGTGGTGGTGTATAGAGCCAAAGATGTTAGAATTGTGTTGATTCCCCAATATTTATGGACCTGACTGTAGATGAGTAATAATGCTCAAATACTTTCATGTTTGCATTTATTTATAAAGTATTTTACCAGGAAGGATACATTGAGATTTCTCTCGTTTTCAAATATGTCCTGGGTTCTAGAACATTGAAATGTTACAGTCGTTACAGAAATACAATGCTACTAACATGCAAGATATTAAAAAACAAAACACAAATACAGATTTACGCAGAAAATAAATATGTAGGAAATAGTCATTAATTATGTTACTTGTTTACATATGCATTCCGTATTGAAGTATGTTAATAGGGAGCTCTTGAGTGACTTAAGACTGGGCGAAGATTTGATGGTGTCACGGGCCTGGCAGAGGGGAATAGGGTATGAGCCCGGTGTGCGGTGATAAACAAACTGAGCCACGTAGATACAGAAAAAAAGGGGGTTTATTGTCAATATACAACAATATGGGCAATGCAGAAATGGAGATGTCTGGGGAGGCAATACAGGGAGGAACCAGATACAGGGAGACACTGAGGGAAAACACAGGAGACTTACATACAACACGAGACAGGAAACAGAGGGCACAGGATGCTTGGTAGCAGTGGGCACTGGATGCTTGTCAGCGGGCACTGGATGCTCGGTAGCAGTGGGCACTGGATGCTCGGTAGCAGTGGGCACTGGATGCTTGTCAGCAGTGGGCACTGGATGCGCGGTAGCAGTGGGCACTGGATGCTCGGTAGCAGTGGGCACTGGATGTTCGGTGGCAGCGGGCACTGGATGCTCGGTAGCAGCGGGCACTGGATGCTCGGTAGCAGCGGGCACTGGATGTTCGGTAGCAGTAGGCAGTATACGTGGGTCATATAGTCCATGCAATAGGTCGAGGCAGGCGGCTGGCAAACGTGGTCAATATACAAAGCAAGAAGTCGGTACACGGGTAATCAATAATAGCAGAGGATGGGAACAGGTCTAGAAGGAAGGCTACCAGGGAATAAGTGAGACAATGCAGCACTGGATCATGGGTGCCCCACCCTTATAAAGGGAATGACAGGTCTATTAGTGGTAGCACCTGAAGTTCACACAGCCTGAGGGAAAGTGCAAGGTGGCATAGCCAGAGAGATGCTGTATTGATCCATTCAGGAGGGTGCAGTACCACCTTTGGCCTTCTTGCCACGGCGGCGACGGCGTGAACCGTGACAGATGGCGTCTGGGAGGTTATTCCATAATTGTGGTGCTCTGTAGGAAAATGAGGACCGAGCCACTTTCTTTTTGTATTGTGGTATTGCAAGTAAGGTACTGGTCCTGGATCTGAGGTTATAGGATGAGGGAATTGCTAGGGGAAGCAGCCTATTCAGGTAGGGTGGCAGCTTCCCAGAAAAGCTCTTAAACACCAGGTTGGAAAGGTGAAGGGTGCGTTTAGACTCCAGTGATGGTCAGTTTAGCTCTTTTAACATGTCACAATGGTGTGTCATGTAGTTACATTGTAGCGCAAAGCGGCAGAATGAGTTATACAATGTAGTAAGTTTATGAAGGTGAGTTTGCGGGGCCGCTGCATACACTACATCTCCGTATTCAATAGCCAGCATAAGCATTTGTTGTACAATCTGCTTTCTTACCACGGGGCTCAGGCAGGATTTGTTTCTGTAGAGGGCACCTAGTTTGGGATAAAGTTTAGATGAGAGCTTTTCGATGTGGGGGCCAAAGAATAGATTTGGGTCTAACCACATAACTAGATATTTGAGAGAAGTGACTGTCGTCAGTGTGCCATTTGATTTTGTCCCAACACATAGATGGGGATTTTGTAGACATGTGCACAGCACAAAATTTCGTTTTGAACTAATGAATTAGTCCTAAAACGCAATTTATTTAGTTGCTAAAGAAATTCGTTTTCAGCTCTTTAGTATGAAAACTAATTTCATTCATCCGAAAACCAGCGGATACAATTGCTATTGTAGTGGCTCCTCAGAGGGCAGAGATCGCTGCTTGTTACAGTATCTCTCACTCTCAGCACAATGTGGCAGGCAAAGCTGTTACAGTAACTGACTGCTGCTCATCACAGTGCTCAGAGAAACAGTAAAACTAGTAAATAATATTGTTATATATAAGAGGTTATAACAATATTATTTCCTTGTTTTACTGAAACTCTGAGCGCTTTGATGAGCAGCAGTCAGTTACTGTAACAGCTGAGCCTGATACATTGTACTGAGAAATAATATAACAAGCAGCTGATCTCAGCGCTCACAGCCACTGGATTTAAAGGGCACCAAAAAATGTTCCTCTCTGTATAATGTAGATAACATCCTCCTGCATTAATTATTACCCTCTCTGTATAATGTATAGAACATCTTCTTGAATTAATTAATGTCCCTCTCTGTATAGAACATCCTCCTCAATTTATACCTTTCTCTATATAATGTATATAACATCCTCCTGCATTAATACCCCTCTCTGTATAATGTATAGAACATCCTCCTGCATTAATTCATGTCCCTCTCTGTATAGAACATCCTACTGCTTTGGCATGTGGAGGGTGCAGAACTTGGCAATGCAATGCTTATCCAGCACAGGAGAGGGAACTTTTACTTAAACTTTGTATCTCTGTGGGGGAGACAGACAGGATTATAAAAGCAGGGGAGAGGGAAAATATTAACGTAAATCGGCCTGAAAGCTCAGAGTAGAGAGATGACTGGGGTAAATTTATTTTTATAATAAAATAAAGCACTTTAAATCCAGGTAAAACATTCAAATAAATCACACTGAAGGCTCATAATGACAGAGTAACTGTGAGAACTGGATACTAAATGTATCAGACGTAAAAAAAACTTTATAACAAGCAGCACTGGGAGAGGGACTTTATATAAAACTTGTATTATAGATGAGGAAAGGGGGATAGTGCTCCTGGATAATATAAAATGTATCAGACCTAAGCCCCTATTATACAGAGTGGGAGGGGAGATAACACACGTTTTATAAAGTCCCTCTCTTCTCCCAGCGCTGCTTGTTATAAAGGGGCTTTTACTATCCAGCCCTCCTCTGTCATTAGCTTTCAGTGGGATTTATTTGAATGTTTTCCTTCTCCAGCTGCTTTTATCATGTCTGCCTCATAGACATGCAAGGGTTAAGTAAAGGTTTCCTCTCCTGTGCTGGCTGTCTGTGCTGCAAGTGAGTATTCTGGAGCTCTATCACTGTCAGGTTTTAGGGTAGGGGTCGGGAAGGATTACGCATACAAACCTTTTCTGTAGCTTTGCGATGTTGCGCTTTTCATTGCTGGTCTCCTTTACTCATCAATGTAATATCACAAAAAGGACTGAAACTAAAACGTAGTGCATTTTTTTTTAGTTTCTTTCATTTTTTGTACTGAGCAGTTTCATATCTCTTGAGTCATACGAAAACTAAATTATCCCAAAATTCGGACTAAATCATTTTAGTACTAAAGCGAATGCACATGTCTAGGATTTTGCAATTTATGTAGTTTAGGTGCTCTACCAAAGAGCATCATTACAGTTTTGTCAGTATTTAAAAAAAGGTTTGTAGTGACCATGATGATAATATTGCAATAAATGTAATGTAAAAGAATATCTGTATGGCAAAACACAGTGGGGGTTATTCAGAGAGCACTGAAATGTCGCTGACATTTTGGTGCGCTCTCGTTCCCCAGACTTCACTGCACTTCGGGAAATCAAAGTTCCCCACCCTGCGGTGAATTCAGCATTCACCGCAGGGTCACCGGAGTGCAGGGAAAACACACCGAAAACCAACCATAACCGCTGCAAAAAACACACAGGAAAAAGCCACCGAGCCACTGGAAAAAGCCGTCAAGCTAACGAACGGGATTAAAAAAATAAAATAAAATACGCTTGAAAGTGTCAAAATTGAAACACTTCAAATCCACAATATTAAATCAAATTTTGATTTAATATTTTGGGTTTGGAGTCTTTTATACTTTCATGGCTATTGGGGTCATGGAGCAAGGACCCCATCCTCTTTACCCACTGCTGCATATGGTGCCTAGGCTTAATTGTATACTAAAATTTGAAACGCTGTTTGCAAAAAACCTAAACGAAAATGCCTGGAATTTACATATAAGGTCCTATGACCGATAATAAAAAGGTCTGTTACAGAAAAAAACGCTTTTAAAAAGGGAAAAAAAAATTGCTGAAAAAATCCTGAAAAATGCCTAAAAGATCCTAAACAAATTCAATAAATAAAGAGACTCTGAATAACCCTTAGTGACAGGATTGGCGGCTCACTGAGAATTTAATTTCCACCCTGGCTGAACAATCACGTCATATTAAAAATGTAGGAAGGTGTGGTT
The DNA here is from genome assembly GCA_009667805.1 of Leptobrachium leishanense. NCBI lineage: Eukaryota > Metazoa > Chordata > Amphibia > Anura > Megophryidae > Leptobrachium > Leptobrachium leishanense. The sequence goes on along the minus strand of CM019063.1, from coordinate 480,348,563 downwards.
TTATAAGTTAAGTTTCATTTTCTGTTTGTTGTTGTGCAAAAATGTGTATAGATTTACCTGTAAACATACCTGTGTATGTTTTGTGAGTGTGATGGGGTTAATCCATGTCTATATTTGTTTATCCGCTCCCCACGAAATACCATGCCATCCACTCACAGGGGGGACGTGAAGACGCGGGGTGTACTGGTACGCCCTGCTGACTTCAATGGGCAGCCTTGACCGCTCCCCACAGGCCATCCCCTTGCAGCCAATGACTCGCATCGCATGTCAGCAGCGTGGGCGTGCCACATCAGAGGCCCGCTGCAGCACCCGGTGGCAGGGCATACTAGTACACCCTGCCGACATTAACCCCTTCCCGACGGGCACCAACCGCTCCTCTTTAAGGGGTTAAAAATATATCCTTTTATGATTTTTTTTTTAACTCCATCATTACAGAATCATTTTGCAATGATGGAGTTAAAGAATCATAAAATGCTGAGTCACTTCATTCTGGTATGATAAAGCTCTATATAGCTCTAATTTTCAGTCATTTTGCTGTTTGGTTTTAGATAGATCGATCGATAGAAAGTAAGTGTAACTTGCATAATTACTCAAATATAAAAAGCAATTCACCGTTTTACAAGAAACAGAAGTTATTTGTTTCTTCAGTTGATAAAATGCACCTACAGCAGCAACATTATCATTATTGTCCAATTATTTCAGATGCACATTTTGTGGTTCCACAGTTAACATAATTTCATCTGTTTATGAAAAAGGATTAATTGCCACTTGGCAGATAACATTTTATCTCCTCCCTTTTTCGACATCTTGCAATTTATGCAAAATAAGAATAGAGATAAACTACCTAATAAGTAACTGTAGGATACATTCTCTCTGCCAATGATCTGATCCTATCAGCTTCTAGTACCAGCACGCCCGGTTTAAGCATTAGCTTTTTCTGACCCTCTCCACACTCCGACCTCCTGTTTTAACCATTTAATTTCCTTTAAAAACTCTCCTGAATCCAGCAATGGTCTCCCAGTGATCTCTGCAAGATATAACAGGCTTGCAGTTCATTATGTCACATGACCATAGGGGGGCTGGGCCCTCGAGCCAGTCCAGTGGCTCTTAATTCATGAAGACTTCAATACCATTGGATAAGGCTAGTACCCAAAGGACTCCAAGTCTGAAACCTAAGCTTAGGGCTTCCTTAGATGAGGCTCTGGGCAGGACTAACCCCCTGCAGTTGGATGGTTTAATCAGCCCTCCAAGCCCCCTTCAAAATCAAACTTAATGCTAACAATCAGCAATTTTTTTTGTGCAGTTCCTGGGATATTTCTGTACCCTTAAATAACCGAAATATATATATTTTTTTTTAATGTGATGGATCGAGTATATTTCTCTTTGTTGTTGCCATCAGAAAAGTTCAGTGAAAGCAGACACCCAGTACAATAACAAATAACTTCTTATTTTTTTTTAAATTGAAGCAACAAATAGGAATCAAAGGTTAACCATGTTCCCAAACCAATCTATTACAGATTTATACTGTACATTATACAATCTGCTCTGGAGGAAGTTGTCACAAGAAATGCACTTTATGTATGTTTTTTGTCAAGTCCCACGGCGACGCCGTGGCAAAACGTCCAAGTCATGAGACCAACCCTGGTGGCAAGCTCACGTACAGCAGTATGCCATAACCCAGTTTTTGTATACTGCATCAGGTGGATGTAATGAGCACTGGCTGGGTTCCTTAAAAGAACCACTCCCACATCCAGCCAGTGCTCTGTCATTAACTTTGGATTCCTTGTGAAAGAAAGGTGCCTGATTTATCCCAAGAGCCAAGTGACCAGCCTTGCCGTTTATTCTGATTCCCGTGTACCGGACCCCTGGCTATTCCTCTGGACTTTGCTTCTCTTACTCCTTGCCGGTACAGTCTCAAGACCCCTTCTACATTATCCATCCCAAGAATTTACATCATCTGCGTTTGTTTTTCAAGGACTTTTTATTTATACAGATTCCTGCCTTTTTATTTGTATCCAGTTCTTCAATATAAGTTTCTGCTATTTTCACCAAGCCTTTTGTTGTTGCCTTTATTTACTGCATCCTGGGTTCATATTCACGTCACCGGTGTCACAAGAACCCGGTCCCTGACAGTTTTTCTGCTTAACTGAAACAATAAGCTCCGTGTCATAATATAATGTTATTCTGCTTTATGATAAAAAAAATTGAATAAACATTGACTACAATATCTTGATGTTGCAAACTGAACATGACTAGTGAAAGGGCGACAACATCAAAAATTTGGAATTGCTTCGTAATTAACAGTTTCTAGGATAGTCTTACAGGTATAAGAGGTCAGGGGCTCCACCATCATGGAAAATATCAAACAGTAATGAATTAGTATCCCAAATGTGACGAAATCCAGTGTTTTACTTCACTACCTAGCGCTTTTTGTTGAAAAATAAATATTATCATATAATGTTTTTGAAACATGGGGTGCAGACGTAACAATTAAATAGTAGAGTAAAATGACAATTTTGCATAGAAATTGTTATTCTGAGACCATTTTTCTATGCACAGCTAAACAACATAAAATAAAACGTTGTATTATATGTAAAAAAGAAAATATAAGATAACATTCACTGTCCATGTTGACTAAATCACATTGGGAAGACAGATTTATTTGAATTCAACTATCAACCATGAAGTCTTTCAAGTCTCTCCACTACTCCAAATCCACTGTTTTTATATTTTGTTGCCTTTTATGTATTATTCCCAGGCTAATTAACTTTACTTTTAATGTTTTCCCTCCATTTTTGATAGTCTCTTATCACTCTGCCTCTCCCACCCCCTCGCATGTCGTTAACTCCGTGCATACAGACCCCCTCCTAAAATCTGTCTCTTCCTTTCTTTCTTTCTTTCTTTCTGCAGCTCAGCACACACACAGCCAGCACCTTCTCTCTCACCAACCTATGCATCTGCACTCTGCAGTCCCACCCGCCCACCTCATCCACCTTCCCACCCAGTCCTGGGCCCAAACTCATTGCTTCCCTTACAGCTGTTGCCACTTTCTTTCTAATTATCCTTTAAGTCCAAGCTTCTAGTCACTGCCATACAATCCTTGCTGTTTTCTCTCTAGCCACCAGCTCCACACTCCCCTGCTCCCTTTTGTATCACTTACCTCTGTCCCTTAGATTGTAAGCTCACGGGATGTCTGGCTGAGCACTTGTATAAAATGCTGTATTAGTAGGGCAATTATCCTACGGCAGGGCCATCTGTCCCTTATGTGTTTTAGTATGTCTCATGTCTGCATTCCCTCATAGTAAAGTGCTATGGAATCTGTTGGCGCTGTTTAAGTATCTGTAACTGTAACCGAATAAGATCATATTGACATCAAATCTGATAAACTTGCGGAAGGACTCCTGTACATCACAAAGCAATTCACCTTGTCTCTAACAAATAATCGTATTGATAGCTCCCATGGGCTTCCCTAAATATGAAACAAAGAATATCCACATTGAACAAACATAAAAAATGTTTAGATGAGAAAAAAACCCTCTGATCTGCTTTACTGCCCAACATGAATAATAATGTATAGTTGTATCCATCCTCTGTATACTGTTTATTTTTTCTGACACTCCTCAAATGTCCAGAATGGTGTTTATCGTGTAATTACCCATATTTTCAGCACATATTATAATTACTACTTTGTTTACATTTTATGTTATCTATAAGCTATAGATTTATCATACAGTTGTTTTTCAAACGTAGAGTGATTTTTCACTGCTGAGTGTCTTTATGTATTCTTATGCATTGTTTCTTTGTATTTTCTACAGACATGGTATATTGAAAGCCTTTTCTTTTTCTTAACACTTTTCACTTTTGCTTCACTGGACTCAAGGTCCAACTATCTTTTTTTTGTTTTTCATTTCTATGTTATCTTTCTTTAATTGTATCCTTTAATAGCTCATCCACTATCTTTATTATCATCATGCTTTCCACTTCCTGACACGCATCATTCGCCTGACTTTTCCCCCCTTCCCTTCACATGAGATTCTTTCTTCCTACGCTATTAAGGTTAAGTTGATCTGCATTCTTTTAAAAGTCATGTTAAGAATAAAACACTGACTAGATGGCTATGTAATTGTCATTTTATTATTACATAAGTGGAATTATCAGTCAGTCGACTGAGGAAGCTGTATGTTATTGGCGAAATGCATCTTGGCGCTTTTAAATGTTATAGATTATCTTAATACAGTCTTCATTACACTATACCAAGTTGGGTCCTTCCCATAGAGTGACCCCTGCCTCAGTTCGCTCACTGCCCTATACCTTGTAGTCATTAATGAGACACAGCTCCAGGACTTGATTGTTCCACTGCTATTTTTCATTTATTCCCTGGTGGAAAAAAGTATTTGCTCTAATGTCTGTTTTTTTATTTATTATTATTCTTTGTTGGGACCTGACTTTTAAATGTGCAAGTGGTGAGATTTGCTGACCATACCGAAGGGAGGATCAGTAGAGATACACTTAGTGCCATATTACATAGTTTGTGCTAAATCGGGGAAGCAAAGGTGGAACACCTGCAGGTTTTTCCTTTAGCATCCCCGTTTTAGCACCTTATTATGCGGCAGACTGCTGAATCAGCGCCTGCCCCGTAATGCAGCGCTAGCCCTGTGGATACTCACATTGATACTGATGCGCCACCACGACTATCACCTCCTGATGGTTGTGCAGCCGGCCTCTCGTGAGATTGTGCAGGGCCGTAGAGTGATTCGCAGAGGGTGACTAGTTGCCCCCCGTCTCACTCTGCTCCCGGTGGCCAGAAGCGGCGAATCGGGCCACCATTCTCACCGTGGGATGAGACGTGAGTATCTAATTTTTTTTGGGGGGGGTTAGTTGGTGCTAAATGACTGTGCAGAAGTGGTATAGTTAGCACCAGCTTCTATCTGTGGTTAACCTTTTAGCTATCACAGAGGTGCGTTAATTAGCGTTATGACTTTGTAATCCTAACGCTAATTACTCCTTGCAATCCTCATGTTAAGTATAGGAGGCGCAATGTACAGTAAACTCACGGAAGTGCGTGCAATCATGATGCACAAAAGGGTTTTTTAATCTGTTAGCGTTCGGAATGTAATAGGGGGGTCATACGCTAAAGCCACTTAAGATAGCGTTAACGCTCACATATCTGAGTGCTAATGCTAGTGCTAAGTTTGTAATAGGGCCCTTAGATGGCACACCAAAAATATAAGTAGTAAGAAAAATGAATATGAAATATTTATTATTATCAAATAAATATATTCAATGTATAGCCTTAGTTAATGGAATAGGGAAAACAAACCATAAATAGAACTCAAAATATGTGTCAAACATAACAATTCATATTTGCAACAGATACAACCAGTAAATACTGTTATCCCTATAAAGCGAACCAAAAAGAACCGTACTATAGCAGATAAAAGAGTACATTAGAAAAAAAACAAGAAGGCAGAATAAAGCATGAAAGAACAATGACAAACCACCAAAAGGCTGTACAAGGTGCACAGCGTTACAGCCTTTCTCAAGGGCAGCCTGTGTTTTTTCCCCACATACACAAAACAATACACCTATACAAAAAAAACATAATAAATCTCATTTGTTGGCTAACAACAAATCTCATTGATAATTATAGATTTTATTGATTTCGTTGTTGCAGCTCTTCAATACAAAAAAAAATCTAAATTTGCAGTAAATAAGTATTTCTATGTGTTTTAACTCAATCACTTCTTAAAAATCTCGCAAGCTGTCACTTTAATAAAAAAACACATAATTTTCTTTCCTCCCAAGAGGCAAAATCTGTAATTGTTTTGCATTGTTTTAAACAGCATGATGAATACATTTTTCAACTGCTACTCTTGTAGTGTGCAAAAGTCTAAATCCTGAAAGCACACTTGCAAAAAATACACCTTTTACAATTTTTTCATACTTCTCTCCATCTTTACTCAAAGTGGTAAGATGATGTAAAATGTTCAGCAAATATAGATACCGTATGCATGTAAAATGTAAGCTACTAAACCATGAATTTGATTGTTGAACGCTACACACACAAAACATATCTGTGATCTTTATATTTCTGTGCTGCAGTTACGGGGATGGCAGCTATGGAATGCCTCTATTAGAAGGATGTCATGTGTATCAATGAGAAACGAGTGGGAGCACACAATGGATAAGATATATCAAAAATAATAGAGCATACCATAAATCACAAAACATTAATTTATACTTGACCAATTTTTTTTTATCGACTGGTATTACACCATGACAATAGTGGAATATTCTTGCCAAAAATAACACTTAATGCCTGAGTTATTTTTTAACTTTCATGCTGTCCATGGTACTTTTTAACTTTCTTGGTTCCTCTCTCTCTTTTTTTTTTTATTTTTTTAAATCATGAATATTCATTGCTGTCTCCATATTTTTTACTCACTGCAATTACCTTGCATGCAAGTCATTAAACAGCTTGAAAAACAATAAACCAGGTTTTGTTATGTCTCTAAGTCTTAATGAGGCACTGACATCACAAAGCAGAAAGTTAGAGCTCTGTCGCATTTTTCAACTGTGACCCAAAATAACATTTTTGGTTTTAGGCAATTCTGTCTAATTATGCTCCTAATATAAGATTTTAGGAATGCTCTTTAGGATAAAAAAAAGAACAATTTTACTTCATTAAAAAGTATGTGTTTTTTTTTCTTCAAGGGGCTATTTTTTAACACTATATTAAAAAAATATTGTTTACAAGGAAACTTACTGCAAAGTTACTCAGGGAAGGTCCTAATCCTATAATGCTTTCAAATCTAATCCCAGTGTTCAGTTTAATGCAATGTGAGTGATGATTATCATTCGAAGTCCCGATAATTATCAACCTTGTCATTTGGAAACATGTGCCACATTAGCATTTATCAGAGAGATGGTTTTTTGACTTATCAATAAAGAAGCACTAATGGCTTCCTAGGTTACTGTGCTCAAAATACTTTGCTGCCAACTCAACTGCTGTGTCTTCTCATGATATTTTACTTCTTCCCATCTTCATAATGACATTCTATTGTTTTAAAGATAGTCTTATTGAATCCAGTTTGGAAAAATAAACGCTTTAGCATCTGATAATATTTGCTCATTTTCTGTGACTGTTATTAAGCCCATAAGGACCAATGACTTACAGGGTACGTCTTGAGAAAAATGTCCCTTAAGGACCAAGATGTACCCTGTACGTCATGGTCCTCTAGCCCCCTCCCTATACTTACCTCTCTGGCTGCGGTCCCACAGTGGCCGGACTTCTTTGAAGTCGAACCTCTGGTTTTAAGGACCCCGGCCGTCTCACTGATGTCATTGCCGGGCGCGATGATGACTGTTTCAGTGCCCCCAACACACCCGGGAAAGTGCCTGAAAGGGGTGGGGTTTGGACCCCTCTTCTTCCTGATTGGCAACACATACAGGGTAATTCAAAGAGATTCGAAAAGTCACTGCACGTTCGGTGACTTTTCGTGCTCTTCAATTCGGTGCGAATCGGCTTTCCCATTTCAGCGACCCTGCAGAGTATTCAGCAAGCACCACAGGGCTGTCGAAGTACAGGGAAAAACTGCCAAAAAAAATTTGATGAATTTTTGCGCTTCCCTCTGTAGAGTGAAGAAGTTTTTTTCAAGTGGGAGATGTTCTTGTGAAAAGTGAATCTAAGAATAAGAACAAGTGTTGTTCTTCAACCCTCAAAAAAACAGGAAATATGGCAACATAGTATAACTTGCTTAGTACAACTGAGCCCCCCACAAATTTATAGAGGTTCAACTCACGTGTAAATGTGTCTCAGATCAGACACTCGCTATTATGCGCCACCGGTATATAAAGGAGATACCGGACTCCCCTTTTTCGTCTTTGTTCAAGATGTTCCTTTAGGGAATAAAGTGCTGCAGCAGGACCATTTGATAAAGATTTATTCCAATAAAATTTAAAATTAAAAACAAATAAAATAGCGCCAAGACGCGTTTCGCAAACAAATCGCTTCCTCAGTCGGCAAAATGAATAATCCCAATAGTCCTGCAGTGTCTTTATATCCCCAATTGTCCATGGCGTAATTAGGCAGAGAAACACAAAATTCCCGGTACTCGGCAACGCTACTGCGCATGCGTGGTGTGCCATCCAATCATGGGGACTGGTCCGCCCTCAAAGATGGTGGAGCGTTCCACCTCGTTGTATCTAGGCTTGTGCACCGATTTTTTTTTCGGTTTGATTCGGTTAGATTTTTTCGGATTTTAAAACTTTTCAATTCGGCTCGTTTCGACCGATTTCTGTTTCGATTCGGTTCGGCTCGACTCGTTTTTCGTGTACATTTTTTTTCGGAATATCGACCGTTTTTCGTATTTTCGTGTCACTTTGCTCGTTTTTTGTATCGACTTTTCGTAATTTCGGAAATTTTTGTTTTTTCGGAACGTCTGTTCTCCTCGTTTCAAAGCAATAAATTTCAATTTGACACATTTCAAGTCCATTCGAAAATTCCGAAAATATTTCGTTTCGGCTCGGAAAACTTTTCGGATCTGCCATTTTCAGATCTAAAAATTTTTGGAAATTCGGCCGCATCCGAAAACACGAATCGGGAAATTTCGTGAAAATTCCGAAATTCCGAAACCCGAAATGCACATCCCTAGTTGTATCCTGCAGTTCATTCAATCTCCGGTGCCCATTCGTGCCCATCCGCCATCTTTAGCCCGCTTTTCCATGTGTCCGAGCACAACTAAAAAAAGCCTCACCGACATCATACAAAACCCCCCCTCCCATCGATCCACTTTGGGGGACTCATATGGGCACATCGTCCTCGCGTCCAACCGCCCAATAATTATTACAATCCTATAAATCCAAGGGGAACAGTAATTTCGAATCCCAGGAGGAATAGTAACACTGTATATACCTCCTTCTTATCCATCAACTTTAGTAGACTCATATGGACAGATTATTTTCACATCCAACAACTCGGCAGTTTTTACATAACACCGCATGATAATACCTACAAACCCAAGGGAGAATAATCATATCGAACCCCTATAATTTACCTAGAATTTAAATACATAATTTGTACTATATAAGAGTACTCAAAGTATCTCATAGACTACAGATCTTTATAAAGGCACACCGAGTAATTCTAATCCATATATGTAACTCCCTATATGTGTTAATGGTGAATATATTCCTATTTAAAAAATTAGTGCCCCTATTTTAAATATAATGCATTTTCAAAATGCACTGCCACAGTGCATTATATATTAAAGTACAGCAATACTTATTATTTATTTATTTTATTTATTTATTAATTCATTTATTTATTATATATATAACGTGTCAAATTGACCACCTAATTAAAGAGCAATTCAAGTATGCCCAACCTCAAACTTAAAGTCCAAATTCATAGATATATCATATTTATATAATTTTTTATTTATTATTTATTATTCAGTCATAAAATATCAAATTACCAATTTGCTTTAAAGTGCAATATGCCCAACCTTAAATCCAAAGTGCAAATTTATCAATATATTTGTTATGTTATGATATATGATATGCTATATTTGATATATGTTCAATATATGATATATGTTATGATATATTATGATATTTTTTATTTATTATTTATTCATAAAATAATATAAATATGATATATCTATGAATTTGCACTTTAAGTTTGAGGTTGGGCATACTTGAATTGCTCTTTAATTAGGTGGTCAATTTGACACGTTATATATATAATAAATAAATGAATTAATAAATAAATAAATAATAAGTATTGCTGCACTTTAATATATAATGCACTGTGGCAGTGCATTTTGAAAATGCATTATATTTAAAATAGGGGCACTAATTTTTTAAATAGGAATATATTCACCATTAACACATATAGGGAGTTACATACAGTATATGGATTAGAATTACACGGTGTGCCTTCATAAAGATCTGTAGTCTGGGAGATACATGCATAAATAAGAAACCATTCTGGGGCTATTGACAGTGACTCTATTGGTGCATTGTTCAGTCTTATCTGCTAGGGGGCGCCAGATACTCTTTTTTTACATATCTATTCAATTGCCTAGTGCAGTTGTTTTTTTACCTCAAAGTATCAGTGGCTGCCCCAAGATGTATAGGGTACAAAGAAATAAGTTTGGTGGGAACATACATAATGTAATAGATAAGGATACCCAATTACCAAATGATGTTAATAAGAATGTATATATCTTGGAAAATTTGCTTGTAAAAGAACTTAAGAATAAGATGGATATTAAAATGATGGAGGTGTATATTAGAGAAGGAATCACCCCGAGGGGTTTGAGGCTCTATAAGAATCCCACGTTTGTCCGGGGTGACACAGTTCTATTTAATAGGTGGGAAAAACTATTAGAGAGTTTTTCTTTCAGCCTCATGGAAACGGTGATAGAGAGGAGAAAAGAAATTCTAGAAGAACTCAACATCACAATGGAGGACAAACAAAAGGAATTAGAATTAGCGATAGATCCCGAAAGGATGAAATCAGCGGTGGATCAAATGGAGGAAAAATTAGAAAAACTGGAGGCGGATATCACTGCTAGAAAGAAATTTAAATATATTAGGGATAAACAAGATTATGCTAGAGGGGATGTTTGGAAGTTAAACACACGTCCCCCACCGTTTCAAGATAGATGGGCAAATACTCAGAGAAAGAGTCCGTATAGAAACAGAAGATATTCCTACAATAGGGAAAGAAGAGACCCTTATTTTCAACAAAGGAGACAAGAAACCACATATAGAAGAAGGGAAGAAATAGGAGAACAACAAGGTGGTCTCTCACATGAAAATGACATTCGGAAGGAGAAAGATCAGGTTGTAGTTCGAGAAATTGAACATAATAAGGAAGAAAAAATCCTTTTAACTCGATCAGTAGTGTTAGGGAACGAAGGATGGAGAGAAATCCCTACCAATATTCGGTAAGAAATCAGGAACGAAGAACACCTCAGAAAAAACACGATCAAGGATATTACATCCCTACCAGAAATAGGTATGAAGTACTTGAGGACTACAATAATGATGAGGTTTTTCAGGCAGGCAGACCCAGAGTCCGATAGAGGAGCCCTGTATATACAAGGGAAGAACCCCACCAAAGATTGAGAAGCCCAAGAGGACGAATGGGAATATTAAAAACACAGGAACATCAAGAGCACGGTACCCCATTAAAAAGAAGAGCTCCCGAAAGAGAGGAAAATGAGGAAGGGGGTAGTATGCCAAAGAAGGAAGAAAAAAGAGGGAAAGAAGATAACACAAGGAGTCTTCAACTTGAGTAAAAAGATATTAGAGGAGAAACATATGAGAGTACTTAATAAAGGTTTGAAGTTTACACCCTCTAAAAAAAAAGATTAATTTGGAGTCTTCGTTGATCTTCAAAAGTTTAAGAGATCATTGTGTCTTAAATACTTTATGAAAGATCCGGTTACCCGTCAAGCACTTGGTGAAAGTGATGGATGGAAACAGAGTTAAAAAAGAAATCACATTTTTATCCGAAACACCTTATCTCTAAAGATAGAACTACTTTTGAAACAATGGTTTTGGATGAAATAGAAAAAATCCAACCGATGAAATCACAAAATTTAACTAAGGAAGAAAAAGAGGCACTTAAAGAACTGGCTGAAGACACAATGATAACCATCAAACCAGCAGATAAAGGGGGGGGGGGTATCGTTATTCTCAATAGGGAAGATTATCAAGAGGAGTCCTTAGAATCTTGAACGATACAGAGGTATATCAGCGTTTACCACATAATCCTACAGAGGGAATAAAGAAGAAATTTGATGAATATATCCAGAAAGGAAAGGATAAGGAATTTCTGAATGAAAAAGAAATTGATTGTCTTACAGTTAAATATCCAAAGGTTTTTTATCACCTTCCGAAGGTGCATAAAGATATGAATAAACCACCGGGAAGACCCATTGTATCGGGAATTAATTCTATTTCGAGTAAAGTATCGGAGTACCTTGACCACCTTCTCCAACCGATTGTAAAGAAGATTCCTTCTTATCTTAAGGACACAGGGGACATCATCAGAAGTCTGGATACTATATCATGGGAGGAAAGTTTCCTTCTCGTCACGTGTGATGTAAGATCTCTTTATACTAACATCCCACACAACAGAGGTTGTGAAGCAATAAACGTAATGCTTCAGGAAGATGGAGAAATCAAAAAAGAACAGATAGAATATTTTGTAGAGGGAATTGCCCTAATTTTAGGAAATAACTTTTTTTGGTACGAAGATCAATATTTTCTACAACTAGTAGGGACTACAATGGGAAGCAAAGTAGCACCCAGCTATGCCAATTTATTCATGGCACAATGGGAAAAAACCTGGATCATGAATGGACATGGCTGGGTTAATAACATCAATTACAAGCGCTACATTGACGACATTATATTCATCTGGCGAGGATCAGAAGGAGATCTCATCTGTTTCCTAGATTTCCTAAATCAGAATGATTGGGGAATAAGACTAGACAGTCACTATAGTTGTTCTCAAGTAAATTTCCTAGATTTGGAAATCTACATAGAAAATAAACAAATTAAAACCAGAAACCATTTTAAAAATGTAGACGTAAATAGCTACATAGAAAGAACCAGTTATCATTTCTGGCAATGGTTAGAAGGGATACCTAAGGGGCAATTCCTTAGACTAAAAAGAAATTGCATGGAGGAAGCTGAGTATCATACTCAATCACAGAAGATGAAACAACAACTTGTAGAGAAGGGTTATGACAGTCAGGTTCTGAAAAAAGTGAGAGAACAGATATCACAGACAGATCAAAAACACATCCTTAAAAAAAAAAATCGTAACCAAAGAGAGGATTAAACGATAAGGTTCTTTTTGTTTGCCAATATAGTAATGAACATAAAGACGTTAAGAGAATTTTTAAAAAGTATTGGCCTATCCTCCGAAAGGATGAAGATCTCCGCCAAATCCTGGAAATATCCCCCACCATTATCTTTAGAGGGGTGGATAATATAAAAAAACTATATAGTAAGTAGCTACCCAAGAAAGAGAAAACCAAAAAATCATTTTGGTTTGGAAAATGGTTTCTATGGATGTGGAAATTGCCTAGGATGCAGGTCAACCGGGAACCAAAAGAGGCATGTAAAGGAGTTTAGTAGTATGACAGGAGATATACATAAAATACACGACACACTTACTTGTTTTTCTAGAAATGTTATTTATGTACTGATTTGCCCTTGTGGAAAAATGTATGTAGGCCGCACAATGAGAAGCCTCAATGTCCGTATTCGCGAGCACCTCAATAACATTAAAAAGGGAGTGGATTTGCATACAGTACCACAGCACTATAAGGATAAACATAATAAAGACCCTAGGGGGACGAAATTTTTAGCAATTCAACAAATAGAGAAGGAATGGAGAGGGGGAGAATTTATTAATAAAATAAATAGAGTAGAGATGAAGTGGATTTATAATTTGAAAACATTAGTACCTAGGGGACTCAAGACTTTAAATTTTTCTTAAATTTTTCTTAAAATAAATACAATACATAATTATATAAAAAAAAAAAAGTTATGAATTCACAATTGAAACTTAAGGTTAGGTAGATTTTGAATTGCACTTTAAACTAACAAATTAATAGTTTTAAAAAAAATTAAAATTAGCACTTTATATTTAAAGATTTGAATTGCACTTTAAATTAAATTGGCAAACTGACACTTTATAATTAAAAAACCTAACAAATATATTGATAAATTTGCACTTTGGATTTAAGGTTGGGCATATTGCACTTTAAAGCAAATTGGTAATTTGATATTTTATGAATGAATAATAAATAAAAAATAATATAAATATGATATATCTATGAATTTGCACTTTAAGTTTGAGGTTGGGCATACTTGAATTGCTCTTTAATTAGGCGGTCAATTTGACACGTTATAATAAATAAATGAATTAAATAAATAACTAAAAAAAAATAATAATAAGTATTGCTGTACTTTAATATATAATGCACTGTGGCTGTGCATTTTGAAAATGCATTATATTTAAAATAGGGGCACTAATTTTTTAAATAGGAATATATTCACCATTAACACATATAGGGAGTTACATATATGGATTAGAATTACACAGTGTGCCTTCATAAAGATCTGTAGTCTATGAGATACTTTGAGTACTCTTATATAGTACAAATTATGTATTTAAATTCTAGGTAAATTATAGGGGTTTGATATGATTATTCTCCCTTGGGTTTGTAGGTATTATCATGCGGTGCTATGTAAAAACTGCCGTGTTGTTGGATGCGAAAATAATATGTCCATATGAGTCTACTAAAGTTGATTGATAAGAAGGGGGTATATATAGTGTTACTATTCCTCCTGGGATTCGAAATTACTGTTCCCCTTGGATTTATAGGATTGTAATAATTATTGGGCGGTTGGACGCGAGGACGATGTGCCCATATGAGTCCCACAAAGTGGATCGATGGGAGGGGGGGTTTTGTATGATGTCGGTGAGGCTTTTTTTAGTTGTGCTTGGACACATGGAAAAGCGGGCTAAAGATGGCGGATGGGCACGAATGGGCACCGGAGATTGAATGAACTGCAGGATACAACGAGGTGGAACACACCACCATCTTTGAGGGTGGACCAGTCCCCATGATTGGATGGCACCCCGCGCATGCGCAGTAGCGTTGCCGAGTACCGGGAATTTTGTGTTTCTCTGCCTAATTACGCCATGGACATTTGGGGATATAAAGACACTGCAGGACTATTGGAATTATTCATTTTGCCGACTGAGGAAGCGATTTGTTCGCGAAACGCGTCTTGGCGCTATTTTATTTGTTTTTAATTTTAAATTTTATTGGAATAAATCTTTATCAAATGGTCCTGCTGCAGCACTTTATTCCCTAAAGGAACATCTTGAACAAAGACAAAAAAGGGGAATCCGGTATCTCCTTAATATAACGGTGGCGCATAATAATCGAGTGTCTGATCTGAGACACATTTACACGTGAGTTGAACCTCTATAAATTTGTGGGGGGCTCAGTTGTACTAAGCAAATTACACTATGTTGCCATATTTCCTGTTTTTTTGAGGGTTGAAGAACAACACTTGTGAAAAGTGAATCTAAGAATAAGAACAAGAACTTCTCTCACTTGAAAAAAAACTTCTTCACTCTACAGAGGGAAGTACAAAAATTCACCACATTTTTTCTGTCGTTAAATTATTTCGGAGGTTGGAGGTAAACCACCGTGTGGGTGATTTTTTTGCTGCTGACTCCGAACTGCTATTTAATGAACTATGGCCTCTATTAATGCATAAGTAAGAAACCATTCTGGTGCTATTGACAGTGACTCTATTGGTGCTTTGTTCAGTTTTATCTGCTAGGGGGCGCCAGATACTCTTTTTTTACAAAAACTGCCGAAAACCTGCCGAAAACCAGGCGAAAACCCGGAGAATGCACGCCGAAAACCTGCAAAAACATCTGGATTAACCCGCCGAAGACGCCGGAAAAACCCGAGCAGGAGCCGATCACACGCAGAACCGCCGGAAAAAGCCGACACCGCAGACGAATGGAGTGAATAAATTAGAAAAACAGTTTGCGTGATCGTTTGAAAAGTGAAACGCTGTTTGCAAAGAAACTACTGAGCGAAAATATCTTAAATTTATATATGAGATTCAAGGAATGATAATAAAAGGGCTGTTACAGAAAAAATATAAGTTAAAAAAAAACAACTAATTTTTTTAAAAAATATTAAATTCCAGAAAAATGCTTAAAATATCCTAAAAAAAAAATCTATAAATAAAGAGACTCTTTACTGCAGAATTTTATAATGAACGGTTTATTAGATATTGAATTAAAACGCAAATATTTTTAACATTGAAGCCTATGGGATTCGCCTGAATAAACCTGTCGAATGAAACCACCGAATGGCAGGGCATTTCGGGAACCTTTCACTGCTGGTTTGTGTTCTCTGAATAGCCAAAGCAGTGCTTTTTCACGGGGATTTCACTGCCCTCGAACAGGCACCGAACAGGCACCATATGTGCAGGCAATTCGCCAGGATTTGGCAAATTGCCTGCTCTCAGGATAGCTGAATGGCCAAGAAAGGTAACCGAACGCTGATTTTCAGCGTTCGGTTACCTTTCTCCAGCCATTCAGATCTCTTTGAATTACCCTGATAGAAAAAAAAAGAAGCATCACTGGAAAGGTCACAGTGTGACTTTTCTAGCGATGCCTGTCTTTAACCCCTTATGTGCCATTCCGAGATTGTGTACTTGTCCCAGAGGTGGCTGTCATATTGAATGTCAGCTGGGCCACCAAGGCCTACTCCCACCCACTGACGTTGTCGCCATTCACGCGATGATGTCAGCTGGGCAGTTAACCCCTAGCTGCCAAGTGGAGATAGTGGGGTGTTTTGTACCCCCTTATATCCCGATCGCTGGCAGCTAGAGGGTCATGTTTGGTATCATTGGAAATGCCAGAGCACGGCTCTTCCAATGATAACAAACATGGCTAGAATTGTTGTAAGAAAATAATAATAAAAATAAATAAATAGAGAGTGTTTTTTTTTATTTTTTGTCTGGGTTGTATTATAAAATAGGCCTCCAAATCACATTTAAACATGATGTGCATAAAATGGCCAAAATGAGTTCAGCACACCGAGGTGAAATGGCTCAGCAGTGAAGGGGTTAAAAATCTAAAACATTTAAACATTGGATATTTCTAAACTCAGGACAGAATTTAGAAGCTATCTAGCCGGGATCTTTGTTAGCAGTTGTAGATTTTTGGTAATCAAAGTTTGAAAAAGTGTGTTTTTTCCATGTTTTTTAAATCCTATTTCATAATTTTTTTATAGTAAACTATATGATATGAGGAAATAGTGGTGTCTTTAGAAAGTTAGTTTAATGGCAAGAAAAACAGTATATAATATGTGTGGGTTCCGTAAAGAAGTAAGAGAAAAATTAGAGCTAAACACAAACAGTGCACAAAAAGTCCTATCAAAAAGAATAAAAAGCTGTCTTAGAAAATAATAAAAAAAAATTAATCCCTTAGTGACCAGGTGGTTTTACGCAAATCCGTCCTTTAGTGCCCGCTGCTGTTTTTACGTTTCTCCGCTGTTAGTGTTTAGGTCAGATTTTCCTCTTACTCGTTTTTGCAACCCACACATATTATATACCATTTTTCCCATCATTAAATGGACTTTCTAAAAATACCATTATTTCCATCATATCATATAATTTACTATAAAAAAAATGAAATATGATGAAAAAAATGGTAAAAACACACTTTTTCGTAATTTAATCCCCAAAATCTACAACCACCAAAAAAAGACGCCAGCTAAATAGTTTCCAAATTTTCCAAGAATAGAAATACCCAATTTTTACATGTTTTTGCTTTTTAACCTCTTCACTGCTGAGCCAGTTCACCTATGTGCCCTGAGCTCATTATGACCGTTTTATGCTCCTTATTTTTAGATGACAGCCTAGGTCCTATTTAACTAAACCCCCCAGACAATTTTTTTTAAAAAAACCAAAACATTTGTTTAATTTTTTTTATGTATTTATTTATTTTGTTACTTATTTTTTACACCACCTGGTATCATTGGAAAGGTCATGACCAGGCCTTTCCAATGATGTCAAACATGACCCTCTAGTTGCCACGGATCGGGAGATAAAGGGATCCAAAGGATCCCCCTATCTCCACTTGGCAGCTAGGGGGTTAATTGGCCCACTGACATCCTCACACATATGGTGAGGATGTCAGTACGTGGGGGGGTGACCTGGGGCTTGGTTGACATCAAAGATGTCAGCCACCTCCAGGTTTGAATCAGCACCAAAATGGTTAATCTGGAGAAATCCGGCAGTGCTATACATCGCTGAAAAGGGGAGACTCTCCCCTTTCCAGTGATGCAAAAAGCATCTCTCTAGGTGTAATGTTTGGGGAGATAGAGGGTCCCAAAAGAGCTGACCCTTCCCTTCCTAGATTTTACTGCAGGCGCCGATGGGCGCCTGCCGATGGGCTTCTGCCGATGATGTCATCACGCAGCGTGATGATGTCATTGTGCCTACCGGCCCCATGGAAATGAGGGGGGCAGGCATCCAGGCTGCCATAGACGCTGCGGGAGCTGGCTATGGAGGTAAGTATCAGCGGGAGGGAGATTAGGAGTCCGTTGACGTACCATGTACATCCGCAGGTCTATGGGAGACCTGTGGGAAGGACGTACATGGTACGTCAACAGTCGGGAAGGGGGTAAAATAATAAGAAAAATAAAAACATTGTAAAAAAAATACAAAACGGTGTTCTAAAAAGTAAAGTTATAAAAAGGGTTTTGGCAGAAATGAAAAGAAAAAAGTGTTTTAAAAAAGAATAATATACAGTACGTTTTTACATTGACTCCTGTGGGATTTGCCTGTTTAAAACTGTCGAATTGAAACACCGAAATTCAGGGCATTTTGCCGGAATTTTGGTGCAATTCAGCATTCTAAGAATAGAAGACACGATAGTCTTCTATGGGGCAATTTCGATGCTGCCAAATGCTGCTGAATTGTGGTGAACCACAGCAAACTGCACCGTATTTTGCTGTCAATTCGCCAGTATTTGGTGAATTGACAGCTTAATGAGTAGATGAATTGGCTCGAAATTGCACCGAATGATGAAATTCACCGTCTGGTGCAATTTGGGGCAAATTTGGAGG
This sequence comes from Leptobrachium leishanense, assembly GCA_009667805.1. Classification (NCBI taxonomy): domain Eukaryota; kingdom Metazoa; phylum Chordata; class Amphibia; order Anura; family Megophryidae; genus Leptobrachium; species Leptobrachium leishanense. The sequence continues at coordinate 480,329,862 of CM019063.1, read as the reverse complement.
TTAGTGAATAACCTCTTAAGTTTTTTCTTTCAATTTTCCTAAAGTTTCCTTATGTGTAAGGCATACGTACCACATGTGAATGGCCTTTTGTTGTCTTTGATAATTATCAAACTAACGCAGATCATCATATTAATGGCAGATAGAGGGATAGATGGAAAGACAGACAGGCAGGCAGACATTTTTATCTCCTGCATTTTAAGCATATTTGTAAACTTGTATAGCTATCGCTGGCATTTGAACAGAATGCTTACATGATGAATATGTTTTACGTTGAGTTCAAACCTTTTAAAAACTCTATATTGCTTATAAAACCTCTTGCTTCCTTTAGAAACCTCTTAATCTTGTATATAGTGCGTCATCAATCTCGAAAATAATACTGCATCCTCTTCTGAGCATATCATCAGCAAAAAAGAAACTACAACGGTCCATTGATGGTTCTTGTTTGCCTATACTTGATTGATTGATTGAAATATTTTCGGCATAGCATGCAGCTTTCTCTCCGGCTCTGGAACACGGCTCATTGATTGTTTCACAGAAAAATGCTTTAGACCTCAGCAAATGGCCACAATACTTTTTTTAAGTGCAGGTCCCATTTAAAAGAACTTGAACTGTTGTTTATCCTATTCTCATCCAATACATCACATTAAACCCAGCTAAGTATTGCTCTATATTTCATGTCTATGCATTCTGATCTGATGTGGAATTCAAATTACAGATATTTATTTATATTTTTTAATCTTACATTTATTGTGAGTCACAAACGTCTCGTGAGTCTTGATATACAGCTAATTTAGGGGTGGGGCAGTGATTATTGTGGTTTAGTACTTTTATTGTGGTATGTAAAACAGGAAAACTGCAACTTGTTTCTATAAAACTTGACCAAAGCTGATTTTCTTAGGAAGGATGACTACATCAGTAAGTAATTACTTATACTGACTGTGCACTTCGTTTTCTAATGATATGCACATCTATTAAAGAAAGAGTGTGTATGTATATAGTTATTATTGCAGAGGCCATTTGCACATCACAGCAATTCAAAGAACTGCATCACAGAGCTCATGTGCTACATTCCCCATATGCAGAACGGAACTCTGGGTAAGACATGCAAATTACATCTGCAAATTCCTGTTTTTTTGCATCATGGGTCTGCTTTCACACAGAACCCCTCAATCAGTGGCATGCCATGTCTTAATAGATAGTTTTTGTTTTTTTGCAGAGATCACATATATGCAACTGGTCAAAGCCACTCCTGGACATATATATATATATATATATATAGATACATACTTATTTAGGTTGTGGTGGAGGGCAAAAAGTGAGATTAAAAACTTCCACACTGCAAATAATAAAGTTTATTATTGCAGAAGCCATTTGCACATCACAGCAATTCAAAGAACTGCATCACAGAGCTCATGTGCTACATTCCCCATATGCAGTAAAGAACTTTGGATAAGACATGCAAATGACGTCTTCAGTTTCTAATTTTTTTGCATCCTGGGTTTGTTTTCACATAGAACTCTACATTCAATGCCAGAGGGTTCTGTGTGAAAACTGCTTTTAATCTCATTTTTTGCCCTCCCCCACAACTTTAATAAGTATAGCTTTAAACTATGGGTAAAGCATCAAACTGCAACTGGTCATGCCTAGCTCCTGCTGATGAGGGCATAATAACCCTGAAACAGCTGTCCATGAGTGGCTTGGCCAGTTGCATAAACCTGAACTTTGCTAAAAAAAAGCCATCTAGTATGACATGGCATCGATTGAAGGGTTGTGTGTGAAAACTGACCCAGGATGCAAAAGAAATTGGAAATTGCAGACATCATTTGCATGTCTTATTCAGAGTTCTGTGCTGCATATGGGGATTGTACCATATGATCTCTGTGATGCAGTTCTTTGAATTTCTGGGAAGTGTAAATGACTTCTGCAATAATAACTATGATATATATATATATATATATATATCAATTTCATATCATATCATATCTTATTATTTAACAGAATAGTGCAACCACTTTGCTGCATTACAACAGCCAGGGAGAGGGTAGAATACATAGAGAGCTCTGGGATCACTCACTAATGTACATGGATAAGATCAGAGAACTCTAGGATAAAGAAAAAAAAATCAGTGGGAAAAATAAATAATATAAAAGGGTTGCAAGGGGAACACAAATAGGGTACACTAGGACTGGGCACTGGAGCGCAGGAACACATGGGTAGCTGTGGAGACTAGCAGGAACAGAGACTGGCAGGCTGGAGTATAGATACAGGATGCAGGGATGAGGTTCTTGGGACAGAGGATACTTAAGTGGAGGAAACTAGACTGGGGTCCAATGGAGGAAGGCAGGGGGAAGCAAGCCGGTAACCAGACCTGACCCAAGGTAGTGCCATAAGGAAAGAGGATAATGATCCGGCAGCGAGGAAAAGGTGAAGCTGTACTAAATAGGACCAGGTAACAAGGACCAGCTGGGAGCAGCACTCAGGTCTAAGCCTGTAGAAGGCTCCACACAAATAAAGTGGCCAAACGTGGAAATGCAGCTTGGTGTAAAAGGGGCTACCCATTAAGGTACACTGCATATACTGGTGAAACCATGACACCAGGATCATGAATAACACATCTGGTTCTTTACAATTAAACCATTGCATTTCATAATATATGGGACCTGTGAATCTCTTGGAATCGCTGTTTGGAATGTGCAATGACCGGATCCTCTTTTTTTCCTACTCTCTAACTTTTCCCCCTTTTTGTTACTGGTGTTATTGGTTCTACATGTTGTGTTTTTTTTTATATTTAAATATTTTTTATTTTGAGTAAAGGTCATATAAACATCAACATAAGGCCTCGCAGGGCCAGAATACTCAGCAATAAGTAACACAGCAAAATGCAAAGAGAATTATCTAGACATCAGCAAGAAAAAGGAAAATAAAAGAGCTTCGGAGATCAGCAACAAGTCACCTAAATGACGGCAATAAAAACAAAAAAGTCTCGGAGAGCAAAAAGTCTTAACATATAGCTCAGAAAATAACATAAAATCATCCTCAATTGGGGGGTCTCATCGGAAAAGAAAAATAAAATGTAAAAAGTCTCAGCATGTGGGCAAACAGAGAAGAAGTTCCTATAGAAGAAACAGTAGGTCATCATCGAAAAGACAAGGCAGGAAAAATAAGGACCATTCTCAGCCTGTGTCCCGAAATGGAGGCACTCACGGGGCAGGCAGGGTGAGGCAGAGCAGGCTAGGCCCATCGACGAAGAAAAAGGTGGACAAATCAAGTAGGCCCTCACCCGCACCGCCATCAGGATTTGGTCACCCAAGGCAAGGCCGCAAGTGACTCCAAAGCAGGGTATCACAGGGTGGACCGGGCGGAATCTCTGTTGCATCTATAGGGGGATAGTCGGTCTCCAAACACCGGTCGGTGCCAGTGGGTGCCACCAGCACACCCACCAGCTGCCCCCGGCCCGAAGGCCCTCGACATGTGGGCACCTCAGAAGCACACCACGTGGTCAGATCTTCCCTCGGGGGAACATCCTGCGGATTCGGGTGATCTGACGCCTTCTTCTCGTCCCGCAGCACCTCGACCTCCATCCTCTCAGGTAGCTCACCGCCTTTTGGTACCCCTGTGGGCTGCTCGCTCCCAGGATCATCGCTGGTCGAGTCTTCAATGCTCCGGCCGGAGCACAGCACTGCCAGGATGTGGCGCATATCGTCCCGAGTCACATGGCTCTTGTCTTCCCCTAGCAGTTGTAGCACAGTGTCCAGCAAAGCCAGGAAATGTGGGCCCTCCGTCGCCCCAGCCACCGGCATGGTCTCCAGCGCAGAACTGGGGGGAGAGAAATCTGTGAAACAGGCCGCAAAATGGCCGCCATCGGCATGCTCCAGCCGGAGATAGCGTCCAGAAGGAGAGTCTCTGGGCCGGATGGGGGGGGAAACAGGCTCTGGTCAGCGCAGTCCTGTTGGCCAGCCACCCAGGGTCCTCGGATGAGGGTCACAGAAATTTAAATTAAAATCTCTATCAGCGTCCAGGGAGAAGAGAACGCCGTGGAGCTCCAGCAGCATGCGTCCTCTCTCCTCGGCAGCTGGCCACGCCCCCCCATGTTGTGGTTTTTATGTTAAAACTGGGGTAATTGTGGGCAAGTTTGTGACTTGCAACCTCTGAGTCTTCTTCTGCTATGATGCTGTCATGCACACTTCCTCATGAAAAATAATTGTATCCTCTTCATTAGCATGACACAGTGGATTTATGGAAAACTAATTTGCATGATGCCTACATTAAACCTGTGCTTCAAATATATATTCAAATATCAAAAGCACAGTTTCATACGTAAGCATTATTTGAGAGGCAGATTGCACCATCTGCTGGCCAAATTGTTTCTTTCAGAAAAGAAAGGAATCTAAGCTGTTTAAATTGTTTTGGCCCCTTTTATGTTATAGCAATAGCCCACAAGGGCAAAGAGTGAATAATTGGCGCTGATATTACAATATAAGTATTTATAATTTTGTGCTGCTTCAAACACCCACGTGCACCCCACACACGAAATAAAAATCAAAAAGCAGTCGGACGTCAGTCCCGTGTGAGCGCACGCTTTTGATACCAATAGTGTTCCACACCTATCAGTGATCTATACAAAACACTTATCTGGTAATGCTTTTCCCAGAAAATGTAGCTGTCATGGATTCAAATCCTGCAGTATAGGGACATAAATACAAAACACATGGTGCAATATTGTTTGTACAAAGATAATGAATGAGGGTTTACAGGTTTTCACTCACAGAGGGGGAGCCTCAATCTGGCTCAAGTGACGGGCCTTCTGACCTCTTATGAGGGGGGTCACACCCAACTCCTAGAGTCTTCAGATGTCTCAACTTCACCTATCATCTCGACATTTCACTTGGAGGTAGAAAGAAAGAGAACTTCCATTGAGCAGATATATTCCTTAACTTGGATATATATTCAAACCAAGCAGATATATACTCACGATTTTCTGAGCCTCTACAATTAGTGGCTCAGTATCAAAGCATCAGGTGTACCTCAGATCAAGATGGGGTGTCGTACCTCCGTTATCCCCTCCAGGGTGTAGCTGCCCCCGTTATATGGTGAGGTCAATTATCCACCAAGAGAATGATCAATAACTCTTAACCCTTTCGCTGCTGAGGCTTTTCCCGCCCCTATGCTGAGGTCATTTTTACCTGTTTTGCGCATCATGTTTAAACGTGTTTTGAAGGCTTATTTTAGTATATGACCCAGACATATTATATATCGTTCTTTCCGTCAGACTCGGTAGATTCATAATATGTCATTATTATATGTATACGTTATGTCATGTCTGTATATTATAACAAAAATGCAATAAAATATGTATTTTCAATAATTTACAATGTGTAAAGTGTTTTTTCCACATTTTAACATGCGAGCAATTGCGGTTATTTTTGTATGGGGTGCGCTTGTTAAAAAAATTAGAGATGGGGTCTCGTTACATTTTTTTTTTGGGGAAAATGACACTATTTTTAACAAACGCACCGCATACAAAAATCGTTAGTGCAGCATCATTGTTCACATTATAATTGAAATGGGAACAATATTGCTGCATTAACAAACCCAAAAAAATAAAAAAAAAGTGTTTAATTTTTTTTTTTTCATTTTTTTTTTAATTTTTTTATTTTTATTTTTCATTTTTTTACAAAATTTTTCACTGTAGTGTTTGGTATCGTTGGAACGGCCATGCTCTGGCCGATCCAACGATACCAAAATTTAACCCCTAGCTGCCACGGATCGGGAGATAGGGAGTTCATTGGAACTCCCTATCTCCACAGTTGGTGGCAGTTAGGGGTTAACTCTAGGACTGGCGTCATCGTGCTACGCACGATGACGCCAGTCCTCTGGGGGAGTTCCCGGAGGCTTGGCCGACATCCAAGATGTCGGCCAGCTCCGGGAAAGGATCGCGAACCGGCGCTTTTCAGCGCCGATTCGCGATCCAGCTCCCCAGGGGTTAATGCCAGGCATCATTTGGAAGGGCAGGCTGTGCCCTTCCAAATGATGCCTGGGTTAACCCCCTGTGCGCCGCCGATCGGGAGGGAGAGAGGTCCGAAGGACCTCCCCCCCTCCATTTCAGGCGCCTCCTCCGCACATGCGGGGGGGGGGCGCCTGAATTAGGTGTCATCGCGCCCCGCGATGACACCTAATTCTGGCGGCTGCTGGTCCGGATGCCGGGCTGACATCCAGGATGTCAGCCCGCACCGGAGGGGCCAGCGATCGGCCGGAACCCGGCCGAACGCTGACCCCAATGTGAGGACGCGCTCAGCGCGTCCTCAGCACACCAGCGGGACTGCTGAGGACGCGCTGAGCGCGTCCTCAGCAGCGAAGTGGTTAAAAGCGGTTTATTCTTTAAAATATAAAAATATTAAAATAAATGAACATTACAGAAACGCGTTTCGTCTGCTAATTGCTGCAGACTTCCTCAGTCTGTAATGTTCACAATGTCAATGCTGCTTTATATAGGTCCCTCAATTCCCCCAACTGATCATCACACCTGATCCATACTTCGCGTGCGGGTCACCCCCGACTTCCGGTTCTGCGTTCCATTTGATTTTAATCCCAGTCCGTTCCCTTCTCTTTCTCCCCCCTGCGACTCATTATGAACATCCGGCTTGCGTTCCACCTGCGTGTCTTCCGCAAACGGGTCATCAGTGACTTCCGATTCCGTGTCCCTTACGTTTTCAATCGCCATTTTTCTTTTCATGCGGTTCACCAGTGGTATCCGGCATGCGTCTCACATGCGCGTTTTCCAGCATTCCTCCTCCTGATTTCTGATCACGCCCAACAATAGCACACTCCTCCAATTAATTCTTTCATAATGCCTCTCGCTGTTGGGTTTTATGTAAGCTCGCATTAATACGAATAAAAGAGAGAAGAAAGGGACATTCCCCATCAACATATGAATGGCAATGGGGATCGCTATAGCAATCAATAAAAATGATAAATATCGGAAATATTAATCCTTCTATGCAATCATTGGGAGGCAATTACAAACTACAGTTATGTTGAATCTAGTTTATCCAGATATTTTGCGTATAAAAGTCTTTTACACTAGGACATATAATCTCATATTTTATCACTTTTATGTTATGTCCAAGTTGTTACACTTCAGTGGCACATTCTGTAGGGCATTTGTAAATGAATTTTGTTTGCAATGAAATAAAACTCCTTTGCACTGCTTCAATATTAGCCCACTCTAACAGGGTTATCCAAAGAGATCCGAATTGCTTGAGAAAGGTAACCGAAAGCTGAAAATCAGCGTTCGGTTGCCTTTCCTGGCCATTCGGCTATCCAGAGAGCAGGCAATTCGCCAAATCCTGGCGAATTGCCTGCACATACGGTGCCTGTTCGGTGCCTGTTCGAGGGCAGTGAAATCCCCATGAAAAAGCACTGCTTCGGCTATTCAGAGAACACAAACCAGCAGTGAAAGGTTCCCGAAATGCCCTGCCATTCGGTGGTTTAATTCGGCAAATTTCTTCAGGAGAATCCCATAGGCTTCAATGTTAAAAATATTCCCGATTTAATTCAATATCTAATAAACCGTTCATTGTAAAATTCTGCAGCAAAAAGTCTCTTTATTTATAGATTTTTTAGGATACTTTAAGCATTTTTTTTTATTTTTTTTTAAAAGTGCGATTTTGTTTTGATTTTTTTTTTAAGTTTACTTATTTTTTCTGTAACAGCCCTTTTTATTATCATTCCCTGGACCTCATATGTAAATTTCAGACATTTTCGCTCAGTAGTTTCTTTGCAAGCAGCGTTTCAATTTCACAGATTCATACAAATGGTTTTGCTAATTTATTCACTACCTCCTCTGCGTCTCAGCTGCTTCGGCTGTGTGTGATTTGGCTCCTGTTCGGCTGCTTCGCTGCGTGTGATCGGCTCCTGCTCGGGTTTTTCGAAGGTTAATCCAGATGTTTTTGCTTGTTTTCGGCGTGCATTCGGTGGGTTTTGCGGTTAGTTTTCGGTGGGTTTACGGCAGCTTTTCCCTGCAATTCGGGGACCCTGTGGTGCTTGCTGAATACACCGCAGGGTCACCGAAATGCAATCGGCAAAAGGAACCGAATTGAAGAGAACGAAAAGTCACCGAATGTGCGGTGACTTTTCGAATCTCTTTGGATAACCCTGTAGGTGTACTTGTTATCAGGGCATCTGTAGGAACCTTGCAGGTTGAGTATACTTGATCTTGTTCTTCAAGGGGTTAAAAAAACAGCAATGGCAAAGCAAGCTGTGCATGCCCCTGAAGACTGGATTTCCAGGGTCACAAATCATTCTCACTAAGGGCTTCCCTGATGACTAGTGTTGGTTAGAACATTTATGTTTGGATTCTCAATACTGACAGGCTTAGTCAAAGAGATCCAAATTGTGGCCGAAAGTTAACCGAACGCTGAAATTCAGCGTTCGGTTACCTTTCCTGGCCATTCGGCTATCCAGAGAGCAGGCAGTTTGCCAAATGTTGGTGAATTTCCTGCACATACGGTGCCTGTTCGGTGCCTGTTCGAGGGCAGTGAATTCCCCATAGAGAAGCAATGCTTCGTCTATTCAGTGAACACAAAACAGCTGAGAAAAGTTGCTAAAATGCCCTGCCATTCGGTGGTTTCATTCAACAGGTTTATTCAGGAGAATCCCATAGGTTTCAATGTTAAAAATATTCCCATTATAATTCAATCTCTAATAAATGTTTATTATTTTATTCTGCAGTAAAAAACTCTATTTTTAGATTTTTTTTAGGATCTTTTAGGCAGTTTGAGATTTTTTTGTCAAAATTTTTTTCTGTTTTTTTAAAGTAGTTTTTTCTTTTCTTTTTTCTGTACCAGCCCTTTTTATTATCATTCATTGGATCTTATATGTAAATTCCAAACATTTTCGTTGTGTAGTTTCTTTGCAAAAAGCATTTCACTTTTCAAACATTCAAGCGAACAGTTTTTTTTTTTCACTCCACTCATCTGCGGTGTTGGGTTTTTCCAGCGGCTGCGCTGCCTGTGATCGGCGGCTGCTCGGGTTTCTCCTGCGTGTTTGGCGGGGTTAATCCAGATGTTTTTGCGGGTTTCGGTGTACGTTCGCTGAGTTTTGCAGTTAGTGTTCGTCGGGTTTGCGGCGGCTTTTCCTATGACGGCCCTGTGGTGCTTGCTGAATATACTGCAGGGTCGCCGAAATGGGATCGCCAAATTGCACCGAATTGAAGAGAACGAAAAGTCACCGAACGTGCGGTGACTTTTCCATTCTCTTTGAATATCCCTGTGAGTGTCTATTTGTTAAATTAGATTTTAATAAAATAGTAATATTCTCTGTCCCGTTATGCCTTATTGTTAAGTTTAACTTTTGATATAATTAATCCAAGATGCCTTTGATATCACGCCAGTCAATGTCAAAGTACACCTCTTATCTCCATCCTATGTATGTTTACTTGTGTCTTGTTCCCTTTGGTTATTGTAAAGCGCTGCGGAAACTGTTAGTACTGTATATATGATGATGATGATGATGATGATGATAATGTTAATGCAAGAAGCCACACTAGGTAGTGGGTTATTCAGTAGGCTCCAGTGTCTACCAAAGTTGAAAACATTGGAAAAATTTGCTGTCACTTTACAATAGAAAATCCAAACAGCAGCAGGAGACGCTGCAATGTAATTTTTTTCCTGTCAATCTTTGAATATTACTTTTGTGAAGCACCAGTGTTTGTCGGCACTGTAACACCTGCAAACACCGGCTCTTACTGAATAACTCAGTTTTGTTTTTAACCCCTTAACTACCAAGTGATTTTCCAAAAAAACATTGTCAGGACTTAGTGTTTTTTTGAAAAATCATATTTAATGAATATACAGTAATAAATAATTGGGAATATTCCCAATTCCTTACTGTAATAACATATTTGTCAGGCAGATGGCACCATCTATTGGCCAAATAGCGTTTCACAAGTTTAAGCTGCAGCTTGTGGTTCTCTGCATTGGTTGCTGAACGCCCGGCATGTCAGGACATTCTTCAGCTGATTTTAAACAGTTTTAAACCTTGGGTATTATGCCAACAGGGCTAAAACTTTGGGACTACCTTCTGCAGCTCAAAAGCAAGCAGAAAGCTAATTTAAGACATTCTTCAGCTGATTTTAAACAGTTTTAGCACCTCGGGCATTATGCCAACAGGGCAAAAACTTTGGGCTACCTTCTACAGCTCAAAAGCAAGCAGCAAACAAATTTCATTTGTTTTTGTCCTTCAGAGCTGCAGATCGAGATAACTCAATATGATGTTGCCTTTGAAGTCCTGAGTTATCTCGATCTCGGCAGTGAAGGGGGTTAAAAAAAGAGAAATAAATAGAATAAAACAGATACATTTTTATCTTCCCACCAGCAATGGAAATTAACTCTCCTCAGCTGCAATAATAGAAATGAAATAATCTCAAAATCATCTGGACACGTTGCTTAATTCTAGCATTGAGATGTCATTGTTTCTTTCTGAAAAGGCTGAGCTTTAGCTATTCACAGTAGCGACATCACAAAAGCCTGTATTAACAACTGGATAACATTTGCTGTAAATCTTCTCTCAGATGTGGTCTTGTTGGAATACAAGCAAAAATTGAAAACACTTATGATTATGCATACCTAATGCACTCTGCAAAACAAAAGGTATTGATCAGAGACTGTTATTCATATTCAAGTGGATACATTTCAGTGCTTAATGCAAATTACAATATGTGGGTTCGCCAATACAAAGGGGTATTTACTGTTCCATTCAAAAACACACAAATAGTTCTAGTCCTCCTCAGAGAAGCACTGGATTCGAGAAGTGGCACTTTGGTGAGAAATGTACATTATTCTGTTTTGCAGCATTATTGACATATTATATGTGGTTTCGTAAAAATAGCTGCTAGTGGCCTGTTTTCTTTTTTTTTCTGTAAAACTGCTTTGTAAGTAATTCTTATAAGTAATTCCAAGAGACAGATATGTGACTAAAGCTAGCCTCTGGCAAAGGAGCTTAGGTTTTAAATTGTCTCTGCTATTTATAGTAATTTTTGCACAAGCAAAATCATTATTTTATGAAATCACCATAAGAAGCTAGTTTACACCCCCAGATAAAACTAGATGACATTTGCTCAGTAAAGAGATGCTGTATGTGCCAAGTGACATACCATTAAGCCTAACATATATTTTTTTCACCCGGTAGGAAACAATTATTTACAGTAATGAGCACCAAGGATAAAGGTGACCTTTTCCTACATTGGGTATATATATATATATATATATATATAACGAAACAGCGGCAACCTGCTGAAGCAATGTAGAAACAACAATGCCTGGGTGCAAAGTCCAGTAGATATTATACAAATTAAAGAAAAAGAAGGACGCACTCCAGGACTTCAGAAAATAAAAGTAAAAACAATGTTTTTATTTAAACAAGCATTAAAAAGATGCCCAAACGCACCTAACCGACGTTTCGGCCCTCACAGGGGCCTTTATCAACGTAATGGGCACAGGGTGGGTAGAAGAAATATATAGAGGGTATGAAAAGCATCTGCAAATCACTTACCCCGCTTGTGGCGTGCCGCCTGGCGAATCGCCCGATCCCCGAAGGGCGGGACGTCCGGCTCCAGTCTGGCACGCATGATAGTGACGTCAATACGCCGCGTCTGAGGCATCGCGTCCGGATGGTAACCGGGGCAACACGACTGTGCGGAGAATAAAATCAACAACATGGAGAAAGCGGATCGAAAGAGGATAAACATTGAAACAATAAAGGCTCAATTAACCAGTATATGAAAAAAAAAAAGATATTGGGGGCCCACAGAGAGACAGCAATAACAGAAAATGACTGAATGATGGTACAAGCAGTATCTGAAGTCCAAGGTTGAACAAGGGGAATTCGGTAGTTCGGTATTTGTATGGACAAAGATCTGGATAACAGGATGGTGGGACAGTAATGAGAGTAAAAAAATAGTGCATAGCTAAGGAGTAGAAAAATAAATAAATCGTAAAAATTTTTTTAAAAACCAATAAAAGAACTGTCAGCAGAAGGATGTGTGTGACAATGTACAGGGACCTGGTGTATGTGAATGTATGTGAGTACTACTATGGAAAGATATGGTGTATGAAAATAAGACGTGAATGAGAAAGAAAGTAAGTGAAAAAATATTTGACGTAGAATTTTCACTTCTCCAGTCATTCTCCTGGCATTCATCTCTCTCTGAATAACCCTGTAGGTCAAAATAGCAGATTTGGAAAGTGAGATAAATGGGAGAATTTTTCTGGTTTGGCTATTTTGACCTAGAATTTTCACTTCTCCAAAAGTTCTCCAGAGTTCCACCTTTCTCTGAACAACCCTGATAGAGACTCTGGATAACAAGGGATTACAGAATGGTTCTCAATCCCCTTCCTCCTGCAGCTGCCCTCCATATCCCATGGTGAATGGTGTCTACTCCCTTGGCAAAAACACCTGTAAACTATCAGTCTTGGCGGGAAACACCAGATGGCTGGTGATATCATTGTATAATGCACAGTGATATCACTAAAACCATTATCTCTAGCAGAGGGTACTCTTTACTTCTGTAAATCCTACAGGGTAAATCAAAGCGATCTGAATGGCTGGAGAAAGGTAACCAAACGCTGAAAATCAGCGTTTGGTTACCTTTCTTGGCCATTCGGCTATCCAGAGAGCAGGCAGTGAAATCCCAATAAAAAAGCACTGCTTCGTCTATTCAGAGAACACAAACCAGCAGTGAAAGGTTCCTGAAATGCCCTGCCATTCGGTGGTTTAATTCGGCAGGTTTATTCAGGCAAATCCCATAGGCTTCAATGTTAAAAAATATTCCCGTTTTAATTCAATATCTAATAAACCGTTCATTATAAAATTCTGCAGTAAAGAGTCTCTTTATTTATAGACTAGGTGTAAAGCCTGCCCAGAGGGCAGTCTATTGATAAGTGTGGTGCGTTGTGCTTGGTTCGGTGCCATTTATTGTGCTGTGTTTGGCTCTGTGCTCGGCTCTGTGCAGTTTATTCTGTTGTGCTCGGCTCTGTGCCGTCTATTGTACTGTGCTCGGCTCTGTGGCGTTTATTGTGCTCGGCTCTGTGGCATTTATTCTGTTTTGCTCGGCTCTGTGCTGGGCTCTGCACATCGGCTCTGTGCTCTGCTCCGTGCCGTATATTGTGCTCTGCTTTTTATTGTGCTCTGCGCCGTTTATTGTGTTGTGCTTGGTTCTGTGCTCGGCGCCGTTTATTGTGCTGTGATTGGCTGTGCCGTTTATTGTGCTGTGCTCTGTGCCGTATATTGTGCTGTGCTCGGCGCTGTGCCGTTTATTGTGCTTGGCTCTGTGGCGTCTATTGTGCTGTGCTTGGCTCTGTGGCGTTTATTGTGCTGTGCTTGGCTCTGTGGCGTTTATTGTGCTTGGCTCTGTGGCGTTATTGTGCTCGGCTCTGTGGCGTTTATTGTGCTTGGCTCTGTGGCGTTTATTGTGCTTGGCTTTGTGGCGTTTATTCTGTTTTGCTCGCTCTGTGCTGGGCTCTGCACATCGGCTCTGTGCTCTGCTCCGTGCCGTATATTGTGCTCTGCTTTTTATTGTGCTCTGCGCCGTTTATTGTGTTGTGCTTGGTTCTGTGCTCGGCGCCGTTTATTGTGCTGTGCTTTGTGCCATATATTGTGCTGTGCTTGGCTCTGTGGCGTTTATTGTGCTTGGCTCTGTGGCGTTTATTGTGCTTGGCTCTGTGGTGTTTATTGTGCTTGGCTCTGTGGCGTTTATTGTTCTCGGCTCTGTGGCGTTTATTATGCTCGGCTCTGTGGCGTTTATTGTGCTCGGCTCTGTGGCGTTTATTGTGCTCTGCTCTGTGCCTTTAATGGGTTGTGCTCTGCTTTGTGCCATCTATTGTGCTCTGCTTGGCGCTCTGCTCTGTGCTCTGCACTCGGCGCTGGGCTGTGTTCAGGTACTGGGCTCAGGCGCTGGGCTCTGCTCAGGCGCTGGGCTCTGCGCTGTGCGCAGGCGCTGGGCTCAGGCGCTGGGCTCAGGCGCTGGGCTCAGGCGCTCAGGCGCTGGGCTCTGCGCTCAGGCGCTGGGCTCTGCGCTCAGGCGCTGGGCTCAGGCGCTGGGCTCAGGCGCTGGGCTCTGCGCTCAGGCGCTGGGCTCAGGCGCTGGGCTCTGCGCTCAGGCGCTGGGCTCAGGCGCTGGGCTCAGGCGCTGGGCTCAGGCGCTGGGCTCTGCTCTCAGGCGCTGGGCTCAGGCGCTGGGCTCTGCGCTCAGGCGCTGGGCTCTGCGCTCAGGCGCTGGGCTCAGGCGCTGGGCTCAGGCGCTGGGCTCTGCGCTCAGGCGCTGGGCTCAGGCGCTGGGCTCTGCGCTCAGGCGCTGGGCTCAGGCGCTGGCTCAGGCGCTGGGCTCAGGCGCTGGGCTCTGCTCTCAGGCGCTGGGCTCAGGCACTGGGCTCTGCGCTCAGGCGCTGGGCTCAGGCGCTGGGCTCAGGCGCTGGGCTCTGCGCTCAGGCGCTGGGCTCCGGCGCTGGGCTCTGCGCTCAGGCGCTGGGCTCAGGCGCTGGGCTCTGCACTCAGGCGCTGGGCTCTGCGCTCAGGCGCTGGGCTCAGGCGCTGGGCTCTGGGCTCGGTGCTGGGCTCTGGGCTCGGTGCTGGGCTCGGTGCTGGGCTCTGGGCTCTTTTTGCACCCTTCCAACATTGGTGGTCCTGCAGCGGGAGGCACGTGGCAACCTCCGTAACAGGCTGTTGCGGTTGGATGCGCGCGCGCCACCTGCCGCAGCACGCCCAAAGCGTCCAACGGAGGTTGGAAGCGCGCGCAGCAAACCTCCGTAGGACGCTTTGGGCGTGCTGTGGCGGGTGGCGCGCGCGCATCCAACCGCCACAGCACCCCGTGGGCTGCGCGCATGCGCAGTCCATATATATATATATATATACACACACACACTGTAACCCCATGTGGATATATATACACACACATATATGGTTTTTACAGTGTGTGTGTGTATGGCCGGCATCCAGGCTCAGGCGAGCCCCCGGCTCGGCTGGGCCTCTAGGCCCAGGCCAAGCCGGGGGCTCGCCTTAGCCTGGATGCCGGCCAAGCAAGTAGCTCGGCCGCATCCAAGCTTAGGCGAGCCCCCGGCTTGGCTTGGGCCTAGAGGCCCAGCCGAGCCGTGGACTCGCCTGAGCCTGGAGGACGCCCGAGCAGGCAATTCGGCCGGCCTCCATGCTTAGGTGAGTCCCCGGCTCGGCTGGGCCTCTAAGCCCAGGCCAAGCCGGGGCTCGCCTAAGCTTGGATACCAGCCGAGCAAGCAGGGTGGGTGTGGAGAGCACATACTCACCTACATCGGCCCTCCAGCGATGGCAGTCCCACTTCCAGTGTCCTCTCTCCGTTGGTCGCCGGTATAACGTCACGAAAGCCTTTGACCCTGGGTCAAGGCTTTCGTGACGTCATACCGGCGACCAACGGAGAGAGGACACTGGAAGCGGGACTGCCATCGCTGGAGGAGCTAAGGGCCGATGTAGGTGAGTATGTGTAGGCAACATCCTCCTACATTGGCCCGGAGCTCCAGCGGTGGCTGTCCTCCGGCTGTCGCTGGCTGCTCGGCCGGCCTCTAAGCTTAGGCGAGTCCCCGGCTCGGCTGGGCCTGTAGGCCCAAACCAAGCCGGGGGCTCGCCTGAGCCTGGAGGCCGGCTTAGCAGCCTGCTCGGCCGGAGGAAGTCACCGCTGGAGCTCAGGGCCAATGTAGGGGAGTATGTGTAGGCAACTTCGGCCCTGAGCTCCAGCGGTGACCGTCCTCCGGCTGTCGCTGGCTGCTCGGCCAGCCTCTAGGCTTAGGCGAGTCCCCGGCTCGGCTGGGCCTGTAGGCCCAAACCAAGCCGGGGGCTCGCCTGAGCCTGGAGGCCGGCCAAGCAAGTAGCTCGGCCGGCATCCAAGCTTAGGCGAGCCCCCGGCTTGGCTTGGGCCTAGAGGCCCAGCCGAGCCGTGGACTCGCCTGAGCCTGGAGGACGCCCGAGCAGGCAATTCGGCCGGCCTCCATGCTTAGGTGAGTCCCCGGCTCGGCTGGGCCTCTAAGCCCAGGCCAAGCCAGGGGGCTCGCCTAAGCTTGGATACCGGCCGAGCAAGCAGGGTGGGTGTGGAGAGCACATACTCACCTACATCGGCCTCCAGCGATGGCAGTCCCGCTTCCAGTGTCCTCTCTCCGTTGGTCGCTGGTATAACGTCACGAAAGCCTTTGACCCTGGGTCAAAGGCTTTCGTGACGTCATACCGGCGACCAACGGAGAGAGGACACTGGAAGCGGGACTGCCATCGCTGGAGGAGCTAAGGGCCGATGTAGGTGAGTATGTGTAGGCAACATCCTCCTACATTGGCCCGGAGCTCCAGCGGTGGCTGTCCTCCGGCTGTCACTGGCTGCTCGGCCGGCCTCTAAGCTTAGGCGAGTCCCCGGCTCGGCTGGGCCTGTAGGCCCAAACCAAGCCGGGGGCTCGCCTGAGCCTGGAGGCCGGCCTAGCAGCCTGCTCGGCCGGAGGAAGTCACCGCTGGAGCTCAGGGCCAATGTAGGGGAGTATGTTTTGGCAACTTCGGCCCTGAGCTCCAGCGGTGACCGTCCTCCGGCTGTCGCTGGCTGCTCGGCCGGCTCTAGGCTTAGGCGAGTCCCCGGCTCAGCTGGACCTGTAGGCCCAAACCAAGCCGGGGCTCGCCTGAGCCTGGAGGCCGGCCTAGCAGCCTGCTCGGCCGGAGGAAGTCACCGCAGGAGCTCAGGGCCAATGTAGGGGAGTATGTTTTGGCAACTTCGGCCCTGAGCTCCAGCGGTGACCGTCCTCCGGCTGTCGCTGGCTGCTCGGCCGGCCTCTAGGCTTAGGCGAGTCCCCAGCTCGGCTGGGCCTGTAGGCCCAAACCAAGCCGGGGCTCGCCTGAGCCTGGAGGCCGGCCTAGCAGCCTGCTCGGCGGAGGAAGTCACCGCTGGAGCTCAGGACCAATGTAGGGGAGTATGTTTTGGCAACTTCGGCCCTGACCTCCAGCGGTGACCGTCCTCCGGCTGTCGTTGGCTGCTCGGCCGGTCTCTAGGCGAGTCCCTGGCTCGGCTGGGCCTGTAGGCCCAAACCAAGCGGGGGCTCGCCTGAGCCTGGAGGCCGGCTAGCAGCCTGCTCGGCGGAGGAAGTCACCGCTGGAGCTCAGGGCCAATGTAGGGGAGTATGTTTTGGCAACTTCGGCCCTGAGCTCCAGCGGTGACCGTCCTCCGGCTGTCGCTGGCTGCTCGGCCGGCCTCTAGGCTTAGGCGAGTCCCCGGCTCGGCTGGGCCTGTAGGCCCAAACCAAGCCGGGGGCTCGCCTGAGCCTTGAGGCCGGCCTAGCAGCCTGCTCGCCGGAGGAAGTCACCGCTGGAGCTCAGGCCAATGCAGGGGAGTATGTTTTGGCAACTTTGGCCCTGAGCTCCAGTGGTGACCGTCCTCCGGCTGTCGCTGGCTGCTCGGCCGGCCTCTAGGCTTAGGCGAGTCCC
The DNA here is from genome assembly GCA_009667805.1 of Leptobrachium leishanense. Classification (NCBI taxonomy): domain Eukaryota; kingdom Metazoa; phylum Chordata; class Amphibia; order Anura; family Megophryidae; genus Leptobrachium; species Leptobrachium leishanense. Next base: position 480,312,390 of record CM019063.1, on the reverse strand, counting down.
CGGCTCGGCTGGGCCTGTAGGCCCAAACCAAGCCGGGGGCTCGCCTGAGCCTGGATGCCGGCCGAGCAGCCTGCCACAGCCGGAGGACGGTCACCGCTGGAGGATCGGGGCTTGCGGCGTTTAAACAAACGGGTAGCTGCGCGCGGCTCGTGCCGATTTTTTTTTTTTTTTTTTGCAGGCGGCCGACACGCGCAGCTACCTGTTTGTTTAAACGGCCAGTTTCAAATGTCAGTCGCGCATGCGCAGTCCGTTTTTTGGCGACGGACACCCCGGACCTTATCCTTTTATAGGATAAGATTTTTTAGGATATTTTAAGCATTTTTCTGGATTTTTCTTTTTTTATATAAAAAAGTCCGATTTTTTTTTGTTTTTAAAGTTTACTTATTTTTTCTGTAACAGCCCTCTTTATTATCATTCATTGGACCTCCTGTGTAAATTTCAGACATTTTCGCTCAGTAGTTTCTTTGCAAACAGTGTTTCACTTTTCAAACATTCAAGCAAAATGTTTTGCTAATTTATTCACTTCACTCGTCTGCGGTGTCGGCTTTTTCCGGAGGCTTCACTGCGTGTGATCGGCTCCTGCTCGGGTTTTTCCGGCGTTTTAAGGCAGGTTAATCCAGATGTTTTTGCGGGTTTCGGCGTGCATTCGCCGGGCTTTTGCGGGGACTTTTCGTCGGGTTTGCGGCAGCTTTTCCCTGCGCTTCAATGGCCCTGTGGTGCTTGCTGAATACACCGCAGGGTCGCCGAAATGGGATCGCCGAATCGGCCAGAATTGAAGAGAACGAAAAGTCACCGAACATGCGGTGACTTTTCGATTCTCTTTGAATAACCCTGCTACAGAGATGGAATCACTGATAATCCAATTTTCATTTTTTTCCCCAATTATGTAAGCCTTAGGGTTAATTAATTATTGTAAAATTAAGCTAAAAACAATAAACAAATAAGGATGGCATAATGACAATGCTCACTTACAATTTCTGATGAAGATAATAACCCTACTCGTTTATACTAACAGGGTTATTCAAAGAGCTCCGAATTGCTTGAGAAAGGTAACTGAATGCTGAAAATCAGCGTTCGGTTACCTTTCCTGACCATTCGGCTATTCAGAGAGCAGGCAGTTTGCCAAATCCTAGCAAATTGCCTGAACATAGGGTGCCTGTTCAGTGCCTGTTCGAGGGCAGTGAAACCCCCATGAAAAGCACTGCTTCGGCTATTCAGAGAACACAAACCAGCAGTGAAAGGTTCCCCTAACGCCCTGCCATTCGGTGGTTTAATTCGGCAAGTTTATTCAGGAGAATCCCATAGGCTTCAATGTTAAAAATATTCCCGTTTTAATTCAATATTTAATAAAACATTCATTATAAAATTCTGCAGTAAAGAGTCTCTTTATTTATAGATTTTTTTAGGATATTTTAAGCATTTTTCTTAAAAAAAATAAAAAATTAAGTTTACTTATTTTTTCTGTAACAGCCCTCTTTATTATCATTCCCTGGACCTCATATGTAAATTTCAGACATTTTCGCTCAGTAGTTTCTTTGCAAACAGCGTTTTACTTTTCAAACATTCACACAAACTGTTTAGCTAATTTATTCACTGCCTCGTCTGCGGTCTCAGCTGCTTCGCTGTGTGTGATCGGCTCCTGTTCGGGTTTTTCCGGCGTCTTAAGGTGGGTTAATCCAGATGTTTTTGCGGGTTTCGGCGTGCATTCAGTGGGTTTTGCGGTTCCTTTTCGTCGGGTTTGCGGCAGCCTTTCCCTGCAATTTGGGGACCCTGTGGTTTTTGCTGAATACACCGGAGGGTCACCGAAATGAGATCAGCAAAACAAACCGAATTGAAGAGAACGAAAAGTCACCGAACGTGCGGTGACTTTTCGACTCTCTTTGAATAACCCTGTATGTGCTCCCCTGCATTTTCAGCTGAGCCACAAAACCTTTCTTGTGGGTTGGCTGTAAACCCTTTGCTTTAAATGCTTTGAATAGGAAGTACCAATGTACAGGCAGCCAGAGAATAATGAGCGATTCCAAGGTCTCTTATTGTTTTCTTCTACAGCTGATATTTAACCAATTCACTCCAGAGATCGAGTTAACTCAGGTCTTCAAAGGCACATCCAGATGCCCCATATGAAGTTATCTTTATATGGAGCTGAGCAGGACAAAAATAAACTAAATTAAGCTGTTGCAAAGGAATTTTGTTTGCTTTTGGGCTGCAGCATATGCCTCTATAGTTTAATCACTGCAGGCAATGTCTGATGGACTTTTCCCCAGCTGACAATGCACAGAAACCTGAACTGTAGTAACTCCATCTGTCCAGCAGGTGTCTACATCTGCCTGTCAAATAGTTTATTACAATAAGGAATACATTTGGAATATTTCCAAATATGTCTTGCCGTATAATTAATTAAAAATTGTTTTCTGAAAAAACACTGGTTTCTGACAGTGGTTTTCTGGAAAAACCCTTGTTAATGAAGGGGTAGTGAACAAATCTAGTGAATTCTGTTATAGAGCTTATTTTGACTCAGTATATTATATTATTATAAAGGGGTTATTCATGGAGCACTGAAATGTCGCCAACATTTTGGTGCTCTGTCGTTCCCTGCACTTCAGAGAATCAAATTTCCCCACCCTGCGGTTAATTCACCATTCATCGCAGGATCCCCGAATTGCAGCGTATTGGCCACTGAATGCTGCTGCAAACCCGTCGCAAATCCGTCGCCCGCCACCACAAACCCTTCGCTGCCAACCCACCAGACATCCGCCGCAAACACGCTGGATGCTAAATGCAGCCGGCGAGACAACCAGCAAGGCACCGCCTAGCTGCAAAAAAAAAGCCAAGCCGCCACATGGGTAAAAAAAAACCAATACGATTGAAAGTGTCAAAACTGAAATACTGTTTACAAAAAACCTATTGAACGAAAATGTCTGGAATTTACATATAAGATCCTATCAGGGTTATTCAAAGAGAGCCGAATGGCTGGAGAAAGGTAACCGAATGCTGAAAATCAGCGTTCGGTTACCTTTCTTGGCCATTCGGCTATTCAGAGAGCAGGCAATCCGCCAAATTCTGGCGAATTGCCTGCACATTCGGTGCCTGTTCGGTGCGTGTTCGAGGGCAGTAAAATCCCCATAGAGAAGCAATGCTTTGTCTATTCAGAGAACACAAACCAACAGTGAAAGGTTCCCGAATTGCCCTGCCATTTGGTGGTTTCATTTGACAGGTTTATTCAGGAGAATCCCATAGACTTCAATGTTAAAAATATTCCTGTTTTAATTCAATATCTAATAAACCATTCATTATAAAATTCCGCAGTAAAGAGTTTACAGATTTTTTAGGATATTTTAAGCATTTTTCTTTTAAAAAAAAATTCCGATTTTTTTTATTGTAAGTTTACTTTTGTCTCTGTAACAGCCCTTTTTATTATCATTCCTTGGACCTCATGTGTAAATTTCAGACATTTTCGTTCAGTAGTTTCTTTGCAAACAGAGTTTAAATTTTCAATCATTCATGCAAACTGTTTTCCTAATTTATTCACTGCCTTCTTCTGCGGTGTCGGCTTTTTCCGGAGGCTTCGCTGCGTGTGATCGGCTCCTGCTCGGGTTTTTCCGGCATCTTCGACGGGTTAATCCTGATGTTTTTGCGGGTTTTCAGCATGCATTCGCCGGGTTTTCGGCGGGTTTTCGGCAGCTTTTCCCTGCACTTCGAAAGCCCTGTGGTGTAGTCGAAATGGGAAAGCCGATTTGCACCAAATTGAAGAGAACGAAAAGTCACCGAACATGCAGTGACTTTTCGAATCACGTTGAATAACCCTGTATGAATGATAATAAAAAAGGTCGGGGGGCGTGGCCGGAACGCAGAGAGAGCTGGATGTGTGAGCGCTGAGCTCCCAGGTCCGAGTGCACAGATTGTCATTTCGGGGCAGAAATAACAGCGATGGCACAGCGGAAAAAGACACTTGCTACCTCAGGACTCTCAGGGACTGCGGGGACTCAACGCCGATCCTCCATTTTACCATTTTTGGGGGATACATCTCAACTGCGGACCTCCGGTAAGGGATTCAAAATGGCGCCCGGCGATTCAGATCAGGAGGCCTCCCCGCCTCGCTTAGATTCAGCGCCAAAAGGGAGCGATATGGAACATGACCTGCGGGCATTACTACAGAGTTTGCCGACCAAAACAGATTTGGCTGCTCAGTTTACCCAAATGGAGCGCAATTTTAATACTAAATTTGATGAACTGGGGTCTGATTTGAAGCAAATGGGAGGCCGCGTGGTGGACTTGGAAGAGGACAGAGACGCGTTATTTTCTCATGTGGAACGCTTAAATGGTCAAATGCTGACGCAAGCTAAACAGTTGGCCACGCTGCATAGACACCTGGATGATGTCGATAATAGAGGCAGACGAAACAATCTTCGCATAAAGGGTTACCCGGAAGCAGACTCAGGCAAGGAAGATGTTAAAGAGCTACTCCGTGGTCTGTTTAATGATATACTGGGTCGATCTGGAGAGGAATTGCTAGTTCTGGATAGAGCTCACCGTGCGCTGCTGCCGAGGAGATCACAAAATGACGCACCTCGTGATATTATATGTCGCTTGCAAGATTTTACACTGAAAGAGGAAATTCTCAGAGCAGCACGCAAAACTTTGAAAATTAAAATGGACGGTCAAGTGATACTTTTCTTCCAAGATGTCTTCTGGACCACTTTACAGGCACGAGGGCTCTGAAGCCGTTAACTGAAGCGCTCCAGGAACATGATATTCGTTATCGATGGGGATTCCCGCTATCTTTACAGGTGACACATAATAACCATGTTCATTCTGTTGCGTGTCCTGAGGACATTCCGGACTTTGTGCGTGTTTTTGGACTCCCAGAAGTTGACATCCCAGACTGGTATGGTTTGCCGTCGCCATCTGATACTCTACCCTTCCCACAGTGACCCCGCTGGACTCAACAGGCGAAAAAAAATGTAAAGGCAAGCCCTCTGCAGCGGCCCCTTCTGAGCCTGATCCAGAACTGTGAGGGAAGCCCTTGCTTTTGCTGCCATCGTTATTTAAAAGTTTATACACTTTTTGATATTTTCTGCCCCCTTGCTAATTTTTCTGATTGACTGCGCTCGGGTCCGGCAAACGAGACAGTCGGATGCGACTCTTGTTCTGTACCCAGAATTGTTGGAAAATTCTGAGACTTTCTCGGCCGCCCCCTGAGTGGTGTTTTTTTTTATGTACTCTGATGGGTTTTCCCATTATCAGGGGTCTACACTACCTCAATTTTTCTCAAGTTTTGTGTTGTTATTGTTGTTTGTTTTTAGATTTTTCTTTTTGGTGATCACTCGTACTATTCGCTATGCTACTAGGGGGTATGGGCAGGTCCCGGACCCTGACGCCCTCCTCTCTCACTAGTTTAAATGGATAATTTAAATTTGATTTCTATGAATGTCCGAGGTCTTAATATGCCCGCCAAACGCTCGAAGGTTCTTGCAGAATTCCAGAGGTTGAAAGGTGATGTTATTTTTGTTCAGGAAACGCACTTTAGAGAGGGTTCGGCGCCAGGTTTTCGCAATGCTCGCTATCCGACTGGTTATTTTAGCAACTTTGGGGAGACAAAATCTAGGGGGGTTGCCATTCTTTTTGCGCGTTATGTACCTTTTATTCTGCAAGATATGGTAACTGATCCACAAGGTCGATTTTTGATGGTTAAATAGACATTGGGCAATACTAAGTTAAGGTTTGTAAATGTTTACCTGCCGAACCGCTTGCAAACCAAATGCCTCCGAAAAGTGTTACGACGTTTGTCCGAGTTTCAGGAAGGTTTTGTGGTCTTAGGGGGTGATTGCAATGTTTCGTTAGATATGCTGGCAGATTGTGTACAGGGTGGGGGGTCGTCTGTTCCCTCCCTACGGGTCCAATTTCGTAAACTCTTGACAGCGGACCGTTTGATGGATTGTTGGCGTCTCAGTAATCCAGCAGTAAAGGACTACACGTTTTATTCACATGCCTTTAAGAAGTATTCTAGAATAGATAATTTTTTGGTGGAACATAGGGCTTTGGAAATGGTACGCAGCTGCAAAATAGGACCCATTACATGGTCAGACCATGCACCCCTTCTGTTATCTTTAGCCTTACCTAATTTAGAGAGAACGGAGAATGCTTGGCGTTTGAATGAGTCATTACTATCTGATCCCATGATGCGAGCGGAGGTGACTGCCTCCTTAGAGAATTATTTCCTTGAAAATGACACTGATGATGTTGCACCCGCGACGGTTTGGAAGGCTCATAAGTGTGTGTTGAGAGGTGCTTTTATCCAGTTGGGCTCCAAGCGCAAGAAGGAAAGGACCGCCAGAATTGAGGAATTGATGAGGGAGATCACGGCCTTAGAACTGATGCATAAATCTGATCTAGATCCTGAATCATTCCGAAAATTAGTTCTATTAAGAGCAGACCTAGCTAAATTAATGAATGCGCAGGTAGTGCGGGCCCTTACACTGACAAAATATGCGTACTACACCCAAGGGAATAAATGTGGCAGGCTACTTGCACGTGCTTTGAAGAAACGATATCAAGCTACTTTTATCCCGAAATTGTGTACTAGCACGGGATCCGAGGTCAATACGACCCGAGACATTGCGGAAGCCTTCCATGCTTATTACCAAACTTTATATTGTATCGATGAGAGTCGGGTTCCAGAGCATATAGTGGACTCGTTTTTAACTAAGACAATTAAAACTACTTTACCGCTCAATGCTAGACGACAATTAGATAACCCGCTCACATTGAAGGAATTTACGGAGGCTTTAAAATTAACGCCCTTGGGTAAGAGCCCGGGTCCTGACGGGTTTACGGTGCTATATTATAGGACATTTGGGTCTATTCTGGGCCCTAGATTTGTTAAAGCTTTTAATTCTATTTCAGACACCTTTCCTGTTCCACCTGCGACGCTCCTCGCTTCTATCTCTGTGATACCGAAACCGGATAGAGACCCGTTGGATTGTGCTAATTATAGACCCATATCTTTAATAAACGTTGACTTAAAACTGTTTACGAAAATACTGGCTTTACGACTTAAGCCTCTCCTGACTTCAGTGATTCACCGAGACCAGACGGGCTTCGTACCGGGAAGGGAAGCCCGTGACAATACTATCTGTACCGTCACCCTCATCCATTATGCTTCCACGAAGGATCAGCCTTTGTTAGTCCTCTCGGTTGATGCTGAAAAAGCGTTTGACCGGGTGGACTGGTCGTATTTTTTCAGATGTTGGAGAAGATGGGTTTTGGCGATCGATGGTGTTCGTGGTTGCGGGCGCTGTATGATTGCCCTCAGGCACGAGTGCGGGTTAATGGCAGACAATTGACCCCGTTGACGATATATAATGGGACTCGACAGGGGTGTCCTTTGTCCCCACTCCTGTTCTTGCTGTATCTGGAACCCCTATTGCAGGCGATTAGAGATAATCCGGCGATTCGGGGAGTAACTGTACCGGGGCAGGAGCTCAAGGTGGCCGCATTTGCGGATGACCTGCTGTTCACCTTAATGGATCCCCTTGCATCGGTGTCGGCTTTGATGACGGAATTAGATGCATTTGCAGCTTTCTCGGGATATAAAATTAACGTGATGAAGAGTGAGTTTTTAGGGGTAAACCTTTCACGAGTTGTGACCGAGAGTATTCGTAATACTTATGGAATGCGGTGGGTTCCGGAGGGACTTAAATATTTGGGAATACGCTTATCGTCGGAACTAGACCAATTATTTCAGTTGGATTATGTTTCTCTGCTGCAACAGATTAAGGGGGACTTACGTGACCGGAACTTGCCCCATATTTCATGGTTGGGACGGATCAATGTCTTACGGATGAATATATTACCTCGACTGTTATATTTGTTCCAAACCCTTCCTATTACTGTACCTCAAACATTTTTTTCTGATTTGCGACAGACATTTACAGGCTATGTCTGGAGAGGGAAGAGTGCGAGGATAGCTTACAGCGAATTGACAAGACCGGTGGGAAGGGGTGGTCTGGGCTTGCCCCATGCTTATTTTTACTATTTAGCAGCGTTTTTTTCTATACTATACGGCCTGGCGAAGGGAACGATGGGTACGCTTTGGGAAAATGTGTTACAGGCAGGAATTACTTGGCCGTTGTCCTCCTTGCCCTGGCAGTCGGCACCGCTGGCGACCCTGGGGCTACGGTGACACCCGCTGCTGGGCACACTGCTAAGATTGTGGAGGAAACATGGAGTGGCGTTAGGACTGACTACACTGACTTCCCGCCTGACACCCTTGACTCACAATCCCCTGTTCCCACCGGGGCTGACCTCGACATTCTTAGATGGGTTACTACCAAAACCGTATATACCGCTAGAAGCAGTAGTGGAAGACGACAACTTGCTCCCCCTGGAGACGACAACTTGCTCCCCCTGGACCGATTAGTGGCCCCAGATATGGCGACCAAGTCTATGGTGAAGTTCCAATATGCCCAACTGAGTCATTTTATTCGCTCTACTACGTGGCTGACAGAGGGGTTGCCGCCATTGGCCCCATTTGAGACCTTCTGTACCGATAAGAGTAGATATGGACATATTGTCTCGAATATTTATTCATACATAATGAGAGGGGCCTATAAAATTGATTCTCCATTGCTTCTTAAGTGGGAAACAGATTTAGGAGTAGACATTTCGGCTGAAGAATGGGCCAGGGCTTTCGGTCCTTACATACTTTGGGTCCCGGAGTCAGGCGCTTTGTGAATCGAATTGTAAATTGTTTATGAGATGGTATCTTACCCCGTCTGTTTTACATGCTATGGATCCACTGTTGCCTGATGTCTGTTGGAGGTGTAAAGTGGCCAGAGGTAACTATGTCCACATATGGTGGACTTGCCCGAAAATTCATAGCTTCTGGTCAGACATTGCACAAGAGATATCGCATTTAGGGGGACTGGAGGTGGAATTTACTCCCTCTGCCTATTTGCTTAATGTATTGCCATTTTCGATGTCCTCCTTTAAAAACTCACTTCTAGCAATTCTGTTAACCGCAGCGAGGGCACTGATTCCGTTATATTGGAGGAGGGAATGTGCACCCACCGTCAGGGATTGGGTTCAGAGGGTGGAGGGGATCAGAGCTCTAGAAGAAGCACACTACAATAGTTTGGGTAAATATGAGGAATTTTATGCGATTTGACATCCATGGTCCTCGAACCTTCGTGCAACAGGTCACCGGAGGAGGAAGAAGCGGTCTCGTAAGATAGTTGACCTGTTATTGGGGGTTAGAGGTGAATTAAGACCTGAGCCCGGTGCTGTGCTGTTTTGTCTTGACATACCTTCCTGGTACTAGCTTTACTACTGTTTATCTATAGATACGATGATCACCTTTTTAGTTCGTTAATTTAGAGTTTATTATTTGTTGTATTAGAAAATTCTGGCACAGTCTATGACCAAGAGGCACTTTGATTGTATTCTATATTATTGTGACTTTTTTCACTATTGTCCCTTATGTGATTTGTATTTTATACTTTGCCAATGAAAATATTTTACACAAAAAAAATAAAAAGGTCAGTTACAAAAAAAATAAAATCTAGTATTTATAAAAAAATGAGGAAAAAAAAATCCCGAAAAATGCCTAAAAGATCCTTAAAGAACAAAGAGACTTTTTACTGCAGATTAAAAGAATAAATGGTTTATTAGATATTTGATAAAAACAGGAATATTTTTAACGTTGAAGCCTATGGGGTTCGCCTGAATAAACCTGCTGAATGAAAGCACGGAACAGCAGGGCATTTCACTGACATTTCTCTGCTTAACGGTGTCTCTGAATAGGTTAACCATTGCTTCTCTATGGGGGATTTCACTGCCTTTGAACAGGCACCGTACTTACTGGCAATTTGCCAAAATTTACCAAACTGCCTGCTCTGTGCCTGCTCTTTGAATAGCCGAATGGCCACAAAATGGCACTCTATGGGGAAATTCACTGTTCGGTGCCATTTCGGGGTCAGATCGGCTCTTTGTGAATAACCCTGTAAGTTTATTATATATTGACTTACAGGGTTATTCAAAGAGAAACGAAAAGCCACCGCACGTTCGGTGACTTTTCGTTCTCTTCAATTCAGCAAGCACCACAATATTCAGCAAGCACCACAGGGCCGTCGAAGTGCAGGGAAAAGCTGCCGCAAACCTGCTGAACACTCAACGCAAAACCCAGGTGAAGGCACACCGAAACCCATAAAACATCTGGATCAACCCCTCCGAACACGCCGGAGAAACGCGAGCAGCCGCCGATCACAACGCAGGGCAGCCGCCGGAAAAAGCCGACACTGCAGATGAAAAAAAAACATTTGCTTGAATGTTTGAAAAGTGAAACGCTGTTTGCAAAGAAACTACTGAGCGAAAATGTCTGAAATTTTCATGAGGTCCAATGAATGATAATAAAAAGGGCTGTTACAGAAAGAAGAACAAACGTTTAAAAAATAAATAAAAAATAAAAAAAATCTAACAATAAAGAATCTTTTTACTGCAGAATAATATAATAAACGGTTTATTAGATATTGAATTAAAACGGGAATATTTTTAACATTGACACCTATGGGATTCGCCTGAATAAATCTGCTGCATGAAGCCACCTAATGGCAGAGCAATTCGGCTACTTTTCACTGCTGGTTTTTGTTCTCTGAATAGCCGAAGCTATGGGGATTTCACTGCCCTCGAACAGGCACCGAATGTGCAGGCAATTCGCCAGGATTTGGCGTATTGCCTGCTCTCTGGATAGCCGAATTCGGTTCCCTTTCGGCAGCCGTTCGGTTCCCTTTCGGCACCCATTCGGATCTTTTTGAATAACCCTGTAAGTATATTATTTGCTTTAAAAATCAAAAAAAGAGAAAGAAGGAGATCTACTAAATTTATTAGTTAAATGCGAAGAAAACACATGTATACATTTAGTGGTCAATAAAAATAAAACACATTGAAAATGAAAATGAGTTTTCAAAATTGCATAGAAAAAAGGAAACTCCAAAATTGCCGTAAATCCTTTACGATTTCTTTTCTATCTGTGGTATATGTCCCTAATGAACTTGTTAGGTGAACATAGCCACAAAATCACAACCGCAATACCGGCTCGGGTATACAAAAATTCCACCTAGCGAAGTGACCAGACTGTTAAAACCAAAGACACATCTTTAGGACATGCTCTGCGTGTATTGTGGTTGTGATTTTGTGGTTATGCTCACCTAACGAGTTCATTATGGACATATACGATTTCTATTCTATCCCTGGTATAAGATTTAGGGCAATTTGCGAGGATATGCTTTAGTATTCACTTGGTTTATTTCCTTGGTGGTACTCTATGAGGGGGTGCTGATAAGTATTCGGCAATGAATTTTGATATACAATACATTTTGTCAGTATCAGTACCATGGATAGTAACAAGCCTGTCGTTATCCATGGTGCTGATATGAAAAAACAGATTCATAATATGTGTTTCTACATCCTGTCCATGGTTCTGACTCAGATCATGGACAGTCGCCGATGGTGAAACACATATTATCGATCTATTTCTTCATATCAGCACCATAGATAACGGCAGGCTTGTTACTATCCATGGTACTGATACTGACAAAATGTATTGTATATCAAAATTCATTGCCGAACAGAACACATACGGACAGACTGTGAGAAGATAATCCAGCTGTATTTGTTCTGCATCTGCAAAGAAAAAAAACGACCTCGTTATACATTTAAAATAAGTTAGGAAGAACCCTAAATATTAACCCAAAAATTCCATAAAAATGCAAAAATAATCCTAAAAAAATAAATAAAAGAAATGGCTGTTTGCTGCAATTGAAAATAATAAACGGTTTTAGAAATATTTAATAAACACTTAAAAACGGGGATTTGTTTTAACATTTATTCATAAGAAAAAAAGGATCTTTCATAAAAAACGATACGTCCGAAGGAACTATTTGGCAGGATTACAGTATCTACCGAAATATCGGAGCATCCGAAATACCATACGTCTAAAGTCAAAACCAAAATCCAAGGATAGACCATTTGAAACGAAGACCACAGACAATCTTAAAGACCGAAATTCCCCGATTTTTTTAATTTTTGAGAAAGGATTTTACCAGGAAGGATACATTGAGATTTCTCTCGTTTTCAAGTATGTCCTGGGTGGCGAGTATGTGCCATTAGGTGTCTTGCCCAAGGACACTTACTGGAGAGATTACACGAAAAAAAATTCGATACAAAACACCGAGCCGAAACAAAACGAAACGAAAATGGTGCCGAAACGAAACGAAAACGAAAGGAAACTAAAAAATGCGTGCACATCCCTAGCAAATATAATCAAAGGTGTCGTAATACTGTGTGCACAATATTATATGTATGTAATAGTCTACTGCACATTCCATCTATTTTGGAGTTTCATTTTTTCTCTGCAATTTTGAAGGTTCTCTTTTTTTCCAATGTGTTTTTTGGCTACTATATGTATCTGTGTGTTTTCTTCGCATTTGACTAATTAAGCAATATTTTAGTTTTCTTTTCAAGGTACCCACCCTATAGGAGGAGACCTAATTTAGTAGATCTCCTTAATTCTCATTTTTGATTTGTGGTTACAAGGAAGGGTTTAATCCCTATTTTCTGTCGAGTACCCACTCTCTCATTTTGTTTGTATCACTGCCGTGAGACGGTGGTATCACTGTATTTTTTTGTTTATATTATCTTCTTCAATTGTAAATAGTAAGTTAAACTCATTAAAGAAATATAGTATCTAATAACAACATTTATTATTTATTACCGTAAGGAAATACTACATGGAATTGAGATAAAATGTCTGTGTGGTATAAGAGTCACACTCGTTGTCATATAAATAGAAAAAAAATAAAGTACCTGTAGTTGATTCAATCGCTCTATTCTTAAAATTTAGACTCAATAAAACCTTTCCACACTCCCTGGCAGATGGCTCTTAATATCTTTAATCTGTGTTATTATGTGTCCTCTTGATCTTGTGCAAACACCTGTGTTTAGAAACTCCACAGGACACTGGATTCAAACAGTGCAGTAGAGAAGAAAGAAATAGCATGAGGGTGTTTTGTACAAAAGCACAATAAGGAAAAATAGCCCTTTACCGGCAGAGATTTGAACACTAGAGAGCCTCACAAACAAAGTGTAATGACTGGTCAGCAGGCTTATGATTTAATTCTTTATGTGTCCACATGGTCTGTTGTAATGCAAGTTGACATTATGTTCATCAGTCGCTGCTTGGGGTAAAGTGGCTGATATCAGTGGTGCCATCAACTTTAACCTGTTTAGTGAGCTTTTTACTCATCATCTACTGTTATGCTCCTTGTGTTCGACAAATGTGGTTAAAGAAACAAAATGATACCTCCTCCTCGTGGCTTATTGAATCTAAACATGCCCTCCCACAATGAGCATATAAAGTAAGGAGAAACTAGAATCGTACAGACTCAGTTGTAACGTAAACATTACTGAAGAATAAAGACTGAACAGCCAGAAGGCAAAAGGGAAAGAGATCTGCCAAAGAATAGAATTCCTATCGATCCATGTGAGGTTTTTTCCCCTTATTATTTTCAGCTCATGGTGTGAGATCAAGTTTTTATCCTAAGGATGATTTAAAAAAAAAAAAAATATGGAGCCCTATTCCAACCGAGCCTTTAAGTTTAATGGCCCCCCCACTTGTTAATCATACCGGCTTCTGTTCTAGTCAGGCCAACCAGCAAACTTCACTTGCGGCTCAGCTGTTGCCCCAAGATACTGTATATTAATGCTTTCTGTACTTTGTATAGCAAGTGCTAATGTGGGGACAGCTGTAGAATAAAGAGCATTTCACTCAGCATTCTTGCTAGCAGTCCAAAAATTACCTGTTGCAAAAAATACTAAAGAGAAGCACACTACAAAAAAATAAAATCTATTACCCCCCTGCTGTTTCCGTGATGCCAAGGACGATGCCATCTTTCATTTCATTTTATTTAAGGAGATTTAATGCTACACTTAGGTTGGGGGAGATATGGTTAAGGTCTTATTTATTAAAAGAATAATAGGGTATATTTATTTCATTTTTGGGGATTTAACTCTAGGTTTAGGGTAGGGAGAGATGAGATGGGGATGTGAAGCCCTTATTTGGGGTTAACAGGGCATAGGTGGGACTGTGGTTTTCCCCCTTGTGCCGCGATTTAACGCTGGATTACAATGCAGGCGCAAAAAATGCGCAGCCGCGAGCATCCACTCGATGGAGTTAAATAGGACTCCATTGAGTTTCCCCCTGCCGGTCACATGACCAGCAGAATCTCACCTCTCGAGATCCGGCCGGTCGGCATAATGATACACAGGGAGAGACTGGGGGGACTTTTTCCCCCAGTCTTTCCTTGTCCCGCCGGACGGAGGTGGCAGTTGGAGCCGCGGTCCTCACCGCAGGACAGGAGATGAGTATAGCATTCTGTTTTTTGTTTTTTAGTCTGGTGTTAACGGATTCTGCAGAAGCGTAATCCGTTAACATCAAGTCCAGACTGTGGTTACTTTTTGCTAATCACAGCCAGACGTTAATAAGCGCTAGTAGATTGTAATACTAACGCTGATTAACACTTTGCGCTCCACATGTTAAGTATAGGGAGCACAAAGTACAGTCAGGGGCAGATCCAGGGGTGGCAATGGGGCAATTGCCCCCCCCGAGAAAATTGCCAACGTCTGCTGTTCTTCTCCATACGAGTCAAGCGGCCGCCGGCATGCAGCTTGCCTGGGATGGGAACCACCTGACCAGCACAAGAGATCGCGTGAACTCCGTGATCTCGCGAGAACGCGGCTGCGCTGGTCAGGTGGTTCCCAGGCGAGTGACTGAGCTGCATGCCGCCAGCCGCTCGCCTCATAGGGAGAAGAATGGCCGGCGGGTACTACTCGGGGGGGCCTGGCAGCAGAGGAGGGGAGAGCTGGGGGCAAATATACCCATGTGAGCTGGGGACAAATATATCCTTGTGAGCTGGGGCAAATGATATCCATGTGAGCTGGGGGGGAAAATATATCCATGTGAGCTGGGGCAAATATATCTATGTGAGCTGGGGCAAATATATATCCATGTGAGCTGGGGGCATATATATCCAGGTGAGCTGGGGCAAATATATCCATGTGAGCTGGGGGGTACCCTGGGCCCATGGTACAGCAAGGGTTCACAGGGCTGCGCAGATGTGGTGCCACGTGTGTCCTGCCAGCATGGAAAGGGTGCACTGGGCAGCCCACACCTGGGTTACCCTACACTGCATAGCTTCAAGAGGTATGTGCTGGGAGGGGGGTACCCTGGGCCCCTCGTATGGAAAGAGTTTGCAGGGCTCATGAGCCACATGAGGACATACCCTGTGCAATGTTCTGGGGAGAGTGAGTGTAACGAGCACAGCTTGCGATTAGGCGCGTCTCTGCCTGTCACTGCAAACCCAACACCAGCTCTTAGTCAAAACTGGTAGAATGCCCCCCCCCCTGAAACCTGTGTCTGGATCCGCCCCTGAGTATAGTAACCTCGCGCTGAAAAGCGCAAGGTACCAAACGCAAAAGGGTTACTTAACCCATTTGCATTTGGATTGTAACATGCAGTAGATAGCGCAGCTAACATTAGTGCTCATGCAAGTGAGAGCTACCGTTAGCAACAAGAATGTAATGTGGCCCCTTTTTGGTCAAACATTTCCCACTCCTTGTTGGTCAAACATTTCCCACTCGTTGGTGATAAAACATTTCCCATGGCTTCAAATCTCGTTTAAACATGAGCAAAAGCGGTAAAAATGAGCTCAGCGCACAGTGGTGAAATGGCTCAGCACTCACCAGTGAAAGGGTTAACAACGTTTTTTTTTTTTAAACTTTTCTATCATTGTTTCCTGTCCCCCAAGGCAGTACCTGGACTCCCATACGCCTTTTTGGGCCAATATCCTCCATATATGCCCTCTTGGAGGGGATCTTAATTTTCGAACGTTCGAGCCCCATTGACTTGCATTGTGTTCACATCGTGTACGAGTTTTTGGTCAAACTTTTTCCGATGTTCGAGTTCAAATGCGAACCAAACACAGGGTTGTTCTGCCCATCACTTTTTGGAAGGGGGGATTTATAATTAGGCATATTATACATATGCATACAGGTACCAAACAGAGGGGGCGCGTTGCTCTGTAAAAAAAAAAAAGCAAAATTTACAATTATTTAGACTGTTGCATCTCCGGAGCCCTACAGGCTAGAGGGACACACAAGGTATCGGTGGAAAGGTGGCCAGGATATGGCCTTTCCAATGATACCAAACATGACCAGGTTTATGATTTAATTTATTTTTAGTTTTTATTAATTATAAATAATAATTATTTTATTTTTGCAGAGAAAGATGCCTTTTTTCTTAAAACTAAAATACTTGTAAAAAAATTGTTAAAAAAAGTAAGGGTTTTTTTTACATCTCTTTTTCGTACAGTTTTTATATCCTATGGAATAATTGCTAAAATAAAAAGCAGCATCAAAAAAATGAAGTGGTGAAAAAGTCACATCGTGAGAAAGACCCTCTGCCGAGGCTGAATTTTGATGCCTAGAATGTTGGTTGTTCTGGGCCGATATAGAGCATCATTTTCAATACCTCGGTTTAGAAATTAGAGTTAGGCTTTGAAATCAGGGTTAGGGTTAGGTTACATTTGAGTTTGTTTTAGGGTTAACTTTAGCTTTGGCTCCATTTTTGCTTAATTTTAAGGCAACATATTCTGCACCTTTCTTTTATGTGAATGCAGAGGGAAATTGTTTTTCAGTTTTTTCAAATATTTTTATTTTTCCCAAAACAAAAATGAAAAAAGTATTCACTCCAGTTTTGGCACTTTTCTGGGGGGAAGGGTAGTGGGATTTCTGTACCTAAATGATCCGGAGATGTAAATCCGGCCCTGCCCATAGAACAGGTATATGGGTATATTTGTGTACCAGAGAGAGATGCATGCAGAAGACAAAGCAATATTAGAACATCACAGGCATTTTATGACCTTTGAAAATCTTGAGATGATCCATTAATTTCCCTTGACTTCAACTGTATTTATGGTCAATTGTGAGCATAATTGTCACACAATGGTATATAACAATGCCGAGCACTCTTACTTATATAATAGGTATTCTATTCTCACAGCAATAAGAGCAGCTGCCAGCTGGCAAGAATCAATAACACTATCGGAATAATATATATATATTCATACCAATATTTTGCCTGAAGCAGCCAGCCACTGTTGATATATGCCTCAGTGCAAATATCCCCGAAGGATCATACAGAAAAAACGATGAGAGGGATGCACTTGAGGTCTTACAGATTAAAAATAACAAACTTTAATGGGTATGCATTAAAAATGTTCCTGTGAACTTGCCCAACGTTTCGTCCCCACATGGGCCTTTATCAAGGATCCCTGATAAAGGCCCATATGGGGCCGAAATGTTGGGCAAGTTCACAGTAGGGATGTGCGTTTCGGGTTTCGGAATTTCAGAATTTTCACGAAATTTCCCGATTCGTGTTTCCGGATGCGGCCGATTTTCCAAAAATTTTTAGATCCGAAAATGGCAGATCCGAAAAGTTTTCCGAGCCGAAACAAAATATTTTCGGAATTTTCGAATGGACTTGAAATGTGTCAAATCGAAATTTATTTTTGCTCTATTCATGATTTGATCTTTATTTAATAAAAAAAACACGATAGAATCGCCAGAATTATCGTAGACACTTTGAAACGAGGAGAACAGAAGTTCCGAAAAAACGAAAATTTCCGAAATTTCCGAAAAGTCGATACAAAAAACGAGCAAAGTGACACGAAAATACGAAAAATGGTCGATATTCCGAAAAAAAATGTACACGAAAAACGAACCGAACCGAACCGAATCGAAACAGAAATCGGTCGAAACGAGCCAAATCGAAAAGTTTAAACATCCGAACAAATCGAACCGAATCGAGCAGAAAAAAAAATCGGTGCACAAGCCTAGTTCACAGGAACATTTTTAATGTATATCCATTAAAGTTTGTTATTTTTAATCTGTAAGACCTCAAGTGCATCCCTCTCATCGTCTTTGCTATATATTTATATATATAAATATGTCAACACATGGTTCAGCACTATACTAAAAAGAAAATAACTTTCCTTGTGCAAAAAATAAATAAATACTTCACTTAAACACTAGGAGAATATTAGGGACTTGTGAAAATAAAACAACAAAACGTATTTCATCTTCTTAAAAACACATGGACTACATGCTTTTTTTACATACAGTGTATATATCTAGATTGAGAAGCAACTGATCAAACTGACTAGAAGAGAAACACAGATCAACAGTGACATATTTTCTTACCCAATGTAAATCCAGTAAAGCGTCCAGACCTGAAGAAGAGAGTAATACTCTCGAAAGCTTTTAAATGTAACGTTAGTCCAATAAAAAAGGTATCACTGCAGACTGCTATACTTGTGATTTATATATAATATATATATATATAAAAAGTCAAGAACATCAGAGAACAAGGACACCTTCATTCATTTGATATTTTCACATGCAGAATGAACTTCTACAATTGGTTTTATTATATTACTTGTTCTAATAAAACAGCAGCTTCCTGCACCACCTTGAACAACAATACCCTAAAGAAATTTCATTGTACATATATAACTTTAATCTTGGAGAATATAGAGATCTTGAAAGCCCCATTTATCACCTTGCAGAATGCTTTTCATACGTATAATTGGTGATTCACCATATTTGCTTGTTTTTTGCCCTGTGTGCTCCTCTCTGACCCCTTATAGCAGCATTAGCAGAGCTCTTTAGCTGTAAACACCTAGATTCGTTATGGTTTGTTTCTTTTGTTGACATACAGGGTTATTCAAAGAGATCCGAATGGCTCCCGAAAGGGAACCGAACGCTGAAATTCAGCGTTTGGTTACCTTTCTTGGCCATTCGGCTATCCAGAGAGCAGGCAATTCGCCAAATCCTGGAGATTTGCCTGCACATACGGTACCTGTTCGGTGCCTGTTTGAGAGCAGTAAATCCCCATAGAGAAGCAATGCTTCGTTTATTCAGAGAACAAAAACCAGCAGTGAAAAGTTGTCGAATTGCCCTGCCATTCGGTGGTTTCATGCGGCAGATTTATTCAGGCGAATCCCATAGGCTTCAATGTTAAAAATATTCCCGTTTTAATTCAATATCTAATAAACCGTTGATTATAATATTCTTCAGTAAAAAGTCTCTTTGTTTATAGATTTTTTAGGATATTTTAAGCATTTTTCGGTTTTAATTTTTAAAACAAATTCGGATTATTTTTTTTTTAACTTTACTTATTTTTTCTGTAACAGTCCTTTTTATTATCATTCCCTGGACCTCATATGTAAATTTCAGACATTTTCGCTCAGTAGTTTCTTTGCAAACAGCATTTCACTTTTCAAACATTGAAGCAAACAGTTTTTTTAATTTATTCACTCCATTTGTCTGCGGTGTCGGCTTTTTCTGGCGTCTGCGCTGCGTGTGATCGGCTCCTGCTCGGGTTTTTCTGGCGTTTTCGGCGGGGTTAATCCAGATGTTTTTGCGGGTTTTCGGCGTGCATTCGCCAGGTTTTGCGGTTAGTTTTTGGCGGGTTTGCGGTGACCTTTCCCTGCAATTCGGGGACCCCTGTGTTGTTTGCTGAATACACCGCAGGGTCGCCGAAATGGGATTGCCAAATCGAACTGAATTGAAGAGAAGGAAAAGTCACCGAACGTGCGGTGACTTTTCGATTCTCTTTGAATTACCCTGAATGTGTTGTGAGACTTAAAGTGGTGGAAATTTTGAGTTCTTGAATTGTGCGGGCTTCCAAAAACGTGTGGGTCACGTGCTTTGCGAATCCTTGCAAAGTCGCTAACCTTTAAGCCCATCCACTGGAGAAGAGAGAACATTTCCATTATCTGGCCAATTATAGGCAATAGCAAATCCAGACTATCCTAGCGGACTCCGAAATGGCGGCGAAAGGGAACCTACTCCCCCAAAAAAATACATATGTTAATAAAAATAAAAGCGTGAAATTTGCAAAAATGTATAAATGACTGGGTAAGAGGTCACTGAAGTGACAACAGAACCGGGGTGTTTGCAGCAGCTAGGACTCACCTGCTAAATGTTTAACCCCTTCACTACCTATCGAGATATCTCGGCCTTCAAAGGCACCATCTGGTGCCCCGATATCGAGATATCTTCAGCTCTGCAGCCCAAAAGCAAATGACATTTGTTTGCTGCAAATTTATTTTGTTTGCTTTTGGGCTGCAGAAGGTGTCCCCAAGGAGCTAGAAATGTAAAAATCAGCTGCTCAAAGCTCTGAAAATTCGGGCTTTTGGCAGCGAAGTATGGAGAAATAGAAGAAAATGGACCAGCCGCTAAAACCACTAACTCAATTTGGTAGTAGATGGCGCCATCTACTGGTCACAAATAGGTTATTTATAGTAAGACATACACTAGCAGGCTTATTCAAAGAGATCTGAATTGTGGCCAAAAGGTAACCGAACAGTGAAATTCAGCGTACGGTTACCTTTCCTGGCCATTCGGCTATTCAGAGAGCAGACATTTCGCCAAATGTTGGCGAATTGCCTGCACATATGGTGCCTGTTCGTTGCCTGTTCGAGGGCAGTGAATTCCCCATAGAGAAGCAATGCTTCGTCTATTCAGAGAACAAAAAGCAGCAGTGAAAAGTTGCCGAATTGCCCTGCTGTTCGGTGGTTTCATTCGACAGGTTTGTTCAGGCGAATCCCATAGGCTTCAACGTTAAAAATATCCCCGTTTTAATACAATATCTAATAAACCGTTGATTATAATATTCTGCTGTAAGAAGTCTCTTTATGTATAGATTTTTTTGGATCTTTTAGGCGTTTTTTTGCAAAAAAAATTCTTAGTTTTTCTTTTTTTAAATCCTTTTTTTTTAATCTGTAACAGCCCTTTTTATTATCATTCATTGGATCTTATATGTAAATTTCAGACATTTTCGTTCTGTATTTTTTTGCAAACAGCGTTTCACTTTTCAAACATTCAAGCGTACTGGTTTTTTTTCACTCCATTCATCTGCGGTGTCAAGTTTTTCCGGCGGCTGCTCTGTGCTCTGATCGGCGGCTGCTCGGGTTTCTCCGGCGTGTTCGGCGAGGTTAATACAGATTTTTTTTGTGGGTTTTGGTGTGCATTCGCAGGGTTTTGCAGTGAGTGATCGGCGGTTTTGTGGCGGCTTTTCCCTGCATTACGGCGGCCCTGTGGCGCTTGCTGAATACACTGCAGGGTCGCCGAAATGGGATCGCCAAATCGCACCGAATTGAGGAGAACGAAAAGTCACCAAACGTGCGGTGACTTTTCGATTCTCTTTGAATAACCCTGTAGGTATAAAACCTCAAATATTTCTTATTTTTAATTAATTAAAATGATTTTACAAAAAAACCACTGGTTTCTGACCATGGTTTTATCGAAAAATCACTTGGCAGTGAAGGGGTTAAGGCCTAAACAGAAGATTTATTCTGGTAGCAGGAGCTGTCCAGTCTTTTATTTTTCACTAGCTGGGGATACTCCCATTCATTTATATTCATAAATAAATAACTCCTTTGTATGTACTTTACATAAATCATTTTGTTATTTTTTTTAAGAAATAATTTCTCTAGCGAGCTGTGACAAGCCAAAGTTTAACTAGTAAAAGACATTCGCTTAGCCTTCTTTTATTAACCTAAATATATTGCTTCACACTGTAACATAGATCTCACTAACACTGTCAAGGTGAATGATTTAATGATATGCAGATACCGAGCCTACAAAGCAGTGAATGTAAGAGAAAGTCTCTGTACTCAGCAAAACATAATGACCATGAAATGTCATTCATCCCACTGTTTAATACATTAAAATCCTCTGTCTTAAAGATTCCATAGTTACAGCAGAATGTCCCAGAAATAAATATATTCACATTTCTTTAAGCATCTGTAACATCAAAGTAATTTTCTAAAGATTGAAGCTTTGCATTATATTGTCTTCCCTTGTCTTTTCTGTTTGCAATGCTGAATATTAACACGGCACACTACATCCTTTGAATGCTCATCCTGCCTAGAGTTATATCACATCTCCGGTTTGGTGGAGAAAGCAACACTATTAAAATACATCTGTACAGCATCACTTGGAGGAAATGACCTGGAACAAGTCAGAGCTTTCGAGTATGGCTATTAAACAGGAGAATGGTCCAATATAACGCATGGAATTGCTGGTATTAAAAGGTGTGATTTGTTTAGTCATTTAATGATTGTATATTACACACTTCACATTCTAATTGTAAGGGAGTTGACTCATCTCAATGTCATTGTTTGTTAAATCTAATGGCAATCTATGCATTATGCTTGGGTTAATGAGCCATATCTTCTTTCATTTCCACCCTAATTGTAACCCAAGATCAGTGCATAGGTCATACACCCATAGCCTTTAAATTCTGTAACGCTATCTTTTGCATAGTCAAAGGGAATAAAAGATTATTATTTTTGATAAACTGTAAAAACAGAAATTAGACATGCGTATTTCTATTAATGTATGTTTCTCTTGGAATCTGAAAACATTTGATAGGTTTCTATTATTAGTGACCAGGCAGACGCCTATTCTTGCTCGGCCAGTATTCGGCAGTCACAAAAGGGAAAAGTCAGCATAAACTGATAACCTATAGTGGCTCTATATTGCTAGCTCAGTTATGAGTGAGTTACTATATACTATATGTGGCTCGACATGTTACAGGAGGAAGCAGTATGCCACCTCTGGTATTCAGTTGTTTCCCTAGGACTCCATTGAGAATTATGCTGCCCTGCATCATACAGGATTGGCAGAAGGACACTGGGAGCTATTTGTTTCCACATTCCTTCTGCAAATGGAGATGGCGTATCATGCCAGCCTCTACCACATGGGAGAGGTAATTATTTGATATTTTTAGAGCTATTTGCAAAATCTATGAACATGAGGTCAGAGAGCTGACATTTTTGTTTGAATATAGTCTCAAAACTAAAATAATGAGTGACCTTGAATTGCAAAGAATAGGAAGCATTTATTTATAGTAGGCAGCTGTTATAACTGAGCTCAGGTATTGTAAGAAAAATATTCTCTTCTGTCGGTTCGTGGCTTTGTCTGGACCAGTGTAGCATCTGACAAAGTTTGAAGCTGTCCACACACAGTATGTATACTATTGTGTCACCTAAATACAACACGCTTCTGACTTCTTAGTCATTATTATTATTATTCTTTATTTATAAAGCACCAGAATATTCCACAGTTATAAAAACAAGGCATATTTCTTTATACAAAGTAACATACAAGTATATACAATGGTTCAGCTTCATAATGATGGTACACAGAGATAGGGGGGTTGCTGTGTCCTACTTGATCATAGAATAGAAGAAGGAATGACCAACTCCAAGAAAGACCCAGCCCTCAGCTAATATAGAATTTATGATGAAATCCGTATTCATTCAAATAACCCAATATTACTTGAACACGACACCTTACAGTTTCTCATAGAAAGAGAAATCTGTAACTAATTGGATCCATCTGTTTTTATGTTCAGCAGGCACATCTTAATATGTATGTGTAGATATGAATGTAGCACTCACCCCCGGAGGAGCCGCTGAATAAACCCAGGATAGTCTCACCGCACTAACAATTCACTGTACACCAGCACACCGTTATGGATTTTTCTAAGCCGGCTGGGTGGAGTAGAGGTAACATCACTGCTCTGTGTGGAGAGAGCCTGTGAAGACATGGGTTCGATCCCAACGAGCACCTCTCCAGTTAGTGTCCTTGGGCAAGACACCTAACGGTACATACTCGCCACCCAGGACATACTTGAAAACGAGAGAAATCTCAATGTATCCTTCCTGGTAAAATCCTTTCTCAAACAAAAGGTTATACTTTTTCCTATGTGTTCCATGTACAACAAAAATGAGGTTTTGTTGTTCAATGGCCATTGCAACGTAAGCCCACTCGCCACTTCAAGGCACCTCTTTAGAGTGGGTACCTAACAATTGTAACCAAAAGGCCGCTCTACTGAGCAGCTCCAAGCCCCTCCAGCTGCTTTTCAGCAAGGAGAGACAAAGATGGTGGTTTCATTTATACACGCACCAAGCACTTCCCATTTGGGATCAAAAACAAAAACATGGAAGAGGAACACTGCAAAACGACGGACTGGTGTTACAAGCATGATATACATAAATACAGAAAAAATGGCGTCGCGCCCATACTCACTTATTTTTGGAGCGGCGGCAACTGCCAGGAGTAACAGCCCAGTAAATGTATAAAACATAACAAGGAAGGAGAGTGTCATCTGCGCTCATTCCTATGTGTTCCATGTACAACAAATGAGGTTTTGTTTGTTTCAATGGCCATTGCAACGTAAGCCCACTCGCCACTTCAAGGCACCTCTTTAGAGTGGGTACCTAACAATTGTAACCAAAAGGCGCTCTACTGAGCAGCTCAAGCCCCTCCAGCTGCTTTTCAGCAAGGAGAGACAAAGATGGTGGGTTTCATTTATACACGCACAAGCACTTCCCATTTGGGATCAAAAACAAAAACATGGAAAAGGAACAGCTGCAAAATGACGGACTGGTGTTACAAGCATGATATACATAAATACAGAAAAAATGGCGTCGCGCCATACTCACTTATTTTTGGAGCGGCGGCAACTGCAATGGCCATTGAAACAAACAAAACCTCATTTTTGTTGTACATGGAACACATAGGAATGAGCGCAGATGACACTCTCTTCCTTGTTATGTTTTATACATTTACTGGGCTGTTACTCCTGGCAGTTGCCGCCGCTCCAAAAATAAGTGAGTATGGGCGCGACGCCATTTTTTCTGTAAAAGGTTATACTTTACTGAAGTAATAAAAGGCAATAAGTACACATATACTGTAAGCATGAAATAAATCGGACTGTATTACGTAGCGTAACTGCATAAAATGGCAGATAACGATCGATAAGGCCCTCAGTCCTTTTTGGTCTTAAGTCCCGCTCACAAAAAGATACTCATTAAACTATTTCCTAGGGTACCCGGGTACTAAGTCTACTGGCCCCTGTCCTTTCAAAAGTCAGTGACTGTTTATCTGGCATCTCCTCCTGGATGGCCTCCACCACCTAAAGATCAACATGTCCAAGACTGAGCTCCTACTTATTCCTCCGTCTAATGCCTCCCCACCTCCTGACTTCTCTATCACGGTGGAGGGTATCACCATCTCCCCATCAAACCAAGTTCACTGTCTTGGAGTTACACTTGACTCTGCTCTTTCCTTCATCCCCCACATCAAGTCTCTTTCCTCCTCCTGCCGCTACCAATTGCGTAAATTTTCCAGAATTCGGCCATTTCTTACTGCTGTCACCACAAAACAACTCATACACGCCCTGGTAATCTCCCGATTTGACTAATGCAATAATCTCTTATCTGGCCTCCCTCTGTCCCGCCTCTCCCCCCTACAATCCATCCTGAACGCCTCCGCCAGGCTAATTCACCTCACCCGCCGCTCTGTCTCTGCGGCTCCCCTCTGCGAGTCCCTTCACTGGCTCCCCATCCACTGCAGAATTAAGTTCAAAATCCTTATCCTTACCTACAAAACCCTCACTAACTCAGCTCCCCACTACCTGTCCTCACTAAATCACCAAATACACCCCAGCCCGCTCCCTAAGGTCAAACAGCGACCTGCGCCTAGCTTCTCCCCGCATCATCTCTTCCCATGATAGACTGCAGGACTTCACACGCGCAGCCCCCATTCTCTGGAATGCTATCCCTCGTACTGTCAGACTTTCACCTAATTTCTCTTCCTTCAAACGCTCCCTTAAAACATTCCTATTTAGTGAAGCCTACCACCCAACTCACTGACGCAACCATCAATCACTCTCACCTTGCAGTCCTCTCCTCCTGTTTCCAACCCCAACCCTCCCAGATTGTGAGTTCCTACGGGAATAGGGCCTCATCCCCTCTTGTACTGTTTGTCAAATGTTGTTCAATGTATTGTAACCTGTCTATACTGTGCCTATTGTACAGCGCTGCGGAATATGCTGGCGCTTTATAAATAAAGAATAATAATAATAATAATACTGGCCAGTGGATGAACAAAAATATCTTTGACTAGTCAATGTTGGGGCCCTTAAATTTGAAGCAATGATAAGTGCGCACTGTTATGGAATCTGTAGACCTGAGGCCTCTCACCCATCCGGTGAAACAACTTGTCCCGAACTGATGACTCTGCCAGAAGGTCCTTCTCTTTGCCGTCTGGAACCCGTGCTGCTGAAATCTACACTCCCGATGCCGAAACTCCTCAGCCAGGAATTGAATACCGCCGCACTCCGCTCCGTCCATGACCTCCTTACTCAAGGTCCTTCTGGAACACACCTGTCACCGGAATCACTCAGTGGAATGCAATGTAAGACGATGCACACGCCTTCCCCGATCATCAGCACTGGATATCGCCCACTCTCCATGTTCCAATTTGGTCTTGATCCCGGACAGTGTCTCTCATGCGACTCACTACATACACTGCTCTGCTCGTTCTGCCCACTCTGCACACGATGCTCTTCTCTTCCTGGCGCCAGTGCGCTCAATTCCTTTTGCCTCCCCAAGGATTTCTGGGAGATATAGTTCTTAAATCCAGCATAGTCTTTCTCACTTATACACTCTGGCTCCCTCTAGTGGCAATATTGTTTCAATTCAGAAAGACAATTTAAACACAGCGCTGCTTGAACAAAGAATATGAAAAAAAATTTCAGGTATGTCGATAAGGTGCCTACATTTTGCCCATTGAGAAATCAGTGAGGATGGCAGTCCCCTGTTTGCAATTTAGAATGACACACTCAGC
Source organism: Leptobrachium leishanense (assembly GCA_009667805.1). Lineage (NCBI taxonomy): Eukaryota > Metazoa > Chordata > Amphibia > Anura > Megophryidae > Leptobrachium > Leptobrachium leishanense. The sequence goes on along the minus strand of CM019063.1, from coordinate 480,285,573 downwards.
ACAAGGAAAAAATAAGGGGTTACTCAGAGAGCACCGAAATGTCACTGACACCAGCTATTATTAACTAGTGTTAGGACCGAGTAATCCTAATGCTAGTTAACCTGTGCTGTCACTTTGCGTTCCCCATATTAGGTATAGGGAACGCAAAGTACGGTAGACTCATGCTATAAATCGCAAATTAACAAGCGCTACCGGGTTGTTTAACCCGTTATGATTCAAGGGCAATTTGGGCGCAGCGCTATGACCTCCTTTAAGCTAGCGCTTATGCTGACGCTAGTGTTAGCTTGAAGGAGGTGATAGAGCCTGACATCTTTATATAATACAGTACAATATCTAGTAGATTGAGAGCACGCCCCACACCACACACACTAATCAATTAATATGGGTATATACAAAACCACATGGAGTCCTTAGTGCCACTTCCTCACCACGAAAATCTTCATATAAAAAACACAGTCAAGGAGACCTAGAATTACAATCATAGTGTACACCATTGATAAATTGACATTGCTGCATAGGATCATAAAATCTGCGCACAAGAAGGTAAAATTAAATGGGCTTATCTGAACTCTCAGCATACATGATGGTGGTAGTCTCCCTTCGTCCTCCTCTTCCTCCTTATTTCGGCATCCCAGTCAAAATCAGGATAGGTGAAGACGGGCCGGGTTCCCATGGAGGAAATGCTCACAGCGGCGCTTAGCACTGCTGCGAGCATCCTGAGGCTTAGCGCTGTGTTACGGTGCAGGCTGCTGGTTTAGCGCCTGTACTGTAATATCAGGCTAAAACAGGGACGCTAAGGAGAATCCTGCAGGCGCAGGTTTTTCTCCTTAACGTGATTACAATCATCACACTAAAACGGGGATGCTAAGGAGAAAAACCTACACCTGCGGGTTTCTCCTTACCATTCCTGTTTTAGTGTGATATTACGGTGCAGGCGGGTAACAGCGCTATGCTCCGCCACGTGCATCCCCTCCATGGAGTCCATAGGACTCCATTGAGGTTTTCCACTGCCAGTCACATGACCTGCAGGATCTCGCCTCGCAAGATCCAGCAGGTTGGCAGTGGGGATTCACAGAGAGAGAATGGAGGACTTTTTTCCTCCAGTCTGAGTATCTGATTTTTTAAAAGATTTTTTGGGCTGGTGCTAACAGATTCCGTAGAAGTAGAATCCGTTAGTGTCACGGAACGGACATGAGAGCTCTTTTCAGCGAGCCACAGGACTAAAGACTGAACCCTTTTTAAAGACCATTTTTCCTGTTTTCGTTTTGGTTTTGCGTGTGAGCCTATGGACCTCTTATTTTATTGCTAGATGTGGTTTTATTGGTGTAATGTAATAAAAATGTACCCTGTATGATGTGACTGTAAAAGTATGAAAGAAACCATTTGTATGTGTTTTTCCCCGTCGCCATTTTGCTCATCCCAGCATGGTTTCACGGAACAAAGGATCTCATGCCCCAAGATGGAGGATGCAGCGGGCCAGAGGATTGGAGGCTTTTCCAAGACCTCATCTGCCTAATCCCCTGGACAATGGGGGAGCCTGAAAGGGCAAGATAGAGGATACAGCAAGCCATCTGATTGGAGGTTTTTCCAAGACCTCATCTGCCTAATCCCTGGACAATGGGAAGGCTGAAAGGGACCTGATAGGGAACAGGAGGCTGGGGAAGGAGCCAATCAGTGCTGGTTGTGTGGGTGGGGGAGTTGGTAATCTGTTTGTGTGAAGTTGTATAAATGACCCTGTTGAAACCCATAAAATTCAGTTCACTGTTTTAAAGCATACAGCCACGTCTGGTGTCTTCATTTCAGAGCTACAATCACTATTGTAGGAGACACTCAGCGGTCTCCTGCATCACCACTCAACCCAGGAACGGGATCCCCAAGGCAACAACGCACCATCTCTCCAGACGCCGGACCAACGCCATTTCATCCTCCAGGCCGCTCGAGACGCCGAGTGCCGTGCCACTCGGTAGTCGGGCCGGACGTCATCAAAGGGGGGGTCAGATAGAGCAGGACCGCAGGTGGACTTCCACCCCGTCACATTGGTGGCAAGCGGTGAGGATAGGCTCTCTGAACCCCCAGAAAAAGTACTAGGCATGGCAGGGTACGCCAACTACAAAAAAGACACCCTGCGGGGCATCCTGGAGAGCCGAGAAGGCACCCCAGGCTCAAAAAGTAAAGCCGCCCTGATCGAGGAACTGCAGGAAATGGACCAGGGAGCCGTGGGCATGCCAACCTTACCACCCACCCAGGCATTGGTCCCAGAAGATCCCTTCCAAAGGAAAGTGCGGCAGCGGCTAGCCCTCTTCGGAGCCGCCCCGTCAGAAGCCGCTGTATACAACGCCATCCAGGAGATCCGGCAGGAAGAGGAGCAAGAGAAGGACCGTCAGCACGAGCTGCGGATGGCGGTGCTCTGAGCAAAAAGGACTGAATACCCTGCCCCTGAACCCTACCCCGTAGAACCCTGGTTCGAGGTTGACAGCTCGACTGGAGCTTCATCCAGGGAATCTACACCCCCAAGAGATACTTCTTTTTGGACTTACAGCTCGCCTGGAGTTTTAATTGAGGAAACCGCACATCTCAGCGACCCTTGGATGGAGGCTTACAGCCCGCCTGGAGCTGCATTCGAGGACGCACACCCCCCATTGAGTGGTGGTGCCACTGTTCCAGCACCCTCGCAGACATGAGGGCTGAATTCCCGAGAAGGCTACAGGAGGGCCTGGATCGGTATCATGGATCTACAGTTGAGCCCTCTGTGCCCGAGTGGCAGGACGAGATCCGCCAAGAACTCTGGTATGAGGCACTGTACCATGAAAGGGACTACCATGGTGTCAATGTTCCCTCCGACGCTGCCATCTACGAAGTGCAGTACAATGCCAGAGCAGCATTCCTGAAAGGCCGACCCCCAGAGGAGTGGGAGGCAGAGCTCCAATACCTGGTTCAGCAGGAGATCGCACTGGACGCCGCTTACCGGGCGTCCCAGTGGTTAATAATAGGCCCCCTGCTACCCCACACCATCGACGGCGCCTCCACCGCAGGCCTCCACTACGGCGGCACAGGGCTGCTATACGAAAGGATGGCCAACGACCCCGGGTTTGGAGAGGAGTCGAAGTGGCGGCTGGAGGAGATACTGGAACGCTGAGAAGAGGAACTCTCATACGAGAGCAAGGACTTTGAGATAGAGGAACTGGAGTTCCTGGTAGAGCGCGAATGGGAGCTTGAGAACGCCTACAGAAGGTTGTTGGATGACGCTCCGCAGTCAGGCCTAAGCCCCATGACCTGGGACTGTCTGGCCGAAGAAGCAGACAGTCCAAGTGACACGGAAGTATTGGAGCCCGAGATGCTCCCATGGGTCCCTGTCGGGACCACAGTAGACGAGTCGGCCAGGTTGAAAGAAGCACGGCAGGTGCCAAGCGACCAGAATGGGCCGCGTAAAGGGTCCGAGTGGCCCAGAGAGGAAGTTATCCTCCCGCCCCCACAAGATGACACTGTGCCAGTGTCCGCTTACCCAGCAGAAGAGCTGGCAATGGGGCAGAGTGCCGCTGGCCTCTGCCCATCCTCCATATCTGCCCCGAGGAGCAGAAGGGGGATACCCTCGAGCTGCTTATCCCGCAGCCGCTTACCCCATCCAACCCCCTGGACTTTGTTCCTGTACCCACCTCCCCAGCAGAAGAGCTGGCAACGGGGCAGAGTGCCGCTGGCCTCTGCCCACCCTCCATCGTCTGCCCTGAGGAGCAGAAGGAGGATTTACCCGAGCTGCTTATCCCGCAGCCGTTGACCCCATCTGACCCCCTGGACTTTGTTCCCACACCCGCTTACCCAGCAGAAGAGCTGGCAACGGGGCAGAGTGCCGCTGGCCTCTGCCCACCCTCCCTCGTCTGTCCCAAGGAGCAGAATCAGGATTTCCCTGAGCTGCTTACCCCGCAGCCGTTGACCCCATCCAACTGCCTGGATGTCATTCCTGCGCCCGCTTCCCCAGCAGAAGAGCTGGCAACCGGACAGAGTGCCGCCGGCCTCTGCCCAACCTTCACCGCCTGCCTCGGGGAACAGAAAGAGGATACACCCGGGCTGCTTATTCCGCAGCCACTGACCCCACCGGAGATGGAGGACGCCATTCTCCTGCCCGGGGACCCTTCCGCGGCCTTGAACCCCCCAGCCGACGCGCTGGCAATGGGGCAGAGCCTGTTTCAACTCTGCCCATCCTCCACCATCTGCCCCGAGGAGCAGAAGGGGGATACCCTTGAGCTGCTTATCCCGCAGCCGCTTACCCCATCCAACCCCCTGGACTTTGTTCCTGTACCCACCTCCCCAGCAGAAGAGCTGGCAACAGGGCAGAGTGCCGCTGGCCTCTGCCCACCCTCCATTGTCTGCCCTGAGGAGCAGAAGGAGGATATCCCTGAGCTGCTTACCCTGCAGCCGTTGACCCCATCCAACCGCCTGGGCGTCGTTCCTGCGCCCGCTTCCCCAGCAGAAGAGCTGGCAACCGGACAGAGTGCCGCTGGCCTCTGCCCAACCTTCACCGCCTGCCTCGGGGAACAGAAAGAGGATACGCCCGGGCTGCTTATTCCGCAGCCACTGACCCCACCGGAGATGGAGGACGCCATTCTCCTGCCCGGGGACCCTTCCTCGGCCTTGAACCCCCAGCCGACGCGCTGGCAATGGGGCAGAGCCTGTTTCAACTCTGCCCATCTCCACACCCCTTTGGCCCGGAGGCCCCATGCAGCCACTGTTTTTTCCAACGGCTGACCAGGGCACTCGGGGCGCGTGCATTTAGCACCCGTTTTTCCCAGGTGCGCGATACCTCCGGAGGTGGTACAGGCGGTACCCCTCCCCGACCACAGGACCCTTATTCCGGAGGGGGTACCCCCAAAGACTTGTACCCCCAACACGACAGGCACTGTCGCAAGGACAAATGGAGAAGCCTGGTGACTCGCCTCCTTCTCACAGACTATGGGCCCTAAAGACTGCTCCGACTTCCCCGAGTCGACCCGTGTGGGTCCAACCGTGTCCGTCGGACTCTAGAAGGGGGGAGAAATGTCACGGAATGGACATGAGAGCTCTTTTCAGCGAGCCACAGGACTAAAGACTGAACCCTTTTTAAAGACCATTTTTCCTGTTTTCGTTTTGGTTTTGCGTGTGAGCCTATGGACCTCTTATTTTATTGCTAGATGTGGTTTTATTGGTGTAATGTAATAAAAATGTACCCTGTATGATGTGACTGTAAAAGTATGAAAGAAACCGTTTGTATGTGTTTTTCCCCGTCGCCATTTTGCTCATCCCAGCATGGTTTCACAGAACAAAGGATCTCATGCCCCAAGATGGAGGATGCAGCGGGCCAGAGGATTGGAGGCTTTTCCAAGACCTCATCTGCCTAATCCCCTGGGAAATGGGGGAGCCTGAAAGGGCAAGATAGAGGATACAGCAAGCCATCTGATTGGAGGCTTTTCCAAGACCTCATCTGCCTAATCCCTGGACAATGGGAAGGCTGAAAGGGACCTGATAGGGAACAGGAGGCTGGAAAAGGAGCCTATCAGTGCTGGTTGTGTGGGTGGGGGAGTTGGTAATCTGTTTGTGTGAAGTTGTATAAATGACCCTGTTGAAATCCATAAAATTCAGTTCACTGTTTTAAAGCATACAGCCACGTCTGGTGTCTTCATTTCAGAGCTACAATCACTATTGCAGGAGACACTCAGCGGTCTCCTGCATCACCACTCAACCCAGGAACGGGATCCCCAAGGCAACAATGCACCATCTCTCCAGATGCCGGACCAACGCCATTTCATCCTCCAGGCCGCTCGAGACGCCGAGTGCCGTGCCACTCGGTAGTCGGGCCGGGCGCCATCAAAGGGGGGGGTCAGATAGAGCAGGACCGCAGGCGGACTTCCATCTCATCACAGTTAGCATCGGGTCCTAGCTGTGGTTAAGTTTGGGGGTAGATTGAGCAGAGGTCTGTTCCTTATAGAGGATAATATCCTATATCTTCACTAGCAGATAGATGATGAATGATCCTCAATGCCTCAAAGGAAACATAGAACAAGACATAGGGTAGTATAGCCTGACACATATGTCAATAAATGAATGAAAGATGGAATGGTGTCTCACGTCAGACACCGGATTTAAAAGCGGCTGGCGACTTATGTGGGAACGCCATATTTTCCCCAACTCCCCGCAAGGAGTCCTGAGTCTGTACTTTCGCTCTGCAGCAGGAGATGCAATGCTCATCTGTGGTAGATAAATCAGCTAAATTAGGACTAGTAGAGAAAACGAAAGATAGTGGCTGTTTGATCTTGCCTAATGGCTGGTATATTGATGCCACTGGTAGCTGGTAATTTTAAACAAATTTTTAAACTAAATAAACAGTTGTGAATAGGAACTAACAATAATCTTTATTAGACATATACAATATTGGTTAGGATAGATATAGTGTAGAATCAGTGGTTTGGCAATAAAGTGATATATATGGGTGGATACCTTATGGCAGTCTAAACATTTTAACCATATGTCGGTTGACGTTGCTATTTATGTATAGAAAATCTACTGGGTATATCTTGTGTGGTGGATAACCCTATAGAATTTGACAAGCATTGGATTCTATTGATTTCACTTGGATGACTGTTGCCAATAGGAGCAATCAATTGGACTCTAAATAGGTTTGCTCCTTCAACTCGAAAAGGCGGCTCCCAATTTATTAGCATGTACCAAATAAATGCAATATTAGTGATATTCGTAGACTGTGTATATTGTCCCTTATGATGGTAATTATGTGGTTCCGTGAAGAAACATATGGAATGTTTTAAATATCTTCATTGGACATAGTTAATAACTTGAATGAATATCAACAGATAAATTGAAGAAACCGCATATAGACTCGTTTCGCACATATTAATTCACAATGTCAGATAGTATATATGTCACATGTGAAATGTATTTGGCATAGAAAACAGTCAAGTATAGTTTGTCGGTTGAATTGGACAATATGTCAATATCCCAAATGGAAATTTACTTTAGGGAGGTATATATTTGCTGGAAATTGAGGGTATGCTGTATATACCACAGTTATCTACGTATAAATAATACAACAGAAGACTCCTGCTAGGACCAATTACATCAGTATCTGGCGTTCAAACTACCAAAATGATGCTGATTTACAATTCGCCTGCATGTTGGCGTTGTAGATATATGATAATACAGTATTTGAGGAGTGCCTTATATCAAGTTGATAGATATTCTAAGACACAATTGGTATCACAACCTTCCTTGTTTGCAGTTGCCACCATATATATGCTGGTAGGTATGGTTAATTCTCCACATTGATGGTATACATATTTGTAATTACAGCAATTACCGGAAGAAATAAACCGTCAGAAACAGTGATTGAAGATCCTCTCAATTTACGTATATGTTAATGCCGTAAATATGAAGCATGAAGTGTGAAGCAGTTAGTACAGAATAGAAAGATATCTTTAAATGGATGAACCAAAATTCTAAAAGCTGTAGGTATTGCAGATTTTTAAATCGCCTTCATATTGGCGTTTGTGAGTGTATAATAATATAGTATTTCAGGAGTGCCTTATAACAGGTTGATAGATATTCTAAGACCCAGTAGGTATCATAACATTCCTTGTTTGCAGTTGCCACCATGTATATACTGGTAGATATGGTTAATTCTCCACTTTGATGGCATACGTATTTGCAGTTACAGCAATTAACGAAAGAAATAAGCCGTCAGAATCAGTGATTAAAGATCCTCTCAATTTGCATATATATTAATACCGTATGTATGAAGCAATTGGTACAGAATGGAGAGATATCTTTGAATAGATGGACCAAAGTTTTAAAAGCTGTAGGTATAAATAACCCCCAATGCAACTGGCCGTCAAAACAGGGATACACAGATATATAATATCGACGTGGTGGTTACTGCAATATAGATTCTACCATATCCCTAAATTATCCAGCATGAACAAATTCTATGTCTTCCCTAGATAGACTCACAATAAAAGCTTGCAAGGTTAACTGCCAGGATCCAATTACCGGATCAAACTCATTGCCAGAAGTATTTGAAAAAAGTGCACCCCGTGCAATCTGTTAAAAAACAATCATTTTAGTGTATTACCCCTTTTTATTTCATTCTTTTACCATGTATTTATTTTAACTTTAGAGGAATAAAAACGTTTAAAAACCAGCAGGTGAAAGTTTTTGCCTCTTTTCACTGAGGCTAAGGCACAGTCCCTGTTGCAATATGCTCTAGGGGGACAACTCTTCACAGAAGAATTTGGCTGATTTATCAACCACAGGTGAGCATTGCATCTACTGCTGCAGAGCGAAAGTACAGACTCAGGACTCCTTGCCGTGAGGATATTATCCTCTATAAGGAACAGACAGGAAGAAGCGCTGAACTCTGCTCAATCTACCCCATCCTGCTTATTTGAGTGGATTGGGATATACCACTATACCCGGGCACAGATAAGCTGCTGCATTCTGCACACATCTTTCATTTACCGATTGTGGTTGAAATTTCCAGCCCTCTTTTTAAGACTGCGAACTTGCTCAAGACTTTACTGCCATTTATATTCTGTCTATTTTGCTGTTTTGCACATACCAACTCTATTGCCTTTTTTTTCTCTTTCTACAGGCATCAGCATGCATGTTACAGCTGGTTTAGGAATTTATGCCCTTTTATTATTATCTATCTGCACGAGTTGTATATTGAATGATAAACTGTTTTATCACTTTGCTAATCTTGCACAAGCTGCACAGACATAGGTTTGTCGAGATTTATATTCAATAAGAAACTTATACGAGATATAAATATCATTTGTGTATATTTCCTAGAAATTCTCCTAAATTCTTTTAATTGTCTGTGTTTTGCTTTGAAGAATACTCTAATCAATAATCGGATAAAAACATATATATATTTATTACGTATACAAAAAAATTCAAATCTCATATCATAAACAAAGATTTATAAAACAACCACATCCATCCATCAACACATAGACACTAGCTTCTCAATATATGTATCTCCTGTTAGTAACTAGACATGTGCATTCGTTTTAGTACTAAAACGATTTAGTCCGAATTTTGGGATAATTTAGTTTTCGGATGACTCAAGAGAAACGAAATTGCTCAGTACAAAAAACGAAAGAAACTAAAATAAAATGCACTACATTTTAGTTTCAGTCCTTTTTGTGATATTACATTGCTGAGTGAAGGAGACCAGCAATGAAGAGCGCAACATCGCAATATCTGAAGTTCTGCACCCTCCACATGCCAATGCAGTAGGATGTTCTATACAGAGAGGGGCATTAATTAATGCAGGAGGATGTTCTATAAATTATACAGATAGGGGTATTAATGCAGGACGATGTTATATACATTATACAGAGAAAGGTATAAATTGAGGAGGATGTTCTATACAGAGAGGGACATTAATTAATTCAGGAGGATGTTCTATATATTATACAGAGAGGGGTATTAATTAATGCAGGTGGATGTTGTATACATTATACAGAGAGGGGTATTAATTAATGCAGGAGGATGTTCTAAACATTATACAGAGAGGAGCCTTTTTTTTTTTTTACCCCTTTAAATCCAGTGGCTGTGAGCGCTGAGATCGGCTGCTTGTTACATTATCTCTCAGTACAATGTATCAGGCTCAGCTGTTACAGTAACTGACTGTAACAGCACTCAGAGTTTCAGTAAAACAAGGAAATAATATTCTTCGAATCTCTTATATATAAAATATTATTTACTAGTTTTACTGAAACTCTGAGCGCTGTGATGAGCAGCAGTCAGTTACTGCAACAGCTTTGCCTGACACGGGGCAGTATTACAATGTTGGTGCTAACTTAACCAGAGCTGTTGTAAACTGAAAACCTCCATAGGCTATAATGGCTCTGGGAAGTTTACAACAGCTCTGGTTAAGTTAGCACCAACTATGTAATATGGCCCATAGTGTGCTGAGAGTGAGAGATACTGTAACAAGCAGCGATCTCAGCCCTCTGAGGAGCCACTACAATAGTAATTGTATCCACTGGTTTTCGGATGAATGAAATTAGTTTTCATACTAAAGAACTGAAAACGAATTTCTTTAGCAACTAAATAAATTGCATTTTAGGACTAATCCATTAGTTCAAAACGAAATTTTGTGCTGTGCACATGTCTATTAGTAACTGCATATATGATTAATATCATTTACTTTATCAGTTGGTAACTATACACAAATGGTTAATAAACATTTCTGCTTAACGAAAACAATTAACATGTATTTCCCAGCAAACCAATGTTTAACAAGCTAGATCTTGTAGAGATATATGTATCTCTCTATGCTACGTGGATCAACAAAAGATGAGCTATCACTTATTCTATCTCTAGAATGATAAGTAATAAAAATTTATTAAGTGAATCCTCCCCTAATATTGAGGATTAAGCTCCTAATCTTCTGCTTTTTATATTGTAGTTATATAATTCCTTGCTTATTAATTTATTAATTTCAATCACAGTAATTTCCAAATTCAACATATATATATATATATATATATATATATATATATATATATATATTTGTATTTCACTTTGCAACAATTACTTTAGGATAAAATCCTTATATCCGATTCTTCTTCATATCTCTATCTGCAGATTTAGAAATATTTTGAAGACTCTGGATCTGTCTGTTGCAAGAAATACTCCAGATATATATAAATTACATTAATTCCTTAATTTTGCTTTCTCATACATTACCTCTCCAAGATCTGGTCTGTAGTTGCAGCAGCAATATTCTTTATGTAATATTGTTTTGGAATATGTGAAAATTATCAATGTCAGATATTCAATGCATGTGACTTAGAGGTGTGGACCTGAATGTATTGGGTGTTGGAATGATCTGCAATCTGAATCAATGCATGATCGTGTCCTGGGATGATCTCAAGTGCATTGTCCTGGGATGGTCTCAATGTCAATGCATTATCGTGTCCTGGAATGATCTGAATGCCTTCGGACGAACAGTACAGCTCCAATTATAGTCAATTTGATGTCACTGACAATCTACCCCTTTCATTTAAATATTTTTCTCTATATTTATATAATATTTACTATACCTCAAAAGGGCAGTGTTGCTCTTCAAATTAATTCCACAATTTAATTTTAATATATCTTATCTCAGGTCAAAGATCAATCTGTTTTAACAAAGACCCTATATTCAATCCTAGACTTTGGGTCTCTCCTGTCAAAATTAAATTGATATCTCTACTCCTCTCAAAATTCAGCTAAATTCCTTTCAGTTAAAAAAACAGAAATTCCATTCTTCAGTAATTATACCATTTACCAGTTATACTTTACAAATATTTGGAGCATCTATTTCTTACTGTAAATATAATAAAATATATATTGATTATAAGAATATATTTTGTAAATATAATTATACGCTTGCAAAAAGATTTTAAATTTGTTCCTATACCCAAAAAGAAAATATCCTTTTTTTAAGGACTTGTTAAAACAAACCCATAAATTTAAATATGACATGTCTGGCACTTGGCTCAGCATTATATCAAATAAAGACATTTTATCGTCTATAACATCATGTTTGGCATAACTCTTAAGATTCACTTAGACATGAACTATAAAAAAAAATCTGTCCATTTCAAAAACAAGGGAAAATTGAAAAAGAAAGACTTTACATTAAAACAAGATGACTACAGGCATCATTTTAATTTTTCCATTATAATATACCTGACATAACCCCCCTTGGTTTCATCTGATCCTTTTTTTAAAAGAGCTCGATGGAAGCATGCAATATTTCCACCTTTAACTAATTAGGCTAGGTTTCCACCTTTCGCAACACGTCTTTCTTCTTTCATCCATTTAATAATTGAAGATGCAGTGTTTTTAAACTTCAATGTACGTACTTTCTTTGTTAGTACAATCATCCAGACAGTTAAAAACATAATTACTATACAAATCACAATCTCTGTAATTTTTGGCCTGTTATAAGCAGATAGCAATGGATGATCAAGCTGTGAATACATTGGAGTATAAATCGTTAGATTATCTTTCTTTATTAGAAGTTCAATGGTATGATCAGGCTTGTTCTCTAGCAGAAATTTCAAATCCGGATTCATAGGTATCTCTCGTCCTTGGAATGCGTCGACGATTTGTATCTCGTCATACCAGACTTCATTTCCGACCGGATAAAGAGTAACTTCTCCGATAACAACTCTTGATTCTTTAGGAACTTTTACGAGAATCACTGGTGTAGGTATCAACACTTTCTTGTTTTGTACCAGATCCTTCCGGTAAACATTTGCTTCTCTTTCTGTGTAAAACAGCGGTTGCAATAAAATGTGCGGCAAATCTTTTCTTCCGGTGGTTCTTGTACATAGCAATCAACGGTTTCCTGGCTTTATCCAGCATGTCTTTCACGCTTGCATGAGCTTGATTCACATGGGATTTTAACATTCTCCTTTCCGTCAGAAGAAATCCAGGTGCTTCTTGGTTTATACTACAAGAAGACGGTTCAAATATTGGATCTGATTAAAATTGTGCGGAAAACAGTAGAATTTCCGTACAATCGCAATCTCCTTGGTGGTCCGACTCATCTTTGCGGATTAGCGTCTCGCAGTTCGGATTAACCACTTTTCTCTATTTCTGTTGAAAGAAAGAGTATAAATAACCATTCATAGATTTCAATCTATACACCAGTCAATTTTCCTTAAACACAACTAGTGATTTCACTCAAATTCCCTATAGATACTCTTATCTCTGATTAAATTTAATTAACCGTACGGATCTAGTCTACCTACTAACTTGAGTTAAACATCTGAATGCTGGGAAGAATAATCACATGTTAATCAAAACAATCACTTCACATGATACCAGTTAAATGTCTTCTGTTGTTCCATTCTTCACACATCCTGAGGTGATCTAGGATGACAATCATGCAATTGAGCTTGGCAGTTCTATTTCTTATAGAAATACATAACATACAATTTCCAATAACATTATGACTGTCTCCATCATTATCTAGATCTGTTATCCACTCATCTTGAGGATTAGGGTATCTGATCACTTTAAGGTTAGCCATTCTATTCAGGAGCTCCCTGCTAATGTAGCTATTTTCCTGGCGCAAATCTAGCTTAGCCATTGTTTCTCTAGCTAAACTATTTATACGTATAGGGAAAAATACCTCTTCATTTATCTTCTCTATTTCAGTTAAGAACTTAGAATGGTCACTATGCCCATTTGGTTCTGTCTCTCTCTTGTGGAGGTGAATAATTAGCATGTCATTCTCCAGACATATATCTCGAATTCTCTCGGGAACACATATGGTGTTATCCTCCTGCTCTCCTGGAGTCAGGGGCTTTGGCTTTAAGAAAGAGATATCAGGTGTCTAGCTATTTCTGAAGTGGACTTCAATAGGATCCGGCCTGTCCTCAATTACGTGGCAGTTACTCTGAGCGTGATGGGATTGGGATCTATCGTAGCTAATTGGAACATTTACTTGGGACCAAATGAACTCATTGATAAAATCAATGATTGGATTTAACCTTTTGAGAAGGTCCATTCCAATAATTAGGCGATTTTGGGGCAGATCCACGATAAGCGTTGGATGCCGAATTACTTTATTCCCCAATTTAAAATCCAATTTAACTGTGCCCAGAACTTTCAGAGATGTGCCACTTACACTCACTAAATTAGCATTAGATTTATCTAATCTAGGCTTCCTGGTGGACAGTTCTTGAACCTGATCAAAATAATTAGCTGAGACTAATGTAACCTGGCTTCCCGTGTCTAGCAAAGATATAATATGTGGTAAATTATCTTGTAATTCTACATTCACATAATATTGGTCTTCAATGCTATGCAATTTACAGAGAAATTTAGAGTGAGATATGAAATTAGGTCTTGTACAGATTTTACCGACAGAATTTCCTCTCTCAGGCATGCTCTTGGCAACTGTGCTGTCCTTCTCTGATTCAGTCTTCTCAGGTTGCTCGCACTTCGACTGGAGAGATAAAATAAATTTTCCTTCTCTTGGCAGGGAAGGGGTTAAATCATCAACCATACAAACATTTATATTAACCATTTCATCATCACTTTCTGGTAAATTGTCATGGACACTGGTTACTTCATCAGAATCATCATCTAGTCACTGGTTGGGCGGGGCTGCAGGTGTTGCATCATTTACAACCTGACCAGGGTTATTTCCAGTCATCAACCGAGTGATCTGATCCAGTTTTTTTGTCAGCACACAGAAATTTTCCTGCATTTGGCCAATATGCTGGCGTACATTATATCTCTGCTTTCTATTCGTCCTTGGGGACGAAGCTTGCGCATTCTCAGACTCATCAGATTCAGTTTTACCTCTGGTTGCTTCCTGTCTAGGTACATTTTCCCCTGATTTAACCCACTGACTTCTAGGTACCCATTGCTTCCTAGATTGAAATTTACTTCCTGAATTTTCTCTGGCAAACCCTCTTTCCTGATCTGGCTTGGATTTTTCCATTTTAGGTATGGAGTCACGCACAATTTCCGCATAGCTCTTTTTCTGGGACTCAAATTTAATATCACCCTTTTTAACGTGAGGTTCCGGTATTTCCTCAGGTGAGTTTTTCACTCTTTTCCCCTGAGTTTCTTCACTATATTCAAATACAGTAAATAGGGTCATACTCTCTTTTAGTACCCAATCCAAACCATTTCTCGGATCATAATCTCTTGTCAAAATAACCTTTATTTTATTTGGCAATGCGTCATAAAATAATTGGATAAATTCAGGGTTTTCAAAATTTGGGTTTCTTTCAGCCAAGCTGTACGCATTTTTAAGGACTGAAAGAAATTCATGGGAGCTTTGATTAGGTCTGCATTTTAGATTTAAAATTGCTCTTTTCGCAGCTAGGCTGGTGCGGTGAGGCCCAAATTCAGATTTGGCCTCAGAGACTATTTTACTCCAGTTATGTATACCAGATTCTTTCAAAGACTGAAAAAAATCTATGTTTGCCTTCAAAGACCCATGGGATAAACTAAATTTTCTGAGCATCTGAATTGATACCTAGGACTGATAATGTTTCTTCAAACACTTCTAAATGGCTTATGATCGCTGGGGAATTACTTTGATCCCATATCCCAACTGACTGCTTTAAAAATTGGACAATTTTAGTTAAATCCTTCACTTTATGAGATTTTCTATCATGCTTAATAGGCTGTGGCTGGCTAGAGCGATGTGATTTGAAATACTCCTGTGTAAGAGGCTTTGCTCTTTTTTCATCATGAGATTTAGTTTCACTTTCGCAATCGCTATCGCTCTGGCTCTGCAGAAAAACAGACCTGTCAGCAGGCTGTAATTTATAGCTCACAGCTTTCAAAGGGAACTTCTCTAAGGAAGGAGTTTTAACCCTTTGAGCATCAACTTCAACCTGACGTAACGCATCAGCGAATTTCTCATGTTCGCGTTTCATTCTCGCCAATTGTACACTCAGTTCCTTATTTGAATTTGATAACTGATCAATCTCATTTTGCAGTTGATTTTTCACTTTTTCATAAATAGTCAATTCTTTGATCATACATTCCGATTCATGAGTTATTTGATTTACAGCAACACGCAATTCGCTGTTTCTTTTTGCTACACTTTGCATAGTCTCATTTGTATCATTCCTTCTTTTATTTAATTCTACAATCAAGTATATACATTCAGGCAAAAATTGACAAGCCAGAGTTTCCTTGTCCTTTTTTGTCTTCGCGGCACAGATTTGTCGCAAATAATCAATAAAAGTTGAATGATCAGACCAAATTGCATCAGCATAATTAGAAACATTTGATTGTAATACCTTTGTCCAATCAAACAAATCATCTGTGACGTGTAACTTGTCTTTTAAATAAGACATCACATCTATCAAAATTATTTGATTTGCACGTACATCATCTTCATTAGCGTTGTCACAAATCTCAGATTCTGATTCAGACATTGTTTACTAAACAATCCTAAAACCACAATCAGTAAATAACCACAAAAATCAGAATATATATATATATATATTACCTCTGTCTAATCAGACAATACTGACAGTTATATTCCAAACAAAAACTACAATCTCGGTTCAGTGCCTCCAATATGTCGAGATTTATATTCAATAAGAAACTTATACGAAATATAAATATCAATCGTTTATATTTCCTAGAAATTCTCCTAAATTATTTTAATTGTCTGTGTTTTGCTTTGATGAATACACTAATCAATAATCGGATAAAAACATATATATATTTATTACGTATACAAAAAAATTTCAAATCTCATATCATAAACAAAGATTTATAAAACAACCACATCCATCCATCAACACACAGACACTAGCTTCTCAATATATGTATCTCCTGTTAGTAACTGCATATATGATTAATATCATTTACTTTATCAGTTAGTAACTATACACAAATGGTTAATAAACATTTCTGCTTAACGAAAACAATTAACATGTATTTCCAAGCAAACCAATGTTTAACAAGCTAGATCTTGTAGAGATATATGTATCTCTCTATGCTATGTGGATCAACAAAAGATGAGCTATCACTTATTCTATTTCTAGAATGATAAGTAATAAAAAAATATTTTGTGAATCCACCCCTAATATCGAGGATTAAACTCCTAATCTTCTGCTTTTTATATTTTAGTTATATAATTCCTTGCTTATTAATTTCAATCACAGTAATTTCCAAATTCATTATATATATATATATGTATTTCACGTTGCAACAATTACTTTAGGATAAAATCCTTATATCCGATTCTTCTTCATATCTCTATCTGCAGATTTAGAAATATTTTGAAGACTCTGGATCTAACAGTAATCTGAGATATCTCAGTCTATCTGTTGCAAGAAATACTCCAGATATATATAATTACAATAATTCCTTAATTTTGCTTTCTCATACATTACCTCTCCAAGATCTGGTCTGTAGTTGCAGCAGCAATATTCTTTATGTAATATTGTTTTGGAATATGTGAAAATTATCGATGTCAGATATTCAATGCATGTGAGTTAGAGGTGTGGACCTGAGTGTATTGGGTGTTGGAATGATCTGCAATCTGAATCGATGCATGATCGTGTCCTGGGATGATCTCAAGTGCATTGTCCTGGGATGGTCTCAATGTCAATGCATTATCGTGTCCTGGAATGATCTGAATACCTTGGGACGAACAGTACAGCTCCAATTATAGTCAATTTGACGTCACCGACAATCTACCCCTTTCATTTAAATATTTTTCTCTATATTAATATAATATTTACTATACCTCAAGAGGGCAGTGTTGCTCTTCAAATTAATTCCACAATTTAATTTTAATATATCTTATCTCAGGTCAAAGATCAATCTGTCTTAACAAAGACCCTATATTCAATCCTAGACTTTGGGTCTCTCCTGTCAAAATTAAATTGATATCTCTTCTCCTCTCAAAATTCAGCTAAATTCCTTTCTAGTTAAAATCAACAGAAATTCCATTCTTCAGTAATTATACCATTTACCAGTTATACTTTACAAATATTTGGAGCATCTATTTCTTACTGTAAATATAATAAAATATATATTGATTATAAGAATAAATTTTGTAAATATAATTATACGCTTGCAAAAGATTTTAAATTTGTTCCTATACCCAAAAAGAAAATATGCTTTTTTTTAAGGACTTGTTAAAACAAACCAATATATTTAAATATGACATGTCTGGCACTTAGCTCAGCATTATATCAAATAAAGACATTTTATCGTCTATAACATCATGTCTGGCATAACTCTTAAGATTCACCTAGCCATGAACTATAAAAAAAACTCTGTCCATTTCTAAAACTAGGGAAAATTGAAAAAGAAAGACTTTACATTAAAACAAGATGGCTACAGGCATCCATTTTAATTTTTCCATTATAATATATTCAACAGGTTTACAATGCATTTGGGAATTTGTCCCTCTTGAATTACTTGCACATTTTCACATTTGTATATGGCATATCACTTACTTGTTTTTTTGCCATTTTGCACAACTTCACTATTACTTGGTTCTTTGCCATTTTGCACAACTCCGCTCTCATTTGCACACCAGATTTACACAGGCTATATGTCTATAATGTGTTTGGGAATTCATCCCTCCTGAATGATTTGCACATGTATCAATGGTATATTATTTTTGCCTTTGCTACTTTGCACAACTTTTCATTTATTTGCACACCAGTTTTAAGTATCCCCAGACTATCTACTTCAGAGATACTATACCAGGCTCTTTACAAAGGAACCACCAGGTGGCGCCAAAATACAGGATACCTCATTTTCCTAGCTGTGGTTAACTTTTCAGTTAATTGCAGCTTGGTGTAATTAGTGTTAGGACTTTGTAATTCTAATGCTAATTAACACTTTACGCTTCCCATGTTAAGCATAGGGAGCGCAAAGTACAGTAAGCTCGCGCTGAAAAGCACTAGATCTGAATTACTAATGTATTTTTTAACTCATTAGCGTTTGGATTGTAATATGGTCCGCCCGCGCTAGGGCAACTATAGCCAACGATAACACTCACACAGGTGAGCACTAACGTTAGCATGTAGGAATGCAATAGGAATGTATAAAGAATAACAAGAAAAAAGTATGTCCTTTGCGCTTATCCCTATGGTTCCATTCCAAACAAAAAAAGAGGTGTTTAGTTTCTTGAATGGCCATTGAAGTATTTAGTCCACCTGCCACATCACGGCAACCTCATTCAAGGTAGGTCCTAACCTAATGAAACCAAAAGTTGCTTTCCAAGCAACCACATATCCTTCTGCTGCTTCTCAGCTTAGAGACAAAATGGTGGGTTTATATTTATACCCTCACCAAAACAATTCCACTTTGGGATTGGAAAAGAAAACAAGGAAAATTACAGCATCAAAAAATGACTGGGTGGGATACAACAAAACGTACAAATATGCACAAAAAGCAGTTTAGCGCATTATTCCCTACCAGGGCGGCAGTGTAAACCATAAGTACCCAGCACAGAAAACAAATTTGCATGATGCATACATTGAAATATAAATTAAGATATCAAAAGCACAGTTTCATATGTTTGCATTATTTGACTGGCAGATGGTGTCATCTGCTGGCCAATCAGCAAAATTCCAATGTATAACTTGGGATGTTGTTTTGCTTTGAAGAAAAGAAAAGAATCCAAGCTGTTTCAATTAATCTGATACCTTGGGTATCATGCCCAATGTGCAAAAACTTTGGTAGCACGTTCTGGAGGGCATTTATAAACATATTAAGAATAGAGCAAGGAACGTAGTTTAATTATTTCTAGTTTGTATTATTCATCTTATTTTTTCTAAAATGAGAACAATGTGGAAAGGAATGATATATAGTATGTAAAATAGCTTGTTATTTCCTGCCTACACCGGAGTTTGATTTATAGTAATGAGATAAAGTCATTTTTTATGTGATTATGGCACTTGTACAATTTGGGTACAGAAATAACTTGTGAAAGATTTCTGTTTGCAATTCTTTCTCTTGAATCTTGATCACAATAAAAATACATTTTTGCTTCTTTATTACAGCATGCTTTGTCAGTTATAGCTAACCATAAAAATAATGCTCAATTTTATATTCATGATTGTACACAGAATCAGTTTAAGATTCACAAGATGATTACAATTATGTTTTTATTGTAAGCTAAAGAAAGAGTTCATGAACCAAAAATCTATCTGTTCATAAAGTTCTATTAACAGAACCTAGATCATCACAATTAGAAAATTTAAGCTAATTCACCAAATCACACATACATATTTTTATACTATACCAATGATTTATGCCGGGTGTTAAATGTACACCAACTCCTGCGGAACCATGTCAATACGCTGTGCAAATCTATAAACCAAGGATTGAAAAATAGCTTTATCATTAACTCTGATAGGCTTCCCCCATCCCACTGCTGAGCTGCAGTGCAAATGTTCACACACAAACACACCCACCCTTCCTTTAGGGACGTTGAAATTTACAGAGCATGGAGCCTCCCAATCTGTTCAGAAGATCTGGGAGTCATTTGTAAATGCTCTCTATGGATGTTTAGTTCAGACAGAGCCAGCATCTCTGGGGGAGTGTTCTCCTGCTGTGAGAGCCATAAATCACTCCCCAGGGAAACATGTCATGTGGCATGCCGCAACTCTGAAAATAAATCTCCCTGAGCCTCCTGTTTGTTCTCAAAGCTTATTTGAAAAAAAAATATCCATCTGTCAGCAATTTGGCTAACACTGAGGGGTTTATTCAGAGAGATCTGAAATGTCAACGAAATGTAACCGGACACTGAAATTCAGCGAATGGGGACATTTTGAGGCCATTCGGCTATTCAGAGAGCAGGCAGTTCGCCAAATTCTTGAGAATTGCCTGCACATATGGTGCCTGTTCAAAGGCAGTGAAATCCGCCATAGAGAAGCAATGGTTCGTCTATTCAGAGAACACCAAACAGCAGTGAAAAGTGGCCGAAATGCCAAACTGTTCGGTGGTTTATTCGGCTGGTTTATTCAGGCGAATCCCATAGGCTACAATGTTAAAAATGGTCCCATTTTAAAGAAACATCTAATAAACCGTTTATTATTTTATTCTGCTGCTAAAGGTCTCTTTATTTATTTTTTGGGTTTTTGTTCGACGAATTTTTTTTTCCGTTTTTTATTAATCATTTTTTTCAATTTTCCTTAACAGACCTTTTTATTATCATTCATAGGATCTTATATGAAAACTCCAGACATTTTCGTTGTGTAGTTTGTTTGCAAACAGCATTTCAATTTTGAAACTTTCAAGCGTACTGTTTATTTTGTCTGTTTTTTTTACCATGTTCGTCTGCTTGTGGGGTTTTTCCGGCGGCTGGTCTGCACTGTGATTGGTGGCTCATTCGGTTTTTCCGGCGTGTTCGGCTGGGTTTTCCCGGCAGTTTCTGTGGGTTTTCGGTGAGTGTTCGGTGAGTGTTCTGCGGGTTTGCGACGAGTATTTCCTGTACTATGGGGGCCCTGCAGTGCTTGCTGAATACACCGCAGGGTCAGCGAACTAGGAATCTCCGAATCACCCTGAAGTGCGGGGAACGAAAGGTCACCAAACGTACGGTGACTTTTCGATTCTCTCTGAATAACCCTGTATATAGATTTGGGAGATCTTTCAAATGAGCTAAGTTGTTTTGGACTTGATTGGTGCACTTTAAATTTTGTATTTATAGTGAGTCAACCACTATACAACCGATAAGATAAAAAGCTTCTCTATTTTTATGTGTAAGTCGCAAAGCTGCAGTTAACTATGCTATCGCATGCTCATAGATAAAAAAAATGTCTAGCTAGTTTCAAGCTAGTTGAGGGCAGAATGATGTGCTGCAGAAAGGCACAGCAATGTAAGAAAATTGTGGCATTAAAATGAATTAAATTGTAAAGAAATGAAAACAGCTCTCTACTGGTAAAATACATAACAATATTTGTTCAGTCTATTTTTTTATTTTTAAGGTAATATTTTAAGTTTAATATTGTTTTCTATTTACTACTTAATTTCAAGACATCCATCATTGACTGTACTGTCACAATACATTAATAAACAGATACTGAAAAATTGTATTTAAGACTTTTCTGTGCATATTTCCATTGTGTTGAAATAAATTATAATATTTTATTTGAAATTATAACTTTGGCTTGTATTTGAATAGTGCAATCGATTTATTACTTGCTGCTATATTCAGAAACCATAAATAAATAGTAGCAAATATGTATGTCACCTGGCAAATAGAACTAAGACCTTTGAACCTAATATAAAATGCGGCTGAGGACAACTCATTAAAGTGGTAGTGCTTCAAACAAAGTCTGAAATGTTGCCCAGTTTCCTACGCAGCAAATCTTATCAGTAACAATGGCCTCGACTGCTGAGGTGCAGATATTGTCCCTCAGGGAGATCATTTTTATTCCACCAAGTGATGGTCATGACAAGTTCAGTATGCTGGCTTCTGTAACAATCTCCAATGTGGATCCCAAAATGCTTTCGTCAGGTTGATGGGGCAAAGCAAGGTGAAATTATTCATTTAGTGTCCAGTTCAAGGACTAAACTCGGTATAAACTTTGGTAGTCAACCTGGTTTCGTGATGGGCCGAACACCCCTGTGTTCGGTTCGCATTCTAACACGAACATTTGAAAAAGTTTGAATTCGAATGTGAACATGATTCGAACTCAATGCAAGTCAATGGGACTCGAACGTTAGATTTTTAGAGTGCCCAC
The DNA here is from genome assembly GCA_009667805.1 of Leptobrachium leishanense. Lineage (NCBI taxonomy): Eukaryota > Metazoa > Chordata > Amphibia > Anura > Megophryidae > Leptobrachium > Leptobrachium leishanense. Next base: position 480,263,335 of record CM019063.1, on the reverse strand, counting down.
CAAGAGGGCATATATGCAAGATATTTGCCATAAAAGGTGTATGGGGGTCCGGGTAGTGCCCTGGGGGACAGGAAACAAGGACAAAAAGTTTTAAAAAAAAAACATTTTTAAAGGAACAGTGATTTTTCCATGACATAAAGGTTAAGAATAAAAACAAAAAATTCCTTCAAATATTGTGCCTAGGAGGTCCCCATAACCTGCCAGTGAAGTGGCGGATTTGTAGGATGTATAGAAACATTTAAAAACAAAAAAATGACATTTCAAATGACAGTAAATGGTTTTCTTTTAATCTATTCATAAACAACTGCTTGGGGCGGCAGTCTGTATCAAAAGAGGAGACGTTTTAGGGCACGCAGAACAGGTTTAGTGATTTTTTGGCTAAATTATGGTGAAACTTATGCAGGCTTTGGATGAAAGTAACAACAGGTGCATTAAAATTGCGTGAGCATTAACATTTGCTGTGGCGTTCACCGCATATTTGTAACGATTCCCCAGGACAGACCTGGTAGGATCCCTGGTAACAGACCTCTAACCCTCCGATCCTTAGGATGGTCGAGACTCGGGACCACTAAACCTAACCTCTAGCAGCCACACAGGCCAGGGAGACAGCACCAACAATATACACCACAGACTGAGATCAATATATGTTTGTACTGCGCTATAGTATATGGCAGGATGGAAGCGCACCAGCAGTAACAAGCAGCGGAATATACCAGACAGGGGCGCAGAGCGAGAGTAGTTGTTATAACAAAACCGGGTCAGCAATGTTTAGGCACTTGTACTGCGCTACTGTATATGGTGAGAATTGGCGCACACCAGTAGCAACAGGAGGCAAACAGAACAGGCAGGGAGTACACAGAGAGAATAGTCAAATGGCAGGCAAAGCCGGCAACAGATCGGGTCCTCAGAACAAGCAGGGTAAGTAACAAGTATACTTCTGAGAAGATACGCTATTAGTGTAGCGAGGAAGCCGGCTGCACATTTTGCATCGCTCCCTCTACACTAATAGTGTATCTTACTAGACGCTTCACACAGTGTGCCGGTGTATGCAGCGTCTAACAGCGTGGGAGACGGGAAGCTGCTCTTGTTGGTGGATCCAGGAATCAGGTGAGTAATAGAAAGAAAAGAAAAAAAAAATTATTTTACGTTCCTTGGGACATTTAAAAATGTCCTCGGATTTTATTTTTTTTAGAAATGTGTTGCCTTACCTTAGCCTGGTGGTCAGTCAGTGGAGGCTCCTTGGATCCTGGTTGTGTGGGGGGGGGTCTGCCGCAGGTGGCTCCCTCCCTGCACCACCTCTCTGCCACATGCACCCAGCCGGCCTTCCCGCACAGTCGTAGCTCTGTCATCCGGCGGCCGCATGCTCCTCAAGGGATCCTTGGGAGGCCCCGGCGGGCTGCCCTCTACAGTGCCTGATTAGAGGGCCTCGTCTGCCTGATGTTTTAGCAACAAGATTTTTTTATCCCATAGACTTCAATGTTAAAAATATTTCCATTTTAATTCAATATCTAATAAACCGTTGCTTATAATATTCTGCATAAAGAGTCTCTTTATTTTTAGATTTTTTAGGAATTTTTAAGCATTTTTTTAAACATTTTTGCGAACAGCCTGAAATGTTTGAAGTTCGCCGAACGTGCGATGTTCGAATCGAACCAAACGCCCATCCCTACTTGTGGTGAGGTTCATTGGTTGAACAGACTAAAAATGCAAAATAATCAAATTTAAATATATTTACATTTATATGTATTACACAGGAGCCTCTTTAAGCTCATATTATCTTTTGTGTATTGAATTTTGTGGGTAAATCGTGCCTATTTGCAGGAAACACTATGTAAATTTGGCTTGCATGCACCCCTATGGAATAGTCTGTGGTTACATTATAATCTTCACACATAATCTTCACTTGCGTGAGCATTAACGTTTGCTGCGGTGTTTACCGCATATTATAATCCAAACGCAAACGGGTTAAGTAACCCATTTGCGTTTGGTACCTTGCGCTTTTCAGAGCGAGGTTACTGCACTTTGTGCTCCCTATACTTAACATGGGGAGCGCAAAGTGTTAATCAGCGTTGGATTACAAAGTCCCAGTGCTGATTAATGTCCGGCTGTGGTTAGCAAAACGTTAACCGCAGCCAGGACTTGGTGTTAACGGATTCCGCTTCTGCAGAATCCGTTAACACCAGCCTCAAAAATCCAAAAATTAATCACATACTCACCCTCTGTCCCGCGGTGAGGACAGTGGCTCCAACTGCCTCCTCCGTCCGGAGGGAGCAGGGAAAGACTGGGGGAAAGTCCCCCCAGTTTCTCCCTGCGTATCACTACACCGACCGGCCGGATCTCGCGAGGCGAGATCCGGCTGGTCATGTGACTGGCAGGAGGGAACTCAATGGAGTCCCATGGACTCCATCGAATGGATGCTCACGGCTGCGCTTGGTGCTGCCGCGAGCATCCCTGATTTTAATGTGCGGTAACAATGCAGGCAGCAGTTTTTGCGCCTGCATTGTAATCCAGCATTAAAACGCTGGCGCAAGGGGGAAAACTGCGGGTGCAGTTTTTCCTCCCTTGCACCCGCATTTTAACGCTAACATGGTGATTTGGCCCTGTGTGTATTATTTAAAAAAAATCAATAAAAGGTTTCTGTGTATGTATAGCTGTCATTTATTCACTAGCAACTTTTATTTATGTTGTCCTGTACCATAACTTAACTTATATATATTTTAGAATTGGGTGACTTCATTCCGTCCAACTTTATATTGGTAATGTAAATAGGTCACATTCCATGTGTTTTGACTTAAGAAAATTACCAATGGCTAGATTCCAAGCCTGGAGTAAACTTACCAGAGCCAAAATGGAGATGATGAGTTTGCCATTCATCTGGTTAAGTTTACACCAGACTTGCAACTAGCCCTCTGTGTCACACACAAGTGCATCATTTTCTGCGCAGTGTGTCAGATTTTAAACGCAGAATTTGTGTGGGGGGGGGGTGCTCCTGTCTTTGCAAAGGAGTTTGCAAGGCAAGACCTCTGTATTTGCAATCCCTTATCTGATCTGCTCTCTTGGGTTGAATGGAAACTTGATCAGGCAGACCTGAACTAAATGGGTTGGCGGCTGGTTGGGGGTGTTGGACAAACAGCCAGCACTCACTAGTACAATTGATATTTCTCCAAAGGCTTGGTTGGATGAACATCTAAGAAGCTTCTGGGACATTTGAAATCTGGAAATACCCATGGAAAAGAGGTGCCTAATGCAAGTTTATTTTATTTCAAGAACTGTATTTGCGCGTTTTCTTACATTTTGTATGTCTTGTTTTTGTGATATCGGCACTGTGTAAAGTTTGTATTTTTATCTTTTCTCCATTAAAACGTTGAAATCAGTACTGTCTTTGATCTAGATGCTTCACGCTTCTATTAGCATGGTTTATCGTTACTGAAGTATATAACATTTGGTAGAGATATTAGCTGTATATGGTTGGGCTCCTGGATTGGGGTGCTATACAGCTAGTGGGGTTTCGAAAGTGCCCTATTACTTTCGTGGTGGCAGCGTATAGTTGGAAGGGTGTGTACGGTTTAAGGGGGTTAGGTTTGCATAACTTGGGGCCCTGAGAGTGGGTAGAGTTAGTAAGTCCAGAGGCATGGAGCTGTAACCCCTTGTACGCTCTCCCTCCACAGGTAACGACTGGATAGGCAGATTTTTCGTCGTCACACTCTGTCTTTGTAAGTATCCCTCCTCCCTGAAGCCCAGTAATTTCTGAACCTATATTGCTTCTTTATATTCCTGATATCTATGGACTGGATTCACTAAATGGCAATTTTCTCAAAGTGATTTTTTTCAATATCTTGGCAACACCTGCAATATTTAATAATCATCAAAATTGACAGCTGTATAACAAGAGCCAGGGAGAGGGCAGAATACAGAGAGAGCTCTGGGGTCACTCACTGATAGGGATGAGCTGTTCGGTTCGATCGGTTCGGAGTTCGATTCGAACATTGGCCGTTCAAATGTTTGCAAACTTCAAACTTTTTGGGACGTTCGCCAAAAGTTCAATTTTTTTTAAAAAAAAGGATAAAAAATGCTTAAAAAATCCAAAAAAAAACTAGAAATAAAGAGACTCTTTACTGCAGAATATTATAAGCAATGGTTTATTAGATATTAGATTAAAACGTGAATATTTTTAACATTGAAGCCTATGGGATAAAACATTCTTGTTGCTAAAACATCAGGCAGACACGGCCCTCTAATCAGGCACTGTAGAGGGCAGCCTGCCGGGGCCTCCCAAGGATCCCCTTGAGGAGCATGCGGCCGCCGGATGACAGAGCTGCGATTGTGCGGGCTAGCGAGACAGGCGGCGCAGGGAGGGAGCCACTTCACCTGCGGCCACGGCAGACCACCCCTACAACCAGGATCCAAGGAGCCCCCACTGACCACCAGGCTAAGGTAAGGCGACACATTTCTAAAAAAAAAAAAAATCCGAGGACATTTTTAAATGTCCCTGGGAACATAAAATAAACCCTTTTTTTTCCTTTCTCTACCTGGCTGAATGTATTTAATTATATATATTAGATACATTCAGCCTGGTAGAGGGGGGATGGCATGTGGGCTGCGCGGGGTCTCAGGCAGTGGTTTTTTTTGTGTGTATACTTTTAGCAAAATTATAGGGGAAGGTAAGGGCAGGTATGATATATATGTAGCGCTCACTCCCGGAGGAGCCGCTGAAAATGAACCACGGGTCAGTCTCCCCGCACTAGGGAATAAATATACTCCAACACCGTTGTGAGTTTTTATCATTTATATAGTTTACTAAAATCTTGAGCAGATGTTGAAACACGGTATTCACAAATATTATTACAATGTTTTCGTATTTCGGTAAAGCGCGCAGCGGAAAAGAACGAAACACGAGGCTTCGTATTTCGGAAAATAAAATATTCGCGACCGAACATAAAAGAATGCAATTTCCCGATAGTTCAGAAAAAGGGACAGGTAGCGAAAACCCCAAACATACAATCCTTTCGTATTACGGCAAACGCGCAGCGGAAAAGAGAAAAATGTATTCGGAACGTATCTTTGTTTTTGACCCCGTTCTGATAAAAAGGAAAATGAGTCCTGTACAAGTTAAATTCCAGAATGTAAGAAGCGTATCTGTGTGTGTGTGGTACCCGGGTACTGTTCAACTGGCCAGTGAATTTAATAAAGGAAAATCTTCGACTAGTCAGTTGGGGCCCTGTAAACTTTAAAGAGAAACAGCAGAGCGTCCTTTAATCATACACCAGCCTTGGAGGCCTCTCACCCATCCGATGACTGCTTTAGGCTCCGCTGACCCAGGACGTCTCTCCACCCGATTTTGACTGGGGATACTAGCGGCCGGATCCGTTGTCTACCTTGATGCAGCTTGTCCAGCTCCCCGCCTGCTCTCAGTTCGATTCCGCCGATCTGCAGCTGTTGTCTGGGTACTGGCAAGTCTCCTTCTCCTCAGGCTGAGTGACCCAAATAGGAATTACAGGTCTCCCTCGGGCTTTGGCCTAGCTCCTCCAGCAGTCTCCTCAGTGCGTCTGCTCTTTCTCATCCCCGGCGCGCTCTCCAACTTTCTCCACGAGGCAGAGGATGTAAGCGTCCAGTCCCCACCCACTTCCTGGCTTCCTGCAAAGCATGTCTGTTATTGTAGTCCCAATGTCCAGTATCTGATCGCGATAGTCTCCATCTTGTGGCCAAAAATAGGTACTGCACAGCAAGACGATTTTTACCACAGCGCTACACTCTCCCCCTCCTAGAACTCTTGGGTCTCTCCAAGGAGGTACAACAATTACATTACATTTCCAACAATTTGAATGCAGTTTATACAACATGTACAGGTTCAGCAGCATACATATAGTGAGTTAATAACACTTCCTCAAGTTGACTCATATTTTGGGCTACCTCAGCTAGCATAGCAGACACTTCGGGCAACCTCCGCACCGTGGTGATGGCCTCTTCAGTGCTATGTCCTGGTGAGTCGTAGGTGAGTCGTTGGGGCGGTCGAACAGAGCGTTTTGGTTCTGGCTCAATCAGTTCCTCTTCAGGTGGAAGTACTATAGGCGTCGGCTCAATTCTTCCCTCTATCACTGGAGCAGACGTTTCTTCAGAGTATGATCCCTCCAGTGAAGGCATAGAACTGTAATCACCTGAATAAGCTTCCGGAGCTACCGGGATCCCCACAGCCTCAGGGACTTCCAACTGAAATTCAAGAGGCTCAGGGATATCAACAGTCTCAGGGACTTCCAACAAGAATTCAGGAGCTTCAGGCCTCAAGTTACTCTCCCACCGCTCAGGGACAACGACAACCTCTTCAGGCTCCGGCGAGCGTATCCAGTCCAGACAGAACTTTCTTCTTCACTGTCCCTTTCGCTCTCTTCGACAGCCCGGGTCTGTTGAGACCGAGTAACAGGAGGCAAACGTGGAACAGGCAGATTTGGCATAGGCGGTTCGTCCCCCACTGGCATTCTCACAGCCTCTCTCAAAAGTAACAAATGATTCCGGTGCCAGTTCTTGAGAGGCCCAGCCTTCCATCCGGGCGAATCTGATACACTGGTAGACCTGGTAACTGTTTGCAGACAATGTAAACCTGGGAACTCCACCTATCCGCCAACTTGTGTCTCGCAGCAGCACCCAAGTTCTTCAGTAGAACCCTATCACCGGGTTGTAGATCTTGTATTCGAACTTTCAGATCATAGTTCCTTTTGTTTCTTTGCTCCCTGTTTCCCGAGGTCAACCGAGCCTGTTCAAATGCAGAAGCCAAATTCTTTCGAAGTCTATCCACGTAGTTTCTATGGGAAGCTACCGACGTCTGGTCTAAAGATAACCCAAATGCCAAATCAACCGGCAGTCGAGCCTCTCTTCCAAACATAAGACGGTACGGTGAGTATCCAGTTGCATCACTCTCCGTACTGTTATATGCATGCACCAGAGTAGCTATGTGCCGACTCCAACTCTGCTTCTCCACATTCGACAAGGTCCCCAGCATGTTTAACAGTGTGCGATTAAACCTTTCAGGCTGAGCATCACCTTGAGGGTGATATGGTGTAGTTCGGGTCTTTTGAATTCCCAACAACTCTAACAATTGCCCTACCAGTCTGCTTTCAAAGTCTCTACCCTGATCAGAGTGTATCCTTCTTGGCAGTCCGTAATGAACAAAGAACTTCTCCATCAACATTTGGCCACTGTTGGAGCACGTTGATCTTTTGTGGAAAATGCTTGGGCGTAACGAGTGAAATGATCAGTCACTATTAGAATGTTCCCTTGCCCACTAGCATCCGGCTCTAAGCACAGGAAGTCAATGCACACCAAATCCATGGGTCCCTGGCTCTGCAGATGGCTCATTGGAGCAGTTCGAGTTGGTAGAGTCTTTCTCTGAATACACCTCAGACAGGAATGACAATAACTTTCCACTTCAGCCCTCATACAAGGCCAATAAAACCTATCTCGCACCAGCTTAAAAGTTCTCTCTGCACCCAATGTCCATGCTCATCATGTAGTGATCGCAGCACACTCTCCCTATGTTTAGTGGGGGAATAACTGTTGAATCTCTTCCGCGTTGTTGGAGGGGCCCCTTCGGTAGACCACCCCATCCAGCATCTTTAACGCGATCCCATTCTTTGTAGACCAACCTGGCTCCACTCGGGGAGTTGGTTAACAAAATCTCTCGCTGGTTTGCAGTCAGGGCCTTTAGGGTCAAGGCAATTAAAGGGTCTCTGGCCTGATCCGCTTTCAGGTCCTGTCTTGAAAAGGTAGGTAAACTTTCATCCCTTAACTGCGCAGGGTTACAGTAGAACTCAGGAACAGCCGCAGCCATAACTCCTATGGCCTCTGCTTCAATCCCTCCTTTGACCCGGCGCTCTGTTCCTTGACACAAAGCTTGCACCCCGTCTGGAGTCAACTGAGTCCATTCTGTAGTATAGGGTCTTCTCGATAACGCATCAGCATCTCGATTATTCACCCCAGGGCGATACTTCAGGCTGAACCGAAACCCTGACAGAGCGGCCAACCACCGATGTCCCGTTGCGTCCAGTTTTGCAGTAGTAAGATATAGGTGAGAGGATTATTATCCGTCTTGATCACGAACTCAGCTCCATACAGATAGTCTTTCAACTTGTCCACCACTGCCCACTTCAAGGCTAGGAACTCCAGCTTGTGAGTAGGATAGTTCTTCTCGGAAGGTGCAAGGCTCCGGCTCACGTACGCCACAGGCCTCAGCAATCCATCATACTCCTGATATAGGACTCCTCCCAGACCTTCTCGGCTGGCATCCACATGTAGTTCATACGGCTTGTGAGGGTCCGCATAGGCCAAAACAGGAGCTCGGGTTAGACTCTCTTTCAATTTTACAAAAGCTCCTTCACATTGACTGGTCCATTCACCTTGTATAGACTCTCGAGCTTTCCTTGGCCCCGGAGCTGACGGGTTTTTGTCAGAGACTTTGCAGCCTTCTTCTGTGGTTTCCTTCTGCAGGAGTTTGTTCAGTGGTTGAGCTATTTTCGCAAATCCTCCCACAAATCTTCGATAATATGAACAGAATCCCAAGAAAGATCTAAGCTCAGTGACGTTTCGGGGTCTAGGCCAAGAAGCGACGGCCTCCAACTTCCGAGGATCTGTCGAAACACCTTCTGCTGAGACCACATGTCCTAGATACGTAACAGACGGCAGACAGAATTGGCATTTCTCCAGAGACAGTTTCAGCCCCTCTTCATGGAGCCTCTTCAAGACCTTCTCCAGACGTTGCTCATGTTCTTCCAGAGTCTTCCCAAACACAATTATGTCATCCAGGTACACTAATACTTATTAATTATAGGTTCATACTGACGTCAACCTGAACCGTCCATCAACCGTTGGAACGTGGCTGAGCCCCCGTAAGGCCCTGAGGCATTCTGTTGAATTCAAAGAACCCTAGTGGACAGATGAACGCAGTTTTCTCCGTGTCTTCAGGATGCATTGGTATCTGGTGATACCCACTTCGCAGGTCTAGTACACTGAACCACTTTGCTCCAGACAAACACTGTAGGGCATCTTCAATCCGAGGAGTGGCATATTGATCGGGGATGGTTCTCCAGTTCAATGTGCGATAGTCTATGCATAAGCGGACAGAACCATTTTTCTTCCGGACCAACACTATGGGAGATGCATATGGACTCCTGGACTCTTGAATCACCTTGGTTCTTTGTAATTCGTTCAGCTGCTCTCGCAGATCATCTAAGTCTCCTAACGGAACTCGCCTTGATCTTTCACGAAATGGCTTGTCTTCTTGTAGTCGAATACGGTGTTCAGTACTCTTAGCTAGGCCCACATCGAACTCATCTTTTGAGAACAATTCCTTCCACTTTAAGACTTGAGACTGAAGACGTTTCTTCCACTCAGGTGAAATGGGAGCGTCCTTGGGGTAGAATCTTTCATCTGGAATCTCTTTACCTTCTCCCCCTCCTGAATCAGTAGAGAGGGGTGTAGCAGACTCTACTTGCCCGATAGGCATTTGTGCTTTAAGAACCACTGGAGAATCCGTCACATTGCACACACTGACCGAGACTCTTCCTCGTGTTCTCTTCAGAGCCTTGGTGGAGATTATTTCAGGAATTACTTCGACTCCCGTTTCACTCCCATGATCAAAATCGGTTCCCAGCACCACATAGGGACCGGGTTGCGATCCGTTCAACTTGACTGAAGCCCGGAAGCTCGCTACTTCTCCTGCTTGCAGAACCTTCTCCGTTCCACCCAGTCTCCACAGTCTTCCCACTTCGGCAGGTGCCTTTCGTTCTTCGACCATCCTCTGATAGACCGGACGTAACATTGGGTGCACTCCTTGAGTTGAACCTTCTTCCAACACAATAGGCGTCAGAAGACGCCGCACTAGGTCAGTATTCGTCCCCACTATCAGGGAGCTTCTGTTCGCACCCGAGGGTCGAGGACACACAATGGCCAATGCATCACAACCCCCAGACTGCCCGATGACTTCAGATCCGATCTCCAACTTTACTTGCAGGTACCCGTCATAAGGGAGTTTCTCAGTGCCGATACCCCATATTTCCAAATCCTTCAATTCTTGCAGAGGGATGTGCTTTAAGTGTTTCTCATAGAAGTCTCTGTAAATCAATGTCACTTGAGCCCCTGAATCTAACAGGGCTTTGGTGTAGACTCCTTCCACTTGGATTGGCACGATAGGAGAAGGACCTATCAGTTGATCAGGAAATTTGGTGGCGGTATCCGGACGCTTAGACCCGGTTTGCTGTACCCTGGCCTTTTTCTTGGCCCGTGCAGGTTTTGGGTGTGCATTGCTTCCCCATGACGTAGACCCGGATGCTAAGGGAGTGACTCTCTCAGTCCTGGCAGGCTCTACAGTTGGCTCGGCTTTGGGCCTCCTCGCCCTCTTAGTCTTTGCTTGGTTTCTGGAGCGGGGTTCAACCCTCGGGCACTCAGGTTGCTCCTTTACTGGTGCCCTCTGGCGTTTCCCGCCGGTGAGGTAGATAACAGTCCTTCCAGGGCTTCCAACAGTCCCTTGACTCTATCCTTCTCAAGCTTCCGGCCTTTGCACTGTGCGCGGAAATGGCCCATCTCTCCACACCCGAAACATCTCTTCTTGGAGAGCGGAGACGTAGTTGCTTGTTGAGATTTGGTTAAAAGATTTGGTCCAGACGCCACAGCAACTTCCGTCGTCTGCATACCTGTAAGAAATTTCTGCATTTCTGCCTGCATTTCTGTCACCTTCATCAATACCCGGCACAGTTCCGCATGCGCTTGTTGCAATTCAACTTGAGCTTCCTGAACTTCCTTGACGGTTTTGGACAATTCACCCCGTTCAGGGAGGTTCGATTCTTTAGCAGCCCTCTCTGTAGATTTAAAACCAACTAGGTGCTCTTGTTCGTCCTCATCAGACCCATAGGTATCTAGAGAGTCGCTTTCAGGCTGTAGGCCGCCGCTATGTCTCACAGGTTGTGCATACGCCCTTTCCCCCCGCCTGAAAGATTTCTCTTCTAGTAAAGCCTCTTCCTCTCGCACAACCCGAATCAGTTCCAGGTACTTTAACTCTTGGCTACCTGCTCTGCTTCTCAGTTGCATCATCACTGGATCTAGAGGTTGAGAACCCCTCAGGATCTGTTTTATTCGGATCTTATCTACTTCGGCCGGTTCGGCCCCTTTCTTCAGGAGTATCTGGTGTAGAATCTTATCCAGGCGCCTCATGTATTCGGTCATTCTCTCACCTCTTCTCTGATAGGTGTGTTCGTACTGATATACCAGTTCGGCCGCCTTTTCGGTTCGTCCAAAAACTTCTTCAAGAACGTTTAAGTAATCTAAAGCAGTACAATCTTTTCTGCTCAGTTTCAGGTTTCTCACCGCTTCTGACGCCGGTCCCTTTAAGCTCTCGGTGATCCTTTGCTTTTTCTGGGCCTCAGGGACATCCCACTCATCCAGAGCCTGCATCGCCTGTTCCACCCATTCTTCAAAGGTTTCTTCTCCCGCCGGAGTTGGTACGTTTCCCGTAAAATTTCTTAACCGTCGATAACCGAAGTTAGTGTGAGGAGGGCTTGTTTTCTGACATTTAGCCAGTAGATCTCCAATAGCCACGATAAATTCAGGCCCGATCATGGCCAACGGACTAGGCGCGGGAACACTTGCGGGTTCACCACGTGGCGTACTTGGCTTAATTAGTTGGACTTCCACCTCTTCGGCCAGTTTCACGCTCGTGCCCTGAAAACATGGCGGAACACCCTTTCTCCATTCAAGAAGAACATACATGTGAGAGGTATCTGGGTTTTTTTAATGTCCAGAATTAACCCCCGATGATCTGGTGCTAGCGTGGCCACGGCCTGGCGAATCTGATCTTCAGCCCAAGTGTCTGCTGAAATATCCATGACTATACAACATTCCGACTGGCTACTGTGCTCCCCACACCACTCGGCAACAGTGTCTGGATCCATATTTAACCCTTTAGATGCGGTTTTTCCAGAGACTGGATCCCGGAAACGAGCCCCCACGTGTAGCGCTCACTCCCGGAGGAGCCGCTGAAAATGAACCACGGGTCAGTCTCCCCGCACTAGGGAATAAATATACTCCAACACCGTTGTGAGTTTTTATCATTTATATAGTTTACTAAAATCTTGAGCAGATGTTGAAACACGGTATTCACAAATATTATTACAATGTTTTCGTATTTCGGTAAAGCGCGCAGCGGAAAAGAACGAAACACGAGGCTTCGTATTTCGGAAAATAAAATATTCGCGACCGAACATAAAAGAATGCAATTTCCCGATAGTTCAGAAAAAGGGACAGGTAGCGAAAACCCCAAACATACAATCCCTTCGTATTACGGCAAACGCGCAGCGGAAAAGAGAAAAATGTATTCGGAACGTATTTTGTTTTTGACCCCGTTCTGATAAAAAGGAAAATGAGTCCTGTACAAGTTAAATTCCAGAATGTAAGAAGCGTATCTGTGTGTGTGTGGTACCCGGGTACTGTTCAACTGGCCAGTGAATTTAATAAAGGAAAATCTTCGACTAGTCAGTTGGGGCCCTGTAAACTTTAAAGAGAAACAGCAGAGCGTCCTTTAATCATACACCAGCCTTGGAAGCCTCTCACCCATCCGATGACTGCTTTAGGCTCCGCTGACCCAGGACGTCTCTCCACCCGATTTTGACTGGGGATACTAGCGGCCGGATCCGTTGTCTACCTTGATGCAGCTTGTCCAGCTCCCCGCCTGCTCTCAGTTCGATTCCGCCGATCTGCAGCTGTTGTCTGGGTACTGGCAAGTCTCCTTCTCCTCAGGCTGAGTGACCCAAATAGGAATTACAGGTCTCCCTCGGGCTTTGGCCTAGCTCCTCCAGCAGTCTCCTCAGTGCGTCTGCTCTTTCTCATCCCCTGGCGCGCTCTCCAACTTTCTCCACGAGGCAGAGGAATGTAAGCGTCCAGTCCCCACCCACTTCCTGGCTTCCTGCAAAGCATGTCTGTTATTGTAGTCCCAATGTCCAGTATCTGATCGCGATAGTCTCCATCTTGTGGCCAAAAATAGGTACTGCACAGCAAGACGATTTTTACCACAGCGCTACAATATATATATATATATATATATATATATATAGATAAGATATATATCTATATTCTTATAAATATATATATCCAGACTTTTATTACACACGCATTTTGGAAACTAATTGCCCCCCATTTGGCTGATCCCTCCAGAAGAAATGTTGAACCCGATAGAGCAGAGAATAAATATATTATCTGCTCTGTCGGGTTCAACATTTCTTCTGGAGGGATCAGCCAAATGGGGGGGACGCATTTAGTTGAGATTGTCCACATGCCACCCCCCATGTGAGTAGTATGTGTATATATGGTCTGGGGTCTGTGGGTGGGTGTATATATATATATATATATCTGCGTGTTGATATATACGTATATATAGGTCTGCATGTTGATATATACGTATATGTCTGTGTGTGGTATCAATGCATCCCTACTCTATACACAGCGCTCCGTGTCCCTATAATATATAAGATCAGGGGTTACCTTCTTTTTATATTTTTATACTATGTCTATTAAATTAACAGTAATTTTTGATGTATTTTATTCAGTAGAAACTTTTTTTGCCTATATAACATGTGCTTTGTGAAAATAAAACGGTTTTGTGTGTACATTTTAATTTAGTTAGTGGATTTCTGTCCAGTGCGGTGAGAAGCAAACATAATGCAGTGTAGACACTCTGCGAGTGAAGTCAAGCCTGCAAAATGTTTGCTTCTCTTCGCTTCACTACGCTGTGCACCACTACATGCTCAATGTGTCTCAGCCTTTATTCCCGCATCGCTAGCTTACCAAATCAGTTTGTATACCTGTTACTGACCCTGTTTGTTCTGAGGACCTGATCTGTTGCCGACTTTGCCTGCCATTTGACTATTCTCTCTGTGTATTCCCTGACTGTTCTGTTTGCTTCCTGTTGCTACTGGTGTGCGCCGATTCTCACCATATACAGTAGCGCAGTACAAGTGCCTAAACATTGCTGACCCGGTTTTGTTATAGCTGCTGATGTAACTGAATAGATCGGGGATCTCTTCTGCATTACCAAAACCTCCACCACTGCACTCTTCCACAATACCACAGAGGGGTTACGGTGTGAAGGCACTTGCTGCCACCAAAGGCACAATATTTGGGTGCACTGCCACTGACGCCTATACCAGATTCATATCATTTTAATATTGGACCGCAGGGTCCACCAATGCACTCTTCCACAATACCACAGAGGGGTTATGGTGTGAAGGCACTTGCTGCCACCAAAGGCAAAATATTTGGGTGCACTGATGCCTGTACCAGATTCATATCATTTTAATATTTGACCGCAGGGTCCAACCCTGCACTCTTCCACAATACCACAGAGGAGTTACGGTGTGACGGCACTGTTGCCGACACTAAAGGCCCAATTTTAAAGCACCTATTGTTACTTTCATCCAAAGCCTGCATAAGTTTCACCATAATTTAGCCAAAAAAATCACTAAACTTGTTCTGCATGTCCTAAAACGTTTCCTCTTCTCATACAGGCTGCCGTCCCAAGCAGTTGTTTATGAATAGATTAAAGGAAAACCATTTACCGTCATTTGAAATGTCATTTTTTTGTTTTTAAATGTTTCCATACATCCTACAAATCCGCCACTTCACGGGCAGGTTATGGGGACCTCCTAGGCACGATATTTGAAGGAATTTTTTGTTTTTATTCTTGACCTTTAATTCATGGAAAACTCACTGTTCTTTTAAAAATGTTTTTTTTTTTAAAACTTTTTGTCCTTGATTCCTGTCCCCCAAGGCACTACCCGGACCCCCATACACCTTTTATGGCAAATATCTAGCATATATGCCCTCTTGGAGGGCACTCTAAAAATCAAACTTTCGGGTCCCATTGACTTACATTGAGTTCGGTTCGTGTTCGAGTTCGAACTCGAACTTTTGAAATTGTTCGAATGCGAACTGAACACGGGGGTGTTCGGCTCATCCCTACTCACTGATGTACAGGGTTTAGATTTGGGTGGTTATAATTGTTGGTAATCTATGTTATCGTAATTTTCATATTCAGGTATTATACCCACATACAAGTACAGTATGATTGTTTTTATATTCGACTGGTATTTTTCTAACCTGCAATATTAATATTCTCATTATGATCATTGTTAAAACCCATATGCAGGTACCTGACCGTTTTTATCTATCTTCATTACACTTACTGTATTTGGTCATTTCTGCCTGTATGCAGATAATGCAGACCCCACTTGAAATTTTGTAAGATAGGGGACACCATCCAGAGCGTAGAACTCTTATTTATTATTATTATTCTTTATTTATAAAGCACCAGCGTATTCCGCAGCGCTGTACAATAGGCATAATCCAAGAAATTATCCAAGCAATAATTTTGTAAAGTATGAACACATACTTGATAATGTCAATTTCCTCATTTTAATTTATTTTCAAGTCTCAAACTTTCCACTCACACCCTCAAGAACACAAGTGGATATTCTGCAGTTCCAAAACCACAAATGAATTATTGGTGGAACCTACACATATTTGCCCAATTTGTACCAGAACATATTGTGCCAAAATTGGCTTGACAAGTGTCAGGGGCTCGCTGGACTTCAGTAGGAACACAAATTCCAGTGATATACAGAGGAACAGGTATAATAAATAAAAAGGGGAGTTATTTAATATTGCAAATATAACAGGGCAGAAGAGTTATAGTAAGTTGGCAATGAGGAATGAAATAACAGATGAAGGAAAAAATGAGGAATGAGAGACAGATAGACAGGACACGAAAAGGGCTGACAATAGGTAAACAGACATAGAAGGAAAAGGGCTGGACAGTATAATTATACAAAAGTGATGGGAAGACAGGTACATGGGGATACTCACAGGAAGACACTTGAAGGCTGAGGGCAAAAAGGCGACAGAAACTAAAATCGGATTATGCAAAATATAAAGGAAGCAGATAGTTCTTGGAATCAGAAGGTCTTTGGGTTCAGAGGGTCTTTGTAAGCAGAGGGTCCTTGTGAGAAGAGGCAGGGGCGTTGCTAGGGGGTGCGGCCCGCACCAGGTGACACCACCCCTAGGGTGACACCCTAAAAAAAAAAAAAATTTTTTTTACACAAAAATATTTTACCAGGAAGGATACATTGAGAATTCTCTAATTTTCAAGAATGTCCTGGGTAGGCAAGGCCTAGGCTGGCACTTTCCATGGGGTGGCAAAAAACCCACCACAAAGAGGATATTCACAGAGCACCGAAATGACGCAGACATTTCAGTGTTCTGTTGTTCCCCGCACTTTGGGGAATCAAATTTCCCCAGTGAATTCACCACAGGGTCCCTGAAGTGCAGGGAATCAGCCACCGAATGCTGCTGCAAACCTGTCGCCTGCTGTTTTAAAAAGATCTACTGAATGAAAATATCTGGAAATAACATATACAGGTGAAACGCGAAAAATTAGAATATTGTGCAAAAGCTCATTTATTTCAGTAATGCAACTTAACCCTTTCGTTTCACGCCTCTGTGCTGAGGTCATATTTACCGGTTTTGCTCATCATGTTTAAACGTGTTTTGAAGGCTTATTTTAGTATATGACCCAGACATATTATATATCGTTCTTTCCGTCAGACTCGACAGATTAATAATATGTCATTATTATATGTATACGTCATGACCTGTCTGTATATTATAACAAAAAATGCAATAAAATATGAATTTTCAATAATTTACAACGTGAAAAGTGTATTTTTTTCACATTTTAACATGCGAGCAATTGCGGTTATATTTTGTATGGGGTGCGCTTGTTAAAAAAATTAGAAATGGGGTCTCGTTACATTTTTGTTTGGGGGAAATTACGCGATTTTTAACAAACGCACCGCATACAAAAATCGTTAGTGCAGCATCATTGTTCACATTATAATTGAAATGGGAACAATATTGCTGCATTAACAAACCAAAAAAAAAAAAAAACTTGTTTATTTTTTTTTTATAATTTTGTTTTTAAATATTTTTTTATTTTTATTTTGAATTTTTTTTTTTTTAAAAAAACTTTTTTCACAGTCATGTTTGGTATCGTTGGAACGGCCATGCTCTGGCCGATCCAACAGTACCAGACTTTAACCCCTAGCTGCCACGGATCGGGAGATAGGGGGTTCATTGGAACCCCCTATCTCCACCGTTGGTGGCAGCTAGGGGTTAACTCCAGGACTGGCGTCATCGTGCTATGCACGATGACGCCAGTCCTCAGGGGGAGTTCCCGGAGGCTTGGCCGACATCCAAGATGTCGGCCAGCTCCGGGAAAGGATCACGAACCGGTGCTTTTCAGCGCCGATTCGTGATCCGGCTCCCCAGGGGTTAATGACAGCCACCGTTTGGAAGGGCAGGCTGTGCCCTTCCAAGCGGTGCCTGTATTAACCCCCTGCTCCCCGGCGATCGGGAGGGAGAGAGGTCCAAAGGACCTCCCCCCCTCCCTTTCAAGCGCCTCCTCCGCACATGCAGGGGGGGGGGCGCCTGAATTAGATGTCATTGCGTCGCCGCAATGACATCTAATGTCCCCGCCGGGCTCCCGAGTGCTGGGCTGACATCAAAGATGTCAGCCCACACCGGGGGGGCGCAGCAATCCGCCGGAATCCACGCGCGCTGAGCGCGTCCATAGCAGCCAAGTGGTTAAAAGGTGAAACGAA
Organism: Leptobrachium leishanense; assembly: GCA_009667805.1. Classification (NCBI taxonomy): domain Eukaryota; kingdom Metazoa; phylum Chordata; class Amphibia; order Anura; family Megophryidae; genus Leptobrachium; species Leptobrachium leishanense. The sequence continues at coordinate 480,245,645 of CM019063.1, read as the reverse complement.
TATATGTGGTAGACTCATTTTGACATGCAAAGCAAGATTGTTCAAGCCGTGATTTGTTATAATTGTGATGATTATGGCTTACAGCTCATGAAAACCCCAAATCCACAATCTCAGAAAATTAGAATATTCTGAAAAGGTGCAGTATTCTAGGCTCAAAGTGTCCCACTCTAATCAACTAATTAAGCCATAACACCTGCAAAGGGTTCCTGAGCCTTTAAATGGTCTCTCAGTCTGGTTCAGTAGGAATGACCTGCTGACCTGACTGTTGTGCAGAAAACCATCATTGACACCCTCCATAAGGAGGCAAAGCCTCAACAGGTCATTGCAAAAGGAGTTGGATGTTCCCAAAGTGCTGTATCAAAGCACATTAATAGAAAGTTAGGTGGATTGTGGAAGGGAAAGTGTGGAAGAAAAAGGGGCACAAGCAGCAGGGATGACCGCAGCCTGGAGAGGATTGTCAGGAAAAAGCCATTCAAAAGTGTTGGACTTTCACAAGCAGTGGACTGAGGCTGGAGTCAATGCATCAAGAGCCACCACACACACATGGATCCTGGACATGGGCTTCAAATGTCGTATTCCTCTTGTCAATCTGCTCCTGAACAACAAACAATGTCAGAAGCGTCTTGCCTGGGCTAAAGAAAAACAGACCTGGTCTGTTGCTCAGCGGCTCCAAAGTCCTCTTTTCTGATGAGAGCAACTTTTGCATCTCATTTGGAAACCAAGGACCCAGAGTATGGAGGAAGAATGGAGAGGCACACACTGCAAGATGCTTGAAGTCCAGTATGAAGTTTCCGCAGTCTGTGTTGATTTGTGGAGCCATGTCATCTGCTGGTGTTGGTCCACTGTGCTTCATTAAGTCCAGGGTCAACGCAGCCATCTAGCAGGAGATTTTGGAGCACTTCATGGTTCCTTCCGCAGACCAGCTTTATGGGGATGCTGACTTCATTTTCCAGCAGGACTTGGCACCTGCCCACACTGCCAAAAGCACCAAAACCTGGTTCAATAACCTGGGATTACTGTGCTAGATTGGCCAGCAAACTCACCTGACCTGAACCCCTTGGAGAATCTATGGGGCATTGCCAAGAGAAAGATGAGAGACATGAGACCGAACAATGCAGAAGAGCTGAAGGCCACTATTGAAGCATCCTGGTCTTCCATAACACCTCAGCAGTGCCACAGGCTGATAGCTTCCATGCCACATTGCCGCATTGAGGCAGGAATTGCTGCAAACCAAGTACTGAGTACATATGCAGCTTATACTTTTCACAGGTCCCATATTGTTCTATGTACAATCCTTGTTTTATTGATTGCATGGAATATTCTCATTTCCTGAGATTGTGGATTTGGGGTTTTCATGAGCTGTAACCAGAATCATCACAATTATGACAAATCACGGCTTGAACTATCTTGCTTTGCATGAAATGACTCTCATATATTACTTTCACCTTTTAAGTTGCATTACTGAAATAAATGAACTTTTGCACCATATTCTAATTTTTAGAGTTTCATCTGTAAATTCTGATGAATGATAATAAAAAGGTCTGTTACAGAAAAAAAAGAAAAATTGCTATTACAGAAAAAAGAAAAATTGCTATTTTTTTTTGGAAAAATGCCTAAAAGATACAAAAAAATAAAATCAATAAATAAAGAGATTTTTTACTATGGATTAAAGGAATAAACGGTTTATTAGATATTGGATAAAAACAGGAATATTATTAACATTGAAACCTATGGTGTTCGTTCGCCCTGAATAAACCTGCCAAATGAAAACACCGGACATCAGGACATTTCTTTGCTGTTCGGGATCTCTGAATAGATTAACCATTACTTCTCTATGGGGACTTTCACTGCCTTCGAACAGGCACCGTACTTGCTGTCAGTTTGCCAAAATTTGTGTAAGAGCATATCACAGAGCTCTAGCAATAAACCTCACAGTAATGTGCGCCGTGTATTATGAGCATTCAGTGTTATATGGGAGCACTGATTTATGAGTAAAAGTAGTTAAAAAAACCCCCGTAAAACTCGGGGGGGGGGGGGGTTACATCATAAGTTACCGCACCGGGTGACACCAACCCGAGTGACGCCACTGAGAAGAGGTCCTTATAGGCAGGGGGGTCTTTGTATGTAGGGAGTCTTTGTAAGCAGAGAGTCCATGTGAGCAGAGGGTCCTTATAAGTACAGGGTTTTCAGTAGCAGAGGGTCCTTAGTAGGCAGGAACAGGTAAAATGGATAAAGCAAGGAAATAGGCGTCTTGGTTCTCAGAGTGCAAGCAACAGACCGAGCATGTTGAAGCACTGCATGATGGGTGTTCCACCCTTAAGTAAGTATGTTCAGGGCAAGGGATTAGGAGCACCTGTAGCTGGTGCAGTGCTAGTAAGAAAATCTTATGGCAATGTAGGAAAGATGCTGCCATAGAATATTGGATTGGGGTTTCCAACGATGCCGGTGACGTGGTCCATGATAACAAGTCACTTTTGGACACAATCAGGGTTATTCAAAAAGAATCGAAAAGTCACCGCAGGTTCGGTGACTTTTCGTTTTCTTAAAATCGGTTCGATTTGGTGATCCCATTTCGGCGACCCTGTGGTGTATTCAGCAAGCACCACAGGGTCCCCGAATTGCAGGGAAAAGTCACCGCAAACCCGCCGAAAACTCACCACAAAACCTGGCGAAGGCTCACTGAAAACCCGCAAAAACATCTGGATTAACCACTCCAAAAACGCCAAAAAAAACCAAGCAGGAGCCGACACACGCAGCGCAGCCGCCGGAAAAACCCGACACTGCAGTTGAATGGAGTGAATAAATTTAAAAAACAGTTCGCTTGAATGTGTGAAAAGTGAAACGCTGTTTGCAAAGAAACTACTTAGCGAAAATGTCTGAAATTTACATATGAGGTCCAATGAATGATAATAATAAGGGCTGTTACAGAAAAAAGAAGTAAAATTAAAAAAAAAAAATCGGAATTTTGTTTTTTAAAAAAAAATCCTGAAAAATGCTTAAAATATCCTAAAAAATCTATAAATAAAGAGACTTTTTACTGCAGGATATTATAATCGACGGTTTATTGGTTATTGAATTAAAACAGGAATAGTTTTAACATTGAAGCCTATAGGATTCACCTGAATAAATCTGTCGCATGAAACCACCGAATGGCAGGGCAATTCGGCAACTTTTCGCTGCTGGCTTTTGCTCTCTGGATAGCCGAAGCATTGCTTCTCTATGGGGATTCACTGCCCTCGAACAGACACTGAACAGGCACCGTATGTGCAGGCAATTTGCCAGGATTTGGCGAATTGCCTGCTCTCTGGATAGCCGAATGGCCAAGAAAGGTAACCGAACGCTGATTTTCAGCGTTCGGTTCCCTTTCGGCAGCCATTAGGATCTCTTTGAATAACCCTGACTGTATTCCATCCCAAAATGTATAATGAATGTTTTAGGACCTCATCGATTATGATGGACAAACAACAACAAATTTATTAAAGCTTATTAAGTGCAAGGAGCTAAAATTCCCATCGGTGGGGCTTATGCAAGATGTGGGTGTGGCCTAATGCTGCCTTAATTAAAAACCTCACTGACCACCACTTACATATGTTTAGATAAAGTATAATAATACATGTATAACTAAACATTTTTTACTTAGTCAATGCAGCTGATAATTCCCCTAAAATGATCATGGTGTGTTATATAATAATAATAATTTTAATTTAATTCCATATTCCTATATGAATATCGCATTTAACTCTCCTTTGCAATTAACAAATTCTCTTAGGATTATTAATATATTTGCAAATCATGCCTGGTGGAGAAGTATTTAAAATCAAGGACATTGTATATTTGTTTTGAATGAGGTAATTAAATTGAAGGGGCTCAATGAAATAATTAACATTAATGACAATATTTCTCTATTTTTTTACACATATATGTGGTAAAAACTTTAATCACTTGGACACTCGAGTGTCAAACAAAAAGCAATTAAATACATGATTGCTTTTGATTTTTTTGTATTATACTTACTGAGCGACACTTAATTTGCAGCATTAAAACTAACTGTTAATCAAATTGAGCCACTTATTGTAATTTTATATTTTGCAAAATCTAATGTCTGTGCGAGTTTTCTTATAAAGATTGGATCTACATGTACGGCTTGCCAAATATTATTTTCTAAAAAGATAACTTTAATTAAGGCAGAGTCTCCAAGGTGTGTTCTCTTTTGTGTGTGTGTGTGTGTGTGTGTATGTGTATGTGTATGTGTATGTGTATGTGTATTTAACCCCTTCACTACCACAATTGAGTTAATTCAGCCCCATGTGCTTAGCTCATTTTTATAACACCAAAAACTACCGATTCAAGCTGGGTGCACATCCAACAACAGGACTCCCTCAATATCCCAAGAAGAAAGTATTATATATCTATATACCTCCCAAAAGCCAATGACAATACCAAAGCGCAGCAATAGTTGTTATACAGGGGTCTAAAGTGAACCTCCAAACGAGCAAAAAAGCGAGGTACCCAACGTTTTGATGTAAATTGCCTTAATCCCACCATTAGCCTAACGTTACTGCTGTCCTTGGAGCTGAATAGGTTTCAGAACCATGAAAAGCATCATCCAAAGTAGCCAGACTGAAGGAAAGAAAAGCAGCCTGCTGCTATCAAATAAAAAAGCATTATAAAATAATTAGGAATCCAAATTTTTTTTCAAAAAAATACTCAAAGAATTCTGAAATATCAAGAAATAAAAAGGCTTTTTGCTGCAAATGATAAACGGTTGCATAACTATTTAATAAAAACGGGGATATTTTTTTTACATTGAAACCTATGGGATTAGCCTGTTTAAACCTGTCGAATGAACCACCGAAAATCAGGGCATTTCACTGACATTTCAGTGCTGTTCGGCGTTCTCTGAATAGATTAACCATTACTTGTCTATGGGGAATTTCACTGGCGCCGAACTGCACCGAACGGCTAATTTTGCAAAAAAATTAATTAATAGGTTCCCGGTTCTATTTTTTTTAGCAAGCGTACCCCATACAATATATAACCATACCCCATAGAATATATAAATGTGAATAAATATCATTTTACACGCTGTAGATTATTGGAAATTCACATGTATTTTACATTTTTTGTTTTAGAATTCTGGCAGGGCATGACGTATACATATAATAATGGTATATTATGAATCTGCAGAGTCTGCCTTAAAAAATTTAATTTAATTTGTCTGGGTCATACAATAAAACATGACGTCAAATCGCGTTAAAAAATGATGAGCAAAACCGGTAAAAATTAACTCAGCACACAGGGGGAAATGGTTCAGCAGTGAAGGGGTTAATGGCCGCAACTAAAATCTCTGTTTTTATTTTGCATGGACTCATAGGGTTAAGCGCAAACGACAACCCTTTTTTTCCGGTTATAAATTAATTTTGTTAGCGGTTCTCCAGAATGAGTTAACTCAGGCACTTGATGTTGTTTTTGAAGATCGAGTTAACCCTATCACTGCTGTGATCAAATTCAGTTTTTAGAAAGCATTAGTGGCTGTTTAGAAGGACAATGGCAAACAAATGTATATTTTGATAGTCTTTATATATCGATTATATAACCCCTTTGTGCATAGATTGCACTGTGTGTCTTATTATAATAGCTATTCTCCTTTTATATGATGCAGCAATGCAAGCACATCTATGTAAACTTTTTTCCACTGTTTTCCTCTAACACTTGACTAAAAGATATATTTATCTCTATCAGAATGTGCATGTAAAGTTGTGCATTTAATAAACATTCTATGTTTACATTCATAAAGCATGTGTTTATTTTTACGTTTAATAATGCAGGATCCTCTTCTTTGAGTAAGTTTTCCAAATAGATTTCTTAAAGTCTTTATTAGATAGTTTAACGGTCACTTGGGTTTGGAGAGTAAGACTTTCATGAGCTCGTTATATATTCATGGGCTCATATACAAATATTTTGCTGAAATAACAACTTACCAATGTAAATTGTACACTCTGTGTCAATGTGAGTGTTTCCTAGTGAGATACGTACTACAATACATTATACTTGATGTTTGCTACAGTCTAAAGGAATAATTTGTTTTAACCCCTTAAGGACGGGAGTAATTTTACAACTTCGGCGCTGTTTCGGAAGTAGAAGTTTGCTGAGCTCATTTTGACCATTTTTAAGTCACGTATTCTTATACCACCCAGACAAATTATATATCGTTCTTTCCGGCAGACTCGGCAGATTAATAATATATCATTATTATATGTATATGTCATGCCCTGCCAAAATGCTGTAACAAAAAATGTAAAAAAAATTGAATTTTCAATAAAATTTCAATCTTCCACAGTGTGTAAAGTGTTTTTTTTTTTAATTTTATTATCCGAGGCTCTGCGGTCATATTCTATTGGGTAGATTTGTTAAAAAAATTAGAACGGGGAACCCATTTTTTTTTTTGGGGAGAAATTGCGTGATTTTAGCTAAACCCCCCAAAAAAAAAAAATCATTAGTGAAGCATCATTGTTCACATTATAATTGAAATGTGAACAATAGTGCTGCATTAAAAAAAAATAATTTTTTTTTTATTATTATATTTATTATTTTTTTATTATTTAATTTATTATTTTTTTATTATTTTTATTTTTACTTTTTTTACACTTTTATTTCACTTTTACCATGGTCATGTTTGATATCATTGGAAAGGCCATGCTCTGGCCTTTCCAGCAATATCAGCCATGACCCCCTAGCTGCCACTGATCAGGAGATAAAGGGGTTCAAAGAACCCCCCTATCTCCTGCAAGGGATTTCCATGGGAAATCCCTTTGCAGCTAGGGGGTTCCCGGTTAACTGACATCATCGCGCATGGCGCGATGAGTCAGTTGACCGGGGGGTGACCCAGAGGTGGGGGCTGCCATCCAAGATGGCGGCCCCCACCGGAAATAGGCCGCGATCGGGCACAAATTAGTGCCCGGTCGCGACCTGGCAACTAAGGGGTTAACCCCCCATACATCGCTGGAAAGGTCAGGCTGTGACCCTTCCAGCGCTGCTGGCCACAGCCGCCGGGGACCAGGCGATCGGGAGGTAGAGGGATCCGAAGGATCCCTCCCCTCCAGGCGCTTCCCCTGCTCCGGCGGGGGGGACGCCTGAAACTGACGTCATCGCGCCACCGGCGCGATGACGTCACAACGCCGGAGGAGGGATCACACTGATCTGACTCCGGGGGAGTCAGAACAGCGTGGGAGCGACCGGAGAAGGTGAGTATCTCCCGGGGGGGCTCTAAACGCCGAGGACGTACATTTACGTCCTGCGGCGGCAAAGCCCGCCTAATGCAGGACGTAAATGTACGTCCTGCGGCGTTAAGGGGTTAAAAAATGATATAAGACGTTTTTCTTCAACAGTGTCTTGAACCATAGTTTTCTGGAAGAGACACATCCTCGGTATCCCAACAACCAGTTAGCTAAGCATTTTAGTAATAGAAAACAGATTAAAAGAGAAACACGGATTCTATTTTTATTGGTATTATTGGTATTGGAAAATATTACTTGGTTAGAAAATATGCAAAAATGCTAACACATCAGGCATTCAAACCATTTCACAATGTAGAGCAGCACTCCCATCATGCAATGCCAGGCAGGCACCATCACAATAAAAGTGCCAGTTGTAAAATGAATTCTAGGAATATACTTCTATTATTTGATCTGATGTTGAATCCTCGGTGGGTTGGATTACCTCAAATGGGATATATAAACAGCAAAGAAAACAAAAGACATACTGCAATAATTTAAATACAAAGTATATATATATTGCCTTAGTTTCTACCTTGCTATGGTACAGAATTTAATAATAAAAAACAGATTTTTTTTTGGGATATAATGTCTGTACCATGAGAGTATAAACATTTTTTCAGGTTGTTGTAGGGCCAATAGAAGTGTCTTGGGCTTCCGGTAAATGCCGAGTCTGTATGGCTTGGTTAATTGATCTGGACCCACCTGTATGTTGTTTTTGATTAGTGTAGTGTTATAAGGAAATGTGCGAAGAATGGACGGCGCCCAAAACCTATACCGCCACCAGTTAACCCAAGCCCACCAGAAATTCAGTGGTTTCCCCCAAACCAGTAAATGAATAACAATACAGTACGTATCTCGTGGCGCGATGGAAACCGCCTAAGGGTAGCCGGTGGTTCTCTTAGTTCACTTGTCCACATGGATCATATGAAAAAACAGAACAAAATAATCGTGCAGAATGTTTGTATAGATTCCAAGAAAAGGTTATACAGTGTTTGCACTCACAAATATGGAGCCTGAACACTGGCTCTAAGTGGATCAACGCATTTGGGTATTTTAGGTTCTTTGCTTGAGAAGGTGACCCATACTCATTCATGGAAGAAGATTCTTCTCACATGCAGCCCCAAAAAGAGCAAAAGACAAGAGAAACTTTCTCGTGCAGATCTCGTGAATGTGATAGCATATAAAGATATATAAATTGCCAACTCACATGTGTTGGAGCTTAAGGACCAAGCTCGAGGTGTGCGCGCGTATGGACTTATTGTAGGTTAAGTCCAAAAAACCTTTGAAGCTCCCAGGACTTCCAAAGAAACTGGGATAAAATAGATAAAATTAAAAGAAATTTATTTAAAACATAAAAAAACAATACCATTGGCACTGCCTAGTAGCCAGAACGCGTTTCGCCAGATCAACTGGCTTCATCAGCTGGTTTACAGGCTGAACCACTGTGTGTGTTCATATAATGTCTTAAATTGTCCCCATCTGTCCTTAATTACCAACTAGGCGTGTGCTGCACGCCTCAAAACCAAGTTCTCTCGGATCTGCGGCGAAAATACCCGAATGCGTTGATCCACTTAGAGCCAGTGTTCGGGCTCCATATTTGTGAGTGCAAACACTGTATAACCTTTTCTTGGAATCTATACAAACATTCTGCACGATTATTTTGTTCTGTTTTTTCATATGATCCATGTGGACAAGTGAACTAAGAGAACCACCGGCTACCCTTAGGCGGTTTCCATCGCGCCACCAGATACGTACTGTATTATTATAAGGAAATGTGTCAGTGCTGTCTGGTTATGTCTTCATAAAAGTCCGTAAGGACTGAAACGTAGACTCTAATAAAGTTAATTTTATTTTTGAAACCTAAAAAGAAGTCTCTGAGTTGCTGAATATTGATTATATATATAATATATATAGAGAGAGAATCACGCTCACATTTTCTGGAGCCCAAGAAAGTGGCTCCCCTTAGTGTACCTCCGGTCACCTTTCAGGGTGTCCTGGCTCACACTCCTGCTTAAGGTTCTGTTCGTTTCTCCAATGTCTCTTAAGTGTAGGGTGTGTGTCCATTTCAACCTTCCAAATAAATAAACAGATGCCAGTGTGAAATAAAAAAAAACCTTTACTGATAATACGTATAAATAAAAACATAGGTCAAATAAGAAGGCTAAAATACAACATGAAACAAATGCCAAACCATGTTTCACCACTATTTGCTGACTGACTAAAGAAGACACAAATAGCGGTGAAACACGTTTTGGCATTGCTTTCATGCTGTATTTTAGTTTTTTATTTATTTATACCTGAAAAAGGAGGTTGAGTGCTCGGTCCAGTTCTCCCTTCTTTGAAAACCATTTCATCATACCTTTTGACTCTATGCAGCATCTGTGCTCTTGTGGGTCTCATTATATGTGAATCACGGCACCGCAGAGTATAGGCCTCCCCTCCAAGGCTAGAGGGTATGAAATAATAAAGATGAGAAATATAAAAAAGTAAAAATATATATATTAACAAAAAGGATTTAGTTTAGTATCATCCATAACCCCAAGTATGATCATTCTCATGCACATCCAACCCTTCAAAACACCCTCAGTTCTTACTATAAAAATCCTCAAATACAAATATCTACCATTATGCAACCTCCTTACAACTCACATATAGCTTTCTTTAACACTTTATCATTCTATACAGCTCCAGGTTATGTATTTTTTATTATTATTGCTACTTCACTCTCCCTCATTTTTCTTGTAAAGTATTTCTGTGAGGATACATTCTAGGAGGTGAGATGGTGTATAACCAGGTTGCTCAGCAGTAAATATAATTATTTATTTATTTGCAAAGTATTTTACCAGGAAGGATACATTGAGTATGTCCTGGTTTCAAGAACATTTAATTGTTACAGTAGGTACAGAAATGCAAAGTAATAAATGCAAGATATTAAAAACAAAACACAAATATACAGATTAACACAGAAAATAAATATGTAAGTAATATAGTCACTATGTTACATGTTTACAGGTGCATTCTGTATCTAGATATGTTAATAGGGAGCTCTTGAGTGACTTAAGAATGGGGGAAGTTTTGATGGCGTCTGGGAGGTTATTCCATAATTGCGGTGCTCTGTAGGAAAATGATAATCGAGACACTTTCTTTTGTATTGTGGTATTGTAAGTAAAGTGCAGGTCCTGGATCAAAGGTTATAGGATGAGGGAACTGTAGGGGGGAAGCAGCCTATTCACCCAGTATTTCTCATCTGAAATGTATTGTGGTCAGAAATAATTTGAGGGTTAATTCCCTACGCATTATTGTTTCATCAGTTGACCTCTTCACTACCAAGTGATTTTCAAAAAAAAAACACCGTCAGAAACCAGTGTTTTTTTGGAAAATAATTTTTAATTATTTATACAGTAAGAAATATTTGGGAATATTCCCAATGCATTTCTTATTGTACTAACCTATTTGGCAGGCAAATGTTGTCATCTACTCGCCAAATGCAATTACTACACTTGAAACTGCAGTGCATGGCTTTGTGGGTTTTTCCAGCTGGGGTAGGTCTATTAAACAGTTTCCTAAAGTATTTTAAACTGTTTTTAACTTTAGAGCCAATTAGCACGCAAAATTAATTTGTACCAAAGGAATTTCATTTGCTTTTGCCCTGCTCAGCTCCAGATAGAGATAACTCCTCTAGATAGAGATAAGACCTGAGTTGTCTCGATCTCGGGAGTTAAGGGGTTAAAAGTAGTTGCAAATAATGGTTTAGATTACTGTTGAGTGCTGTTGTGGAGATATTCAGCTATTCAGAGGTGGAAATGTTGGCCGAGGTAGTTGACGTTACTTCAAAAAGATGAAGGAATGGTGTCATGCTGACCGGTAACTTGGGCCATCATGGGGACTTGGTTCAAGGAGGGATGTAGCCCTTTGAAGCAGGTTAGCTGCTGGCTTAATACAGCACATATAAACAATGCAGATTCCGGACAGGAAATAAACAAAACTGTAACAGGGACAGGAAGGCAAGGAAGAAAACTAAAGGAATCCCTAAGCTGGGGAAGGTCCTTAATAATGGCCTTCTAAATAATGAAAATCTAACAAAGAATAACAGAGTCAGGAGAAGAGGAAGAGCGTGGGTTAACAAGACAAATAGACAGGAGATCCTAAACTGAAGAGAGGGGGGTCCTTATACTGGCTTCTAAGCAAAAATAACTAAGGAGAACAAAAAACATAAAACAAGAAACATACAAGCATCATCAGGACTAGAGCCGGGGATACAGAACCAGGAGGAATGTCAGACTTGCAGAGGTTGGCAACAGATCAGTAAATATAGATACAGGGAACAGGCAGAATGGGTAGTCAAAGAAAGCCGCATTCAATACCAGAGAAAATAAATACAAGCATTCTTGCAGCAACACTGGAACTAGGACTAGAACGCACAGGACCTGAAGTCACCACTTTAACTCATGCCAGGTCAATGAGCCCCTGTGCTGCTGGCATTTAAATAGGGAACATCTGGTTAATTGGCATGTGACCCCAGACCTGAGCAGTGCAGCAGAACCCAGGAGCAGCATAAGGCAGACTAGCCAAACCCAGACAGGGAAGAGCAGACCTGGATCCTTCTCACCACCAGGGGGCACAGCTGAAACCAGTGGAAAGGTGACAAATGGTTTCACCATTTTTCTTCATCAGAAGGGATCTTTGACTAGTCTCAGCTGTGAGAACTTCAACTGTTGCTGTACATAATGTTTCAAGTATGACTGATACTGTTCTTCAACTTAACACTGGTGAACTGCCACAGCAGTGAAGAGTACTGAGAAGAAAGCAGAGAACTGAATCACGATAGAGGATTGTGTTAACATGAACCTAGGTTGTTAACATGAACCTAGGTTTACTTACTTTAAATGATTGAGCTTTAAATTGTGGAATTCAAAAAAATGGGTCCACATAAAAGGTGTGCACAGCTGAAAAATTTGTTTAGTCTTGTTTGAAAATAATTTTGTCTGCAACAGAATTCATTTGAATACGGATTTGTTTCAGAATTTTGTTTCGTACTGTCATTTGTAATTTGGTATCAATTAGAAATTGATTCGGATCCCCAAAAAGAAAAACAAATCAAATCCTGCTGAATTATTGTTACATTAGGGTTAAACATGAGGGTTAAAAGGCAAGCTAGGGTTAAATATTGAGCTGTCTATTGGCCTGTGGTGCTGAATACAACAGATTCAGCACCACAGTCAATTGACAGGGATGAGGTGCTTTGTGAAACAGTAAAACAAAACTGATTCGTTTTCATAATTTTGTTTGTAATTTGGTATCAATTCGAAATCGAATTGAAATCGATTTGCATGACTAAAAAAAGTCTATCATTCAATCAATGGTTTTCTTGTGATACAGTATAACGAATAAATTTAGTTATATGCTATCTCGCTTAATTTTAGTTTCAATTTGGATGAAACCAAGTTGTTATTTTGGAAGTACTTCCGGCTGGGTGGAGTGTGCCGACTGGGTGGAGTAGAAATAACATCACTGCTCTGTGTGGAGAGAGACTGTGGAGTCATGGGTTCGATCCCGACGAGCACCTCTCCAGTAAGTGTCCTTGGGCAAGACACCTAACCGTACATACTCGCCACCCAGGACATACTTGAAAATGAGAGAAATCTCAATGTATCCTTCCTGGTAAAATTCTTTCTCGTACGAATTTTAAAATGAATTGAGATTCGTTACCAAACTATTTTACACCTCTAGTCCACACTCACAATACTAGGGACAACGCCAACAATATGGTGCAAAATAATCCGAGGTGGTCAATAGAGCAAATATGAAGAGCAATCAGCACTCATAAGGTCCAAAGCTTGTTTGGCTTAGAATTGTGAAAAGTGAATTTTATAGTTTTCCTGCAGCAATTTACCTATAAGAACTCTCAGCTCACATTTCTTACAATTCCTCTTCAAGAAGGTTATGATAAAGAATTTTTTATTATGTTCTGTGTTAAACATCTTATTTCACTCAATTTCATAGGAAACAAACCGCGCCTACATATGACACACATTGCAAATAATTAAAAGTGAGACATTCGGTATTGCGAGAAACTCAGACTTCTGAATATTCAATGTGCACATCTTACATCATAAACGTGCTGATCAAATACATTTAAACATATTAAAACTGTAACTCTGAAATTCTCTTTTAGATTTCTGCATCCAAGTAAAGCAAAGGCATTGCAATTTCAAGTCTTTCCTATACTGAGTTCTTTCTAATGGCTTTCAGTTCTTTGAGTTTTCTATTAAGCTTTTTTTTTTAATGTATCGTCTGTATTTTGATAGGATAGTCTGAGTAAGACAACACAAGCATTCCATTATTTTAGCTGTATTTAATACTTAAGAGAAAACACTTTCCACTTTGAAATGTGAGATACACATAATACTTATAAGATATTTCTATAGGATATAAGAAAACAGCAGAAATACATAAATCGTTCAGAAATTACTCCTCGATTCTGATGCCAGTTTCTCTACCTTCATGGAAATAAATCAGGACATTAATAATAGACATCCAGTAGTGAATATATAAACTATATATACATATACACATGTGTGTATATAAATCTCTTATGTAGAAAAAAGTATACAGTGGCAAGAAAAAGTATGTGAACCCTTTGGGATTACGTGGAGTTTTGCATGAATTGGTCGTAAAATGTGCTCTGATCTTCATCTAAGTCACAACAATTTGAAAAACACAGTCTGCTTAAAATAATACAACACAAACATTATAGGTTATGTGTTTATTGAACATAACATGTAAACATTCACAGTGCAGGGTGGGAAAAGTATGTGAACCCCTAGCCTAATGACTTCAATAAGGAAAACATTAAACAAGAATGGAGTACATGGGAGGACACCACAGAGGAAGCCAATGCTGTCCAAGAAGAATATTGCAGCACGTTTGAAGTTTGCAAAAGAACACCTAGATGTTCCACAGCACTACTGGCAAAATATTCTGTGGACGGATGAAACCAAAATTGAATTGTTTGGAAAAAACACACAACACTATGTGTGGAGAAAAAAAGGCACAGCACTCCAACATCAAAACCTCATCCCCACTGTAAAATATGGCGGAGGAAGCATCATGGTTTGGGGCTGCTTTGCTGCCTCAGGGCCTGGACGGATTGTTGTCATTGATGGAAAAATGAATTCCAGAGTTTATAAAGACATTTTGCAGGAAAACGTAAGACCATCTGTCCGCCAACTGAAGCTCCGCAGAGGATGGGTGATGCAACAGGACAATGACCCAAAGCATACAAGTAATTCAACAAAAGAACGGCTTCAACAAAACAAAATACGCCTTCTGGAGTGGCCCAGTCAGAGTCCTGACCTCAACCCGATTGAAATGCTGTGGCATGACCTTAAGAGAGCAATTCACACCAGACATCCCAAGAATATTGCTAGACTGAAACAGTTTTGTGAAGAGTAGTGGTCCAAAATTACTCCAGATCATTGTGCAGGTCTGATCTGCAACTACAGGAAACGTTTGGTTATTGTTGCCAAAGGAGGGTCAACCAGTTATTAAGTCCAAAGGTTCACATACTTTTCCACCCTGCATTGTGAATGTTTACATGTTCTGTTCAATAAAAACATGAAAACATATAATGTTTGGGTTGTATTATTTTAAGCAGACTGTGTTTTTCAAATTGTTGTGACTTAGATGAAGATCAGAGCACATTTTATGACCAATTCATGCAAAACTCCATGTAATCCCAAAGGGTTCACATACTTTTTCATGCCACTGTATGTATATATTAAATACAGAAATTTGAAGAAAAGCACCCACTGGTGTATATACCTCGAGCTAGGAGGGCTCATTGTATTGTGAGTTTAATTTCTATAGATAAGAATACTGAAATATTTTTTTAATAGCAAGCTGCACTATGTTGAAATATTTATTTTTTCTTTCTATATGCTGAGACCAAGATACATCAACACAAGGATAGACTTAAGATTCGATTCAATATATCGACTCAAAGTATGGTGGTATATGAACTACTCCACGGGCACGTCTAACTAGACCTGCACTGTATCCCTGTGTTTCTGTTTATTTCTTGTATTTACTGGTGTTTGGGGTGACTATCATAAGGATACATAGCATTGTGTGGAGTGAGGGGTAGTGTGGCGCTTGATTGCTTTATATATATCGAGACATGTACATTATAGCTTGGGCTTCATGATTCTGTGCAGGAAGAATGAATCTCAAAGCTATTCAAATAATTTCAATACATCAGCTGTCATGTCTGGTATGTTGAAATTTCAGGGCCATATTCTACAGCTCATCTGTAAATGAATTTTGTTTACAACAGATAAAACTGCTTTTTATTGCCAAGATTAATTTATAACAGGTTTACTCGATATTGGGACACCAGCAGGTGCATTTGAAGATTGAGTATACTTGATCTTGGTAGTGAAGGGGTTACAAAACAGGTCTATGGTTACAGGAAATGTCCAATACTTGAAGTGTAGTAAATGTATAATGTAGTTGCTGCAATGTTTCTCCTAACTCTCCATTATTTAACCCCTTCACTACTGTAATTGTGTATACTCGATCAGTAGAAGGAGACACAGCAGTCCGAGATCGTGATAACACGATCTGGGGCTATGCTGTATCATTGCAAAGGAAGTTTGGTTTGTTGCAATCTTTTTTTCATGTGCATTGGGGCTCCAGAAGATGGCCCTAAAGTTTTATCACCGTTGGTGTAATGCCCGAGGCACTAAAATGTTTTAAAAGCCAGCTGTGGAATGCCTCTGATAGACTTTTCCCTAGTGGATTCTGCATGGAGCCATAAACTGCAGTTTCTCCTTTTGGCCAGCAGATGGTGTCATCTGCCTGCCAAATAGATTATTACAGTAAGAAATACATTAGGAATATTCTTAAATATTTTTTACTGTATAATTTGTTAAAAACTTTTTTTTTTTTTTAAAAAACCAAACCAAAACACACACTGGTTGCTGACAGTGGCTATTTTTTAAATCACTTGGTAATGAAGGGTTTGAGGATTTCCACCATGCTTTATAACAGAGGTTCAGATGCATGTTCAACCTATATGTAGCTTAGAAGCATTTTGAAAGAATTTATAAATTTAATAAAGGGATACTCTAGCCAACATGACCACCTAAGCTTTTTTAGGTGGTCATGATGCCCTGAGTATGGCCTTGTCTGTCCCCCCTCCCTCGCTCAGCCGATCGGCTGAAACAGCTGAAAACAGCTGAGAGACGCGGAGGACTTTACTCCGCCCTCCCAGCTGTCAGTCAGCAGAGCGGGATTCCTATTTCCCACTTCTGCCGACTATTGTCGAGTTGGAGACGTCATCGCGCTTTCAGCGCAATGACGTCTCCAACTCGCCGCAGTAGCTGGCGGGAGCGAGCCTCCAGCATAGTCTGCGGTTGGGATTAGTGTTGCATGCATCCTCTTGCGCGTAACACTAATCCAAGAAGAAGAGGAAGCCTGCTGATTGGCTGGCTTATGTGAGAGGCGCATGCGCGCTTCTCACGTAAACCATTAGCCAAGTTCATAATTTTCTGGATGGGAGCGGAAGAGGAGGGAGGTGAGTATAAAAAAAAAAAGACGCCGTTGGAAACAAGTGGATTGTAGGGTAAGTATTACAGTAAAAAGAAAAAGAAAATCCCTACCTATTTATTGAGGGAATAGGTATAGTTTAATGTAAAAAAAACGGGGGGGGGGATTTTTGATTAGAGTGTTCCTTTAAGTTTGAAATTAGGTTTAGGTTTTTTTTTCAGAATAAAGGCTGAATGTACAGAATATAAAGATATTGAATTTATACATATAATACAGGCTTTGTGAGCCCGTGAGCTGTATTAGATGTACTTGCAGGTCTAGACAAAGTGTATTTTTACACAGTTTGAAAGAGAGTCTGTTACATCCAAATAGACAATCTACGCACGCGTACATGATTCACATATATTATTTTTCTGTGTGTTTTGCAATGTTCTTTTTTGTTGGTCAGCAATATTAGAGGTGTTCTGTATTCCTGCAATCCATTACATTAATACTGAATGTGTGTGATGTATTTCTCAAAATCTCCACTTATCAGCTAAGTATGGTTACAGTCTGCTTGCTGAAGCATGGCTTTACATTGATAAGGCACAGCATTGAAGAGTGGTCTTTCAGTGCTTTTGATAAGAACATGCTGTATAAACCAATTCCTTTGGTCAGCAGCATCAGCGTTTGCAAAAATAGAGGAAAAGTTAACCCATTCAGTACTGAAGCAACGGTTACCATAAATGTCTGCACGGAGAGAATCGTTCATAGGAAATACTTATTGCTGCTTTGTCTTAAAAGCTAAATTTAGAAAACTTTTGATAATTTCTCTTATCACATAGGAAATATTTGCTTAAAGTAAAAGTCCTGTTTGTAAATACCTCAAAAGTCACATTTCCTGGTTTTATTTTATTTATTTTAGAACGTAAGGTCCTTGGAGAGCATTGCCCCCTCTACTCCCTGTCTACCTATGTATTCCCCCTATTATTATTATTATTATTGTTATTGTTAGTATTAGGGATGTGCGTTTTGGGTTTCGGAATTTCGGAATTTTCACGAAATTTCCCGATTCGTGTCTTCGGATTCGGCCGAATTTCCGAATCGGATCGGACCCGAAAACCGATAGATCCGAAAAGTTTTCCGAGCCGAAACGAAAAATTTTCGGATTTTTCGAATGGACTTGAAATGTGTCAAATCGAAATTTATTTTTGCTCTATTCATGATTTCGGTTCCATTCGTGATTTTGGTTCCATTTCGGTAATTCTGGAAATCGTATATTTAACTATTATCGGTTATATCGCTGATTCTGTAAATTTTGTATTTGTAAATGCGTATCACTTGTTTCTTGTGGCATTCGGGTCAGTTTAGCATTTTTTAAATCGTTTTGTTAATTTTTTTTGTTCCTTGGCTTTCATACCATTTTAATATGATTAAATAAAGTTGTGAAATGTATATTCAATTATTCATAAGAAAAAAAGGATCTTTATTTAAGAAAAAAAAACACGATAGAATCGCCAGAATTATCGTAGACACTTTGAAACGAGGAGAACAGAAGTTCCGAAAAAACGAAAATTTCCGAAATTCCCGAAAAGTCGATACAAAAAACGAGCAAAGTGACCCGAAAATACGAAAAATGGTCGATATTCCGAAAAAAAAATGTACACGAAAAACGAGCCGAACCGAATCAAAACAGAAATCGGTCGAAACGAGCCGAATCGAAAATTTTAAACATCCGAACAAATACGAACCGAATCGAACCGAAAAAAAAATCGGTGCACAAGCCTAGTTATTATTTTTATTTGTAACTCTTGTACTTTGCTGTAGAATATGCCTATCCCATGCTTGCTTAAATTCAATTACTGTTTTGGCCTCTACCACTTCTACTGGAAGACTGTTCCATGTATCCACCACCCTCTCAGTAAAATAATGCTTCCTGATGTTACTTTTAAACCTTTTCCCCTCTAATCTAAGACTATGTCCTCCTGTTTTGCTATTTTGTTTCCTTTTAAATATACTCCCTTCCTCTACCTTGTGGATTCCCTTTACGTATTTAAATGTTTCTATCATATCTCCTCTGTCTCGTCTTTTTTCCAAGCTGTACACGTTAAGATCATTAAGCCTTTCCTGGTAACTTTTCTCCTTCAAGCCGTACACCATTTTAGTAGCCCTTCTCTGAACTCTCTCTAAGATGTCTATATCCTTCTGGAGATACGGTCTCCAGTACTGCACACAGTACTCCAAGTGAGGTCTCACCAGTGCTCTGTACAGTGGCATGAGCACTTCCCTTTTCCTATTAGCAGTTTGCCTGAGCTGCTAAAATGTTTGTGGCTCATTCTGAAGCCCAATTGCAAACTGAATTATGATGCAATAAATTAAATAAATTCTCTTGCATTACTCCAGAATTACACAAAATATTGAGTATAATCAATATCGAGGCACCAGCTGTTGCTTTTGAAGATAGGGTATTCTTAATCTTGGTAGTGAAGGGGTTACAGCTCACCCAAAATAAGTAAAAAAAATTAATGTTTTTGTGTTATTAATCGAAAAATGTCAGTGTCTGTGTTCATTGTAAGACGAGTGATAAACATATATATACAATGTGACATTAAGAATTTATAAAATCACTATTTTTATTATTTTGATATATAGGTTTACCTTTTGGCAGTTTGATTAACATCTGTCATCAGCAGGTCATAATCAAATATTAGACATGAAATGCATTTGTGGCCTGCATCAATTAGAGCTGACCTGTGGCTAAACCCTAAAGAGGAAAACATGAAGAGGAATCTTTAGATGTTATTGTTGAATGATGCCAAATGATATGAGTGACAGGTTATGTTCAACACAGATGACTTCTTTACTTTGAGGACTTTGTTATTCCTTGGAAAGTTAAAGTTGTGCATTGTATTTCTTGCTTAACTTTGTACATTATTCGGATAGCTACACACTACATGCAACATTACAAAAGAGGCTGGAAGCATTTACAGTAGGTTGAATAATAAAAGTCGTATTGTGTTGTTTTTTTAAATAACTATCATTAGAACTCCAATACATAAGTGAATAGGACTAGCAAAATATATATCCAAAAGTGATATGCGATAAAGTCCAAAATGGCCAAGTGAAGAAAATATAACTCCGTAGAATTTAATATAAATATATTTAGTTTCTCTCATTTGTTGTTTTTCATTTGAATAGAATTTATACCCAATATCAGTGTATGGTGGGAGATGATATGAGAATGTGATATAGACACATCAATTGTATGGTTGAGGTAATGATTTAGTGATTATAGTATAGTTTTTTTTCTTTTGCAAATTGTGTTCTTGCATTCAAAATATAAATTGTCAAACAGCTACTATTTTTCATAAAGACCTGTAATTTGGATTACCTCACTGTCTTAGATTCATAATATTTCACGAGAAGATCTGAATTTGAGCTTTTCAGGTTATACAAAGATTCTCTCGGGAGTTCAGTGGAGCAAACAAAGAAAAATTTAATATTCACTAAGAATAACTAAAAGTGTCCCCTCCATCTGTTAGAGACTTTTTATATGTGTTTTGCTGCAGCTTAATCAGTACACCTTTTTATTGCACAACTTCTGATGGAGTTTTGTGAGTTTTTCTAGCTCCTAATCTGCCTGCTCTTCTCATGGAAGCGGCCATGTTTATTTGTTTCCCCTTTTCTTGGGAGGATATTAAACATCTAAGCTGTGTGATTGACAGCTCAGCCCTGGATGGTTCCATGCCACCAGTCTTCCAAAATGTCTCTGAAAAGGATTACTTCAGAGAAGCAGATCAGATCACCCCATAATCCTACCTCTGCACCCACCCTGACCTATCTCCCACACAACCCCCTACCCGTATCACATTACTTCTCACATTCTGCTATTTACCCTCCCCTCTGTGTCACCCCACTCATCTCAGATTGTAAACTCACTGGAGCACGGTCCCCTAATCCTGCTGTGCTCTATTTGTCATAATTATTTGTTTCTTTTATGTTTGTTTTGTCCTTGTTAGTGTTGCATAAATAATTGTAATTGTTTATGGATGTTATGTGTAACTATCTTCACTGAAAATGACCACACTTTGCTAAACATCACTACGCTCCCAGCATCCTGCAGGTGTTTATTGCGCATTCTTCCTGAAAGTGTTCTTATTTTCTCTTTTTATAGACAGGTATTATTGACATCATAACACTTATGAGCAGGTGATGTGTTTGTTTTGATATTGGTACTGCTATTGGCTTTGACGTCAGCAAAATCCAGTTAGAGACAAATTTAGAAAATTATGTAATTATCTAGTAGAATTTAAAATATCATTCCAAATGTAAAGCATTTATTTGCTATTTCTTTTATTCTCATAGTAGGACAAAATATTTAAATACCTGCAACAACTGCAGGTGTTTATATAACTATATCACAGAAATCTGTTTTGTCCAAGCTATTGCTGCGCTGTAGCATTTCTTCGAATTTAGAAACACTGATTTGCAAAAAAAAGTCGCAGAACTCTGTGTGTGCCCAATTACTGAATTCCCATAACAGGACTTTGCTAACATGATGGTATTCTAGTACATCTCTCTGGAGCTAGACCCTGCAGTAGTCATAGTCAGCTACTGTTACCAGTCGTAATGTTCTGCAAAAAAAAAAAACAACACAAAAACAGAATTTATAAAACAAATATTCTGCACTAAACAACAAACTGGTCTCTTTGCAATGGCCTGGGTTCTCCTCCACTTGGATAATTCCACCAGGCATGGAGGCAGAGAGCACTCTATAGCTCCTTTAATCAGCTGTATATTTGCTGAAATATATATATACTAAAAATAAAGCATTATCTGACTCTGAAATATAAATGTCCTTGAAACAGTCTTCAAAAACGATAGTGCTGCTGACACGCAGAGATAGGAGGTCTTCCCTATCCATATAAGATCAATTTCTGATGTGTTTTCAAAGTTCGTTTTAGACTGGAGTTGCGCAATAATGGATCCACATCAATGAAATCTTTCTACATGGAGAACGAATGCCCTCACTGTCGACACTTTTCTATCATTTGTGGAGAGTGATAAAACCGGCAATGTAAGAAATATTTCCAGGTTTGCCATCTTGTTAACTGCTTTATCATGGGAAATGTGCACGGTATCATTTAAAAATACTGATCTTTTGCACAGAAATTCAAATGAATAACAAAAAACCTTGACATTCTATTGACAATGCATTATTAGTATATATTATGGGCTCTATTAAATTCATTGCGCAAAAACGAAAAGCGTATCGCTATTTTTTTGCACGAAGCGTTAAACGTTACCGCACGAAAATCACAGCTGGAATTACATTCCTCGCACATTTTTTTATCCGTCGGGAAATTGCACTCGAAAAATCGCAGAAATCAGTGAGCGCAATGTAATTTTTAACGCGAGCCTGTCAGACGAACGCATTTTTGTGTGGACTGCACACAACAGAGGTACGTTCTGATGGAAGACAAGGTAGTGGCCGTCACTTTTGACGGATCTAGTAAAAATAACGTGCGCATCGACGTTCTCCGTTGTGAATCTACAGTTTGGTACGGTCAGGTTGTTACAATTTACCGTTACCACCAGCTTTTCAAAGACGTTAAAATTCTGCGTGCAAACGTTGTCCGTTAACTTTCCGCTAAGATTGTAATACCATGCGCACCAGCGCACAAACGCATTTGCGCTCACAATGTTAAGTACAGGATGCTCGTACTAAATTGCGCTCGCAAAGGGTTTGCGCAGGGTCACTCGCGTTAGACGTTAACGTGCATTTTGTGCTCGAACGTTGTAATACAACGTTCAGCGCAAAAGGTTTTTCCCCTCGTGTTAATGCGTTTGTGCGCATGCGTTAACGTTTGCGCGAAGAATTTAATAGAGCCCTATATGTATAGCGCCAACATTTTCTGCAGGACTACACAAAATTTGTGAACGAGAGTGATACGTTAGAACAGCAGATGCATCTTAGCAAGACTGACACAATATGATTGGGGGAACTTACAATCTATAATGAATGTATAAGTATCTATTTGGGTTGTGGTGGAGGACAAAAAATTTGCTAAAAAGCCTCCACGCAATAACCAGTAAGGTTTATTATAGCAGAAGCCACTTGCACATCACAGCAATTCAAAGAACTGCATCCCAGAGCTCCTGTGTTACATTCCTCATATGCAGCAAGGAACTCTGAGTAAAACATGCAAATGACCTCTGTCTCACTTTTTTGCATCCTGGGTCTGTTTCAACACAGAACCATTCAATCATTGCCATGCCATACTAGATGGCTTTTTTAGCAGAGATCAAGTTTATGCAAGGTAGGTACCTACATATTGTTAGGTGTCTTGCCCAAAGACACTTGCTAAAGAAATTCCCTGTCCCAGATCCATATCTGCTTTTTCATGTTTGTAGAGCAGCAAAATGATTGTGAGGCTAAACCAAAGCGTAATGGAGTCTCCAGTACCCCTGACTGTGTATCTAATTTATTAACACAGATGCCTAGAGTAATCCTAACCAGATATCCAGTCACAGGTGAGGTTTGATTTTGATACAGCACACAATGTTAGTAAGGCAGGAACTGACTTTATTTTGAGTTCACAGCTGAATATATACATTTACACCAAGCACATACACAGGGAAAAGAATATAGGAAAATTAGAACCAATGGGACTATACACAAATGGGATGGGCAGTCCAACGAAGGTAAAAAAACCATCCCAGCATTAATATACTAAATAGACACCCCTGCTCACACATGCAGCCTGGTGTAACAGACAACCAGCTCTTTAGGATTAGATAGGAACATGGAGAAACATTTCAGGACAACAAAAGGATGATACAATACAAATCAGAGAAACAGCACCGTATATACAACATGACACTACACTACACTACTACATCAGGAAATAAAGCAACACAGACATCCTGAAATAGGACACAGAGAACACAGACACCTACAAGGGGCATGGGGTGACTTTGAAATAGGAGAGGGCAGGGTTAATATAATATGTCAGACCCACCAAAACATGCAGTCCCGCACATCTAGGTCCTTGTACCCTAAATCCCAAGTGACTATCATCACACAAAGAAAATGCAGGTATAAAGGGCTGGAGAAAATAAAGTACTTAAATACCCTAAATAACCCCATAACTAGTTGTGAAGTAAATTATTTGCTTATTTAACCCAAAACAATTAGTCAATAAACTAATACATTTATAGAACACCATATTGCACATTCACATAATCCTCAATACATCAAATACAGTTGTTGTATGTTACCGTTACACTACCCTGGGGATACCCCATACCATCATATGTCCAGAAATCTAAATTGAATAAAATAGTTGCCTGAAGAGTGTCTGTATTTCTCTTACCTCCAGGATTAAACTGTGGAGAAGTATGCCTACTTGCAAAAAAATCTTATAGTTGCATCCACATTACACTTTAACATGGCAGATTGACATTCTGTCCTATGGTCCTATAATAGTGCTTTTGGAAGCAGTGACACATGACAACAGCCGCCAAGTACAATGGACTCAATGTTAGCACCCCAAATTAATAAATAAACCACCATAAATTATGTAAAATGTTTTTATCATCCTTACATTTGCAGGGCTGTGTATTTTCCTTAGCTGCTGGGGAATTTAGCTTTTAGATGGTGCATTTAGTAACCTAATCTGCAGATGTTGCATTGTGTACTAGTAAATTACTGCACCTTAACCCCTTCACTCCTGAGACAGAGATAGCTTGGTTCTTTAAAGGCACCATCGGGTGCTCAATATCGAGTTATATCGATCTGCAAAAACAAATTAAATTAATTTGTTGCAAACAGATTTCATTTACTTTTGGGCTACAACACTTGCCCCAACAATTTTAGCCCTTCTGGACGTAATACCTATGGTGCTAAAACTGTCTAAAATTGGCTACTGAAAGTCCTAATATACTACGCTTTACCTAGCCATTGCATGGAGCCTTGAACTGCAGTTCTATCTGCAGTAACTCCCTTTGTCCAGAAAATGTTGATATCTACCTGCCAAATAGGTTAATACAGTAAGAAAAGCAATAGGAATATTCCCAAATATTTCTTATAATTAATTAAATTTATTATTCACAAAAAACACTGTTTCCTGATGACAAGGTTTTTTTAGGAATTCCACTTGTTATTTATTTATTTTATTTATAAAGGATTTTACCAGGAAGGATACATTGAGATTTCTCTCGTTTTCAAGTATGTCCTGGGTTCAAGAACATTGAAGTGTTACAGTTACAGAAATACAAAGTAATACCATGTAAGATATTAACAACACAAATATACAGATTAACAGAAAATAAATATGTAGGAAATAGTCATTATGTTACATGTTTACAGGTGCATTCTGTATTGAGGTATGTTAGTAAGGAGCTCTTGAGTAACTTAAGACTGGTGGAAGATTTGATGGCGTCTGGGAGGTTATTCCATAATTGCGGTGCTCTGTAGGAAAATGAGGACCGAGCCACTCAGGGTTATCCAAAGAGATCCGAATTGCTTGAGAAAGGTAACCGAACGCTGAAAATCAGCGTTCGGTTACCTTTCCTGGCCATTCGGCTATCCAGAGAGCAGGCAATTCGCCAAATCCTGGCGAATTGCCTGAACATACGGTGCCTGTTCGAGCGCAGTGAAATCCCCATGAAAAAGCACTGCTTCGGCTATTCAGAGAACACAAACCAGCAGTGAAAGGTTCCCCTAATGCCCTGCCATTCGGTGGTTTAATTCGGCAAGTTTATTCAGGAGAATCCCATAGGCTTCAATGTTAAAAATATTCCCGTTTTAATTCAATATCTAATAAACCGTTCATTATAAAATTCTGCAGCAAAGAGTCTCTTTAGTTATAGATTTTTTAGGATACTTTAAGCATTTTTCAGATTTTTTTTTTTTTTTTTAAAAGTCCGATTTTTTTTTATTTTTTTTTCAGTTTACTTATTTTTTCTGTAACAGCCCTCTTTATTATCATTCCCTGGACCTCCTGTGAAAATTTCAGACATTTTCGCTCAGTAGTTTCTTTGCAAACAGTGTTTCATTTTCCCAGATTCATACAAATGGTTTTTCTAATTTATTCACTGCCTCCTCTACGTCACAGCTGCTTCGGCTCTGTGTGATTCGGCTCATGTTCGGCTCCTGTTCGACTTTTTCAAAGGTTAATCCAGATGTTTTTGCTTGTTTTCAGCATGCATTCGGTTAGTTTTCGTCAGGTTTTCGGCAGCTTTTCCCTGCAATTCGGGGACCCTGTGCTCTTTGCTGAATACACCGCAGGGTCACCGAAATGGGATCGGCAAAAGGAACCGAATTGAAGAGAACGAAAAGTCACCGAACGTGCGGTGACTTTTCGAATCTCTTTGGATAACCCTGAATGTCTTTTTGTATTGTGGTATTGCAAGTAAGGTGCTGGTCCTGGATTGTTAGTGAAGGGGTTAATTATCCAAATAACCTAAAACTGCTGATCTACCCAAAAACCTCTACTCCTTAGCTCTAGTTTTCATCAATACATGTTTGGGCACTCTTATTTGTTTTTTGGTGTTTTTTATGGACAAATAAGTATCAACATCCCTGATTGGATATCAGAACCTTTTACATTCATTGCATTCTCAAGGTTAGGTTGACCATTATTGGCTGTCTGCATAGTCATGTGTGCAAAATATCACCCAATTGCAAACAACCTCATTAACATACATTATTGAATAAGGATTGTTGATTTGTTTTGGCAATATATAACAAGTGAGGCATAAAGTGTATGTACACTTAAATATTGTCACCTTCTACAATATGAAGGCAACTACAACTCCAATGGTAGAAATGCTTAAATTGTGATAGGCGTTTTGTTGTTATTACAAATTCTTATAATAAACAGTCAGTTTTCAGTGTAGTTAACAATGTAAATCATTTATAGATTTATGACTCTGGGATTTCGGTAGTATTTGTGTTTCCATGGATGCATAAATGGAATACTTTTTTTATGCCAGTAATGTTTCTACGTAATAATTTACACACTTTCTACAATAAGTATATTTATCCCTATAATGATGGATGGTAAAGACAGACAGGTATCAGTGATGCAGGGATGTGAGAAGTGTTTTTTCATGTTAATTCCGAGCAGGCTAAGCACCTACGTAAAATTACCTTTTCATCCTAATGTTTATTAAGGGGATGCATGCTAAATTGGTAAGTTTGAGGGTAGAACTTAAAATCATAATCCACACCTCAATACATACAGAATCAAGCTCAATACGTACAAATCATGAGCATGAGAGTAACTATAGTGAAATCAATGGGAAATGTTTGGGGAATTCAGACATTTTCTGTGCATCAGATCAGCCTGAAATGTCACAGTATTGTGCCTGAGCATTCCAAACCTTTCACCATGACAGATATAGGATGCATAGTGACTACAAAACAAAATACCAGAAACAATTTTTTTCTTGGAAACCTTAATAACTCCAATATAAATGGTCTTAGAAAATAACAATTAATAATTTAAGATGAAATCACCTACCTGTGTCTGCAAAAAGGAAAAAAGCGTAATGTAGAGGATCTAGCAAGAGTACAAAAATGTATAGTAATAAATAGTATTTGCCTAACACAGACAATAAAAACAATGTTACATAATAAATACAGTGCTCCATGTCAAACAGAGGACCCCACAGAGGACCCAACAGTGGGCACAGCAGAGTGTTCTTTGTTTAATTTTCCTTAAATTCTTCAAATAAACGGGACAAGACATTGTTAGTAAAAGTATTGACTTGGCAAAAAAAAATTATGATGTAATATGACATAGGGAAATGTTCCAATATTCCATCACTTGGTATCGGGAAATGACCAAAAAATAGGAATTAAACGTCTGTAATCAAATCTTCCACTAAAGGAACGTTACGGTTCTCTGATTTTTTTAAATAAGAAATAAAACCATTTCACCTGGAGCAACAAATGTTGCAAGTTAGTAATTGGTGGAGGTGCAAAATGGAATTCCTTGCAACAATAGCCTTGAAAGCGTATCAAATGGTATCAACCTTCCCCTCATTGGTCTTTAACATAGACCCCTGTATCTCCACCATAGGGAGTGCCCTGCCACTTCGGGGGGTGTCCCTTTCTGATGTCATCGCATTCGCATCAGTGGGGGAAGGGAGGTCCCAGAGGCAGGGCTGGCATCCAAGCAGGAAAGAGGAGGATGCACTCAACCCGTCATTTGCAGTCGAACGGTTAACTGAGAGAGGGCCCAATTCCACCATTAGTACGTCGGCTGTTTACCCTAATGGCTTCACTCATTAATGATTACGACTGACCCCTGTTGCCATTTCAGCCAACCCCAGATGTGGCTTGACCTTCAAAAGAAGGTGTTTATAGTGATTATGCCTCAGCAAAATCTCTTAAATTAAAGAAATATTCTAAAAAATGTTTATAAACTCACCTCTCATCCCATAGCAGGGAGGTTGATATACCTCAGAGTCCACCAGCTGGAAAGGCACCAGCTGCAATGCGAGTAATTTTGCTAAGCTGGCATTTAGACGCTGTGCTTGGGGATGGTTGGGACTATATTTTTTCTTATGCTGCAGCAACTGGGGCAATGTAATCTGACTGCGTAAATCTTCAGCTGATGGGATGCTGTCACATTGTGAGGAAGGACCGGGTACATCCATTACTGTAGCATCATCCCTGTCAGTGGAGGTTGGAGTCAATGATATGGCAGGACATATAGTGGGGGTAGAGACAGGTGAGGAGGACCTACGCAAAGTTTTGTGCCAATGGGATGCGTGGCAGGTGGTCATATGTCACCTCAAGCATGTGGTACCCAAGCATCTGGTGTCTTTCCCATGCTTGAGCCTCACCTGACATAGATTACAAATAGCAACGGTGGGGTCTGCTGCACATTTCTTAAAGAACTCCCAGACAGCAGAGTTCTTGGATGTGTGCTTTGAGACAACAGTGCTCTGCACCTGAGGAGCTCTGACATGTGATGCCTTGGACTGGCTAGTGCTACGGTTGGTCATAGAGGATGTTGTGCCTCGTGTTTGTTGTGCCTCCTCCTCCTCCCTTGACTCCTCTGTTCGATTAGGTACTCAGGTGGAGTCAGTGACCTCATCATCATTGTCATCACCCCCTATCTCCTCGTCACTGGAGCCAATTTGGCAGTATGCTGCAGCTGCTGGGGCAACATGAGTGCCAGTTATTTGTGTGTCACTGTCACCCCCTTCCTCTAGGTTCATTATATTCCCTTCCTCAACCTCAAAGATTGAATCAGAGCACTGTAGTTGCTGCGCATCCTCAAGCAGCATGTCACTTTCATTGTAGTCAAACAATTCAGCTAACTCCTCTGTGTGTGATAGTGAGGCTACGGCAGGAGTAGCTGTGGACATGGAGGCTGCATCAGATGCTTTGGCAGCTGAGGTGGACTGTACAGCACTACAAGCCTGGCTGGCAGAGGACTCGGAGGATGAGGATGGCCTGGTTAGCCAATCCACCAAATCCTCTGTATGTTGCTGCTTCTTAAGACGGCCAGCACCAGTTAGAAAGGACAAGCATGCCCCTGCAGAGGATGCACCACGTCCACGATGACCAGAGGCACAGCCTCCCGACCAGAGGCTGCTTGCCCTCTTATCTGTGCCTGGGAGCGTCTGCCTGTCCTTTTTGGTCTTTCTGACATGGTGAGTGATATATATATTAAATATATACAGAACTCTGATTCAACTCTTTTATAAAAATTGGAGATATGCTGCAGAACTCTGATTCAACTCTGGTATAAAGATTAAAGGTTTCCAGAACTCTGGTATAACTCAGTGAGACACCCTGATAGCTGGCAGCCAGTGACAAGACACAGATTACAGTTCCCAGAAACCTCCTATAAATCAGTGAGACCCCCTGATGGGTGGCAGTGACAATACACAGATTACCACAATTCCCAGATATTTTGTAGAAATTACTGACCCCCCAAAATACTTGGTGGCAGTGAGAACTAACGGATTATAACAATTCCAAAATATTTTGTAGAAATTACTGACCCCTCAAAATACTGGGTGGCAGTGAGAACACACGGATTAGAACAATTCCCAAATATTTTGTAGAAATTACTGACCCCCCCAAAATACTTGGTGGCAGTGAGAACACACAGATTAGAACTATTCCCAGAAATATTGTAGAAATGAGACCCCCCCCCCCCAGTAGCTGGTGACAGACTGGCAGTGAGAACACACACTAACAACACACACTAACGCAAGAACAATCTCCTCTCAAACACGTGCTGAAGCGCTGTGTGAAGCCTTATATAGTGTGCTGTGGGACTTAGCTCTGTGAGCCCATGATTGGGCAAAATTTGCCCAATCAGGACTCTGAGCTGTGATTGGCATAGTCTTGAATCTGTCTTGCACCTGACCTGTGGTCAGGTGCAAGGCTGTAGCCAATTACAAGCTTCAGGCCAGTGGAAAAGTGCATTGTGGTCCATTGTGGTGCATTGTGGGTGAACATGCGGCGAACACGCGGAAATGTTCGTAGTTCGCGAACATGGGAACAGGCGATGTTCGAATCGAACTCCAAACCGATCGAACCGAACAGCTCATCCCTAATTAGGAGATGACATGAAAAGGATCCCCATCTCATCCCATACCCCCAAAGATAAATAGGCAATTCTGTAAGTTCGTTATGGACAACAATGGGTCCCTGAAGTATTTGTAGAGATCCCGAAGAGATAATGTGGGAATTATTTAGTCTAACAGTGATTTTTTTTTTATTTATGTCATCAAACTGGGTTTAATAATGTTATGGCTTAGTTATGGATTAACTAAAATAACTCTATAGCATCCAGTATTTGCATTATTTCTATTCTCCATTTAGCCCCTTCATACCTAAAATCTTAATTTTGCATTGTAATGCATCGAAAAGCACTCATTAGCATATCAAAAAGACAATTTTCACACCTTTTTAAAGCAGGATTAGTGTGCCCTCCATGGTAAAAATAAATCCTTTGTTTTATGTCTCTCCAAGCACTCTGGAGAGACATAAAACCAGCTGCAAATAGCCGCTCTAATCTTCACAGTAACAAAAAAAGGTCAAATAGATTACTGCTGCATTTCAGCAGCCAGGGAGAGGACAGAATGCAGGGAGAGCTCTGGGGTCATTCACTGCTGTACATGGATAAGATTCAAGGGGTTATAATGATTGAAAATCCCTGTACAGTACAGATACAACAGTGTTACTGTAATCTGCATATACGGGCATTATGCCACATACAGATATATATTTTTTTATATTCTATTGGTATTTTTTGTAGAAGCTGCATTGCTAATAATAATCTCATTCCGAGCAGGAGATTTGGACATTTTATTATTTATCTTTATCCCAGTTACTGTATCTAACACAAAGGTCTTTTCTGCCTGTATGATAATAATGCAGACCCCGGTTGAAATTGTGTAAGATAAAGGACACTATCTAGAGCTCAGAATCTTACATTTCAACAATATTTCTGTAAAGGATTGATGATTACATTAAAAAAATTAAATTGAGATACTTAACATTATTAACTATCTCAGAATAACAATTTTGGTGCGAAACCTCTATTTTACCCTATATTTAATTGTTAACTTCACATCCCATGTTTCAAAAAAATGTTATGACAGCATTTGTCTCAACAAAAATCTCTTGGTAGAGAAGGGGTTATGCTAAAAGGAATATTTGATGTCTCAGATGGACTACATCTAACATGGTGAAATCACTCACTACAGGGTAGTATATCAGTAACAACGACACAAAAAAAATTACTTAAGTGCAATGAATCAAAATAGTTTGGTAAGAGCTCTTGTGCTATTACTTTTCTATTGCTTCTCTTCCTCTTTCTCTCAAAAAAAAGGTATACCAATGTCCCTATATTCTATTTAGCTCCTGCGTGTTGCTTCATGCTGTGATGGTGCTATTTTGTCAGTTTTCAAAACATTGAAACAACGTAACTGTGACTCTATATCCTTTGTGTGCATTCTGTGCAGCGCGCTTCTCTGATTCTGCTATGAATATGACAATATAGATGCGTTTGTATTTCTACAGTGCTAACTCGATGTCTTAATTAAAATTACGCTGTTCGGATAAAGAAGATAATATATCAGTCTATTCGTTATCCTTTCTACTATGAAAACAAGTTTCTCTGGTTTCAAGTATGTACTTATTGATCCGTGTGCGCGAGAGACACATTTTGTCTCATTTGTGCAATCTCTTGGTGGATCGTGAGTATTGCTTCTCTTCATAGCAAAGCATATGGCAATTTGTTTTCAATTTAGCAGCGTATTGTAAAAATGAGATATTGTCTTATGTTATTCCAACATAATGATATCCAGTGGTCACACAACTAAAGCTATTCCAGCGTCTTGCCATTGGAGCTCATTTCATTATATTAGGGGGGCTATAAGCTTTTTTTTCTCACATTATATTAAAAACAAAACATTCACTGCCAGAGATAAGATTTACCATGGCAACCCATGTCTATAAACTTATTTTCTCATCTTTTGTCTCGACGATCGCGCAGCAATTGGCTTTGCGAATGAAAACTTGTGTCAGTTGATAAGAACTCTCCCAAGTGTTTAACGTTTGCGCGCTGTGCTGTTGTGTAAAGTGTTGGCTTTTGAAACATGAGCAAATCGGTGTCTTTTTCAGCCCGTCATTGCCTTAACACTCATTTTACACTTGTGAAATTAACTTAATCACCGAATTATTATCCAGAAAAAAAATAAAAGATTTTGTGAAGTGTATCCACTTCAAAATGAATTCTCCCTCCTCTCCCCCTTGAAATATCCTTTGACCAAGCAAATGCTGATCACACTCTAAGCTTATTCTTAATTAAGTTTCATATGGATTTGTTAATTTAAGGTGAAAATTATGTTTTTGCACAAGCTGCTACTTGTAAATTGGAATACAGATCTTGTGTGAGTGTTTTTCACAGAAACGCATATGTTTTGTTTGTGTTCTAAAGTCGTCTAGTTAAATACTGATTGAAACCCATCCTATAGCGATCAAGTCAGACTCCGAGCTCTGCCTTGAGGTCTTTTCTTGTGTTAGGAGCTGGTAAACCATCCAAAAACACAGCTACAGTGCCAGGAATGGACATTAAAAGCAACTCTAATGCTATTAAAATATATCTTTTAGTGGATTCTGTCTTCTATTGTTAAGTACCAGGCTGTTCTGCCAAAATGCTGTATTTTATTTATTGCTCCTGGAAAAAAGCCGTGTCCCATAACTAACGTATAAAATAGTATTTTAAACTGTAAGGATTACTCTTGTAAAAAAAATGTGAAGTTATTTTATTGCATTTACAACATAACGCATAAAAAAGTTATTCGTGTAACTTGCTCCATAACCCTTAGCAACAGTAAACAAGGCTACTACGGCTTTTGGTATTGATTTAAAACTCTTGGTTTATGAGCTTAATTTTAATGTTTGTAATTACATTAAGTTTATTAGAAGAAGCAGGAAAACCTCCTTTAACTTTGCTGACAGGTATATTCGTGCAGGACAGATGTTGTCCTGCAAATAGTAATTAAACTCCAGGGGATATCAACAAAGCGAGGATGACGTTTTTTTTCTTCCAATATGAAAATGATTCTGCGAAAACCATGCGTCTTACTGCTGTTAATTTCGGGTTACAGTATTTGAAGATAATGCGGCGAGGAGTTGCCATTACACAACCTATTAAAGTGGTCACTGTTCCGAATATAACTTTAAAGAAAAAAATAATAACCATAAGAGAGGAGATGTTATTAAAAAAATAATCAAAGAGCGAAATGGAAAGGAAGAGACTCAATAATGTTTGTTCCATTCTACTTATCCACTTATGTGTTAGCTTTAAAACGAGTAAACTAGTAAAGATGCTAGTGCTGATTCAACAAATAGGAAAGTAAAAATGTATATGGAAAAAGTCACTTCAAAATAGAGTTTATAATACACATAACGTTGTAGAAACATGGTGGTATTTTGGTGAAAAAAAGAAGTGCTTATTCTAGTGGAGAATGGTAAATTACCGGCTGGGTGGAGTAGAGGTAACATCAATGCTCTGTGACTGTGGAGACACAGGTTTGAATCTCAGCAAGAGCACCTCTCCAGAAAGTGTCCTTGGGCAAGACAGCTAACGGTACATACTCACCACCCAGGACATACTTGAAAACAAGAGAAATCTCAACGTATCCTTCCTGGTAAAATACATTCTAAAAAACCAACAGGTTGACATTTACATGGGCATTACACAATTCAGACTGAACAATTTGAGTGGAAGAATACTAGTGTTGAAAATATATTTACATTCTCCAATTTTGACAGTAAAATGCAATTCCCTTATAAACACCCACCATTGTGGCAATTTGTATTTCAATTATTGCGATAGAGAGACTGGATGACTGGACTGAATGGTGTAAATCAGAGAAACCCACTCTGGGGCTTCCCAGGACAAGGGAAACTAATCACCAACACTAAAAGTAAGAGTCCATTATAGGGGTAACCCGAGGCACAACGGCTTATCTTTGATACACACAAAAACCAACGAGGTTTATGGACTCAAAAATATTTAAAAATATAACTTTTATTCATACATTAAAAAGAATATGTTTAAACCACTAAGAGTACTCTGAGCTAGAATGTAATAGACTGGTGGTTCCCAACCCTGGTCCTCAAGCACCACTAACAGGCCAGGTTTGCCAGACGTCTGAGGCAAAGCCCAGGGTCATCTAATTTTCTGCTCAATGATTGCAGTATTCAGTCTGCACTTCCAAGGTGATTCCTGAAATCTGTCCCATTAAGGGTACCTGACGACCTGGGTTGAAAACCGCTGCCATAAACAATGTCTAGACATGTGGACATTTAGGTCCCTATTACAATCTTAGAGCTAACATTAGCGGCACATTGATAAAATAAGGATGATAGTGTTTAGTATGTTTTTTGCAAAATCACTTTACACTTAAAAAAGAATGTTCACAAAATTCCTTCTGCTGCCCCTCCTTTAACCATATGCAGAATGAAGCTTGGGACTATTTCCCGGTGTCCTTCAGCTGACTCCACTTTGCACAGGATTGTGCAGGGCTTATTCTTCGCTCTACTGAGACATACAAACATCTGGCAACTATACCAGTTGAGCGCATAATGGTGCTGCTAGTATCAATTAATGGCTCCAGCTATTATAAAGCAGACTGCAGAAAGGACTCAGAGCTCGGTTAGTGAGTCGTCTAATGACTGCTCTTATGGGATCAACTCACTTACCGAGGACTGAGTCTTTTCTGGAGCTCCCTGCAGCTCAAGGTTAATAGATCCTGTGGGTGGAACACCTGTGACAGGGAGGGGTGCTTACCCAAGGGGTGTCAGCCCTTTTCATACAGAATACAGTATTTAACCTTCAACTGTAGGGAGCTCCAGAAAGGACTCAGTCCTCGTTAAGTGAGTAGATGAGAAGGATAGGACCTGTCAAAAGGTGGAATATATTGGCATTTGCTGACAAGCTTAGCCCCTTCGCTGCGGTGGATGCGCTCAGCGCATCCACCCGCAGGTAGCGTTCCTTGCGGAGGACGCGCTGAGCGCATCCTCCCTTTGGGGCCAGCAATCGGCTGGGTTCCGGCTGATCACTGTGCCCCCCAGTGCGGGCTGACATCCTCGATGTCAGCCCAGCACCCGGAACCGCCACCGGCCTAATTAGATGTCATCGCGGCGGCGCGATGACATCTAATTCAGGCGCCCCCCGCATGTGCGGAGGAGGCGCCTGAAAGGGAGGGGGGAGGTCCTTCAGACCTCTCTCCCTCCCGATCGCCAGGGTGCAGGGGGTTAATCCAGGTACCGTTTGGAAGGGAACAGCCTGCCCTTCCTAACAGTACCTGGAGTTAACCCCATGGGGGCCGGATCACGAATCGGCGTTGAAAAGCGCCGGTTCGTGATCCTTTCCTGGAGCTGGCCGACATCTTGGATGTCGGCCAAGCTTCCGGGAATGCCCCCTGAGGACTGGCGTCATCGTGCATAGCACGATGACGCCAGTCCTGGAGTTAACCCCTAACTGCCACCAATGGTGGAGATAGGGGGTTCCAATGAACCCCCTATCTCCCAATCTGTGGCAGTTAGGGGTTAATGTTTGATATTGTTGGATCGGCCGTTCCAACAATACCAAACATGACTATGAAAAAAGTTTTTTAAAAAAAATAAATAAAAAAGTATTTTAAAAAAAAATTATAAAAAAATAAACAATTTTTTTTCTTTTTTTTGGTTCATTAATGCAGCAATATTGTTCCCATTTCAATTATAATGTGAACAATGATGCTGCACTAACGATTTTTGTATGCGGTGCGTTTGTTTAAAATCGCGTAATTTTCCCCAAAAAAAATGTAACGAGACCCCATCTCTAATTTTTTTAACAAGCGCACCCCATACAAAATATAACCACAATTGCTCGCATGTTAAAATGTGAAAAAAAAACACTTTACACGTTGTAAATTATTGAAAATTCATATTTTATTGCATTTTTTGTTATAATATACAGACAGGTCATGACGTATACATATAATAATGACATATTATGAATCTGCCAAGTCTGACGGAAAGAACGATATATAATATGTTTGGGTAATATACTAAAATAAGCCTTTTAAAATACGTTTAAACATGATGAGCAAAACCGGTAAAAATGACCTCAGCACAGAGGCGGGAAATGCCTCAGCAGCGAAAGGGTTAAGCAATTTATGGCCATCTATTGTGATCCAAATGTCCATCATTTTCAACAGAGTTTAGGGTTAAAATAGCAAAAAAATGAATGAAATGAAGTCTGTACAGGATAAAATTTAAACAATCTTCAGTTTTTTTCCCCTCGTTTTCTCTCTCCTATAAGTAGCACTTTTTGTTATATTATTCACTGACTTAGGGTTAAAAACCTTGTAAAAAGTCTTGAATGGGTTAAGAACTGTTGTAATCCTGAAGGTGGTAAGAATTGTTGGGAGCTTTGAAGGGTTAAAATCTAGTAAAATCTATAAATCTTTAAATGTATAAAGCTGCTGTCGATGTCTTTTGAGTGTGTTGACTGGAGTGCTCTCTTCCTGATTTGTTGTAGTTTGTTGTCTTGAGATGCACCCACTCTGCGTGCTTAGTATAGGTTGAGTGCTTCCCTCCCGTGATATATATATATATATACACATTTAAACTCTGCTTCAAATATAGCTTCAGATGTCCAAAGCACATTTTTCTAATGTATGGATATTTTGACAGGCCGATGGCACCACCTACTGGACAAATAGCACTACTACATCTCCATACTACTGCTTGGAATATGTTTTTTTTTTCTTGAGGGCAAAACAGGTATCCAAATGGTTTAAAATGTTTTGGAACCTTGATTATCGTGCCCAAGTTTCTAAACCTTTGAGGGCACCTATTGGAGCCTATATGCAAACAAATTAAGTTTGCAAACATGCAAAATCCTTTGCTTTGCTCTAGTATTAGCTCACATCGAGTTTTCTCAATCTCTGGGCACCAGCAAGTGATTTTCAGATAGAGGAAACTTAATCTTGGCATTGAAGGGGTTAATAGCTTGTGCCTTATTTACCCTTTAGTAGCTTCCTATGATCAACTAATCTGGAGTCGCCTTCTACACATGAATAAATTCCAAAAAGGAAAAGTAAACTCCTATTCCAGCTCAGCTTCATTTTTAAAACCATTAATACTGGACCATATTTAAATGTGATAAAAGTTCACTTTAGCCAGAGAGTTGCCCAAAATTATTGGTAAAGTCATGAAAATACTACCTGCCACTATGTTCTATTTTAAATCTTTAATCTGGAATAGCACAACTAGATAATTCGGCTACTTTGTATAGGAAAGAATAATACTCAAATTCACATTTGCAAAACCATCAAGACGTAATTAAGGATTATGTATTTTATGCATTACAAAGGAAAATAAAACAATATGTAGCTTCACACCCAATTAACACATTTATATTTATTTCAGGTATGTTACCTTCAGGCAATATCATTTAGGGGACAAATGCCCTTCAGAGCCATAGACGTAAAATTAATATCTGTAATAACCTTTTTAGTAGAAAAAAAAATCACAATTTTAAAGATTAAAATGAAACCCCATAGAGTCTCTTTGAAACTGATGAGCTTGTGAATAAAATATAAATTAGGAGCCTCTTTTTCTAAGCCGAGGTACGGAATTTTATAATGAAAAAAAGTACCCTTTTCCTATTTCATGAATTTCACATGGTTAATGATGTTACATGTGAATAATGCTGATGTCCTCCTTAGTTAGGTCACTCATAGAAAGAAATATTCATTAGTCTTATTGTAGGTGAAGGTCTAGCTCATGAGATGAGAAATTCATTCCTGGCTCTGGAAAGAACAATTACTACTCCCAAAGGATTAACAGTCACCTTGGGTTTAAATGATTTAGCATATTTATACATTTAAAATGTGAAACAAGGAACAGGTACAGTAACACTGGGGATTATATTCACACAGCGCTTATTTGTTACTTTTCATTATTTTACATGGTGCTTCCTAGTCAGACGTCAGTGTGCATTGTGTCTTTTTATCGTTCCCTTTCCCATATTCTCCACAGTACCTAGTGACAGGATCGTTCTATCCCCTGGAAATCATGATTTTAATTGCTGCATATCACACAAGCAACAAACATCATCTATTTTCTGCTGCAGTAGCAATTACATTTAAAGTGATGGTGATTTAAACTACGGACTCACTGGACATGTGTGTTTATTCTTGTTAGTTAGAAGTAGTTGACAAAAATAATAATAAAATAGAAAGTAGTGAGCTGGTTGCAGTACAGGCTGACTAGTGAGAATTAGTGGACCTGTTCAACAAATACATATCTGGCCTTGGCTTGCCTTGTATCACCTACTGAAATAACTGCACTGACTAATAAGCTACCAGTGCAAAATGCAATGTCTTGTATGTGATTTTATATGATGCATTTTTAGCAAAGAAAATGTGAAAAAAAGCTGTCTACCAAAACAACGTGAATATATAATATATATATATATGTTACAGGTAAAGCCCGAAATGCGGTTAATCCTAGGAGTACCCGGGCAATCCTGACATTACCCAGGCATTATTAGCAAAAGTCCGAAGTGAAATGAAATTTCGGACTTTACTCGGGTAATCTGCAAAGTATCCAGAGGCCTCTGGGTAATCCGCTTTTCTGCTCTATTTTAACCGGGTAATTCGCACATTACCCTAGTGTTACTGGATAAAGTGTGATATGCAACGAAACATTGCACTTTATCCGGGTAATCTGCAAAGTAGCCAAACGCCTCTGGGTTCTCCGCTTTTCTTGGGTTTTCAGCAGGTTACAGATGACTGAATTCTGAGGATTACCCGGGTAAAGCTGCAAACTGTTATCTGACCGATAACAAAATAGTGTTTTTTTGTTATTTTTAATGAAATTGTATCCACAGTCACAAACCACCCTAAATAACCGTCATGTTACTCTGTGCATTAATTGTCTGAAAATTAATTTAGGAAGATAAAGATATTATATAAAGAGTAACCTGATGGTGATTATGTTTTATAAATGATATATAAGCACATATGACACATGATAAAGATCATGTAAATTTTTCACATTCATATAAGAAACATATCCTGTTACTCTGTATAGTCATTATATCCGCAATACATTTTAATGTTTGTCTTTTGCCATTTTCATTGATAATACCCATATATAATAGCAAATTTCACTGTTACCCAAGCGGGGTTGGATGCTCTGCAGATTACCCAGGTGAAGCTGTGGATAGTCCTCAGATTACCCGGGTGAAGCTTCAGACTTGCACATTATTCGGGTAAAGTGCGAATTTGTCAGCTCTTCCAGACTGTTACCCAAGGGCAGTTGGTTAGTCCTAAGATTACCCGGGTAAAGTCCGAAATTTTCATTTTTTTGCAGCTTTACCCAGCGGTTTTGGGTAATGTCAGGATTACCCGGGTAATCCTAGGATTAACCGCACTTCGGGCTTTACCCGTAACACATATATTTATAATACGGGGGGGGGGGGCAGCACTCAACCTTAACTAAGCATTCAGTGTGGGTGCATCTCAAGTGAAACAATACAACAAACCAGAAGGAGAGCACACCA
Source organism: Leptobrachium leishanense (assembly GCA_009667805.1). Classification (NCBI taxonomy): domain Eukaryota; kingdom Metazoa; phylum Chordata; class Amphibia; order Anura; family Megophryidae; genus Leptobrachium; species Leptobrachium leishanense. The sequence continues at coordinate 480,205,729 of CM019063.1, read as the reverse complement.
AATATCACATTCAAAGAGCACAGCATACAGAATACATTGTTGCTAGTGGCAGGCTTAAACAATCAATGGTCATCTATTGCGAACTAAACCTCCACCATTTTTATACAGAGCTTAAGATCAGAAACCCTGCAAAGGGTCTTGAATGGGTTAATATCTACTGTGCTCCTGAAAGGAGTAAAAAATGTATAAAGGTGCTGTTGCTGTGCTCTTTGAATGTAATATTTGGTGTGCTCTCCTTCCGGATTGTTGTCTGGTTTGTTATATATATATATATATATATATATATATATTATATACAGTATTATATAGAAAAGCCAGGTATAGGAGCACACTGGGGCTTATGGAAAAATAACAAACTTTATTGAATAAAGTCCAACGTTTCGGTTCCTAAGAACCTTTATCAAGGAATGTATATTTATATTTATCAAGGAATATATATTTATATGTTTATTATTGCAGAAGCCACTCACACATCACAGCAATTCAAAGAATTGCATCCCAGAGCTCCTGTGCCACATTCCCTACATGCAGGAAGGATTTCTGGGCAGGATATGCAAATGACAGCTGTATCACTTTTATGCATCCTGGATCTGTTATTACACAGAACCCTAAAATCATTGCTATGCCATACTATGGCCTTTTAGCAGAGACAAGGTTTATGCAACTGGTCAAAGCCACTCCTAGGACAGCGCCGTATCGGGTTTTATTGGACCCTCATCGGCTAGGAGCCAGGCATGACCAGCTGCAGTTATATATATATATATGTAGAAAAATAGGATGCACTCCAGGACTTGGAAAAACTAGAAAAAAAACTTTTTTGTGTTAAATAAAAAAAAATCCTGTAAGCATTCCCGATGTTTCAGTCCACTAAGAGTCTTTCTCAGAGTTATATATATATATCCAAGTAGCCCCCGCACTCCACATACAGGATTATTCTGCTCCGGTGCAAAAGTTCTGACTGCAGCCAAATATCCTCCAAGTTTCAGATGCACATGGAGACTGAGTAAAATTTCAAAGAAGTTTTATTGCATAAATCACATGGATCGACGTTTCAGTTCCCGAAGGAACTTTCCTCAGGATCCTGAGGAAAGTTCCTTCGGGAATTGAAATGGCGATCCATGCGATTTATGCAATAAAACTTCTTTGAAATTCTGCTCGGTCTCCGTGTGCATCTGAAATTTGGCGGATATACACTATATTGCCAAAAGTATTCGCTCACCCATCCAAATAATCAGAATCCGGTGTTCCAATCACTTCCATGGCCACAGGTGTATAAAATCAAGCACCTAGTCATGCAGACTGTTCTTACAAACTTTTGTGAAAGAATGGGTCGCTCTCAGGAGCTCAGTGAATTCCAGCGTAGAACTGTGATATGATGCCACCTGTGCAACAAATCCAGTTGTGAAATTTCCTCGCTCCTAAATATTCCACAGTCAACTGTCAGCTGTATTATAAGAACGTGGAAGTGTTTGGGAAGGACAGCAACTCAGCCACGAAGTGGTAGGCCACGTAAACTGACGGAGCGGGGTCAGCGGATGCTGAGGCACATAGTGCGAAGAGGTCGCCAACTTTCTGCAGTGTTAATTGCTACAGACCTCCAAACTTTATGTGGCCTTCAGATTAGCTCAAGAACAGGGCGCAGAGAGCTTCATAGAATGGGTTTCCATGGCCGAGCAGCTGCATCCAAGCCACACATCACCAAGTGCAATGCAAACCGTCGGATGCAGTGATGTAAAGCATGCCGCCACTGGACTCTAGAGCAGTGGAGACACGTTCTCTGGAGTGACAAATCGCGCTTCTCCATCTGGCAATATGATGGACGAGTCTGGGTTTGGCGGTTGCCAGGAGAACGGTACTTGCCTGACTGCATTGTGCCAAGTGTTAAGTTTGATGGAGGGGGGATTATGGTGTGGGTTTGTTTTTCAGGAGCTGGGCTTGGCCCCTTAGTTCCAGTGAAAGGAACTCTGAATGCTTCAGCATACCAAGACATTTTGGACAATTCCATGCTCCCAACTTTGTGGGAACAGTTTGGAGCTGGCCCCTTCCTCTTCCAACATGACTGTGCACCAGTGCACAAAGCAAGGTCTATAAAGATATGGATGAAAGAGTCTGGTGTGGATGAACTTGACTGGCCTGCACGGAGTCCTAACCTCAACCCGATAGAACACCTTTGGGATGAATTAGAGCAGAGACTGATGACTCGTCCAACATCAGTGTGTGACCTCACAAATGCGCTTCTGGAAGTATGGTCAAAAATTCCCCTAAACACACTCCTAAACCTTGTGGACAGCCTTGCCAGAAGAGTTGAAGCTGTGATAGCTGCAAAGGGTGGACCGACGTCATATTGAACCCTATGGATTAGGAATGGGATGTCACTTAAGTTCATATGCGAGTCAAGGCAGGTGAGCGAATACTTTTGGCAATATAGTGTATATATATATATATACCAGTAAAGTGTACATTATTTGGAATGAAATTACAACAAAATAATTGCTAGAAAATTTAAAGGCACATGACCATTAAATGGTTTTCCACTCATTCGCCACCGAGAGGTTTTCCATAAAACCAAAATCTGGAAACGGTAGATTTTTGGAAAACCACTTTAGCATTTAAGATAACCCACACAGTGAAGATGCGCTTTAAAGTTCCTACAGCTCATTGAAATGCAGTAAGGCTTATTTGGCATGCAGACTGCTCCCTCTGCTTACTAAATTGCAGTACTGTCACAACACTGAAAAGAAGACTCCGATATATCCCAAAATGTCAAGCAGCTGCAGTGCATGGGTTGCGATGACCTATTTTCTGGATATTTAAGTGCACATTCTGGAGTCCTTTACAAAAGAATTTAATTTGCAATAAACAAATTCATTTTCATTTCTCCAGAAAAAGAGCAGATAGAGTGAACATTTCCATGTGATTTTGTTAAGATGTTTTGGTAGTGAGGGGGTTAAGTGGTCATAAATGGGCTTGCATGCTTTCTCCTAAACCATTGGTGTCCTGGAAGGCTTATTCAACCTTCTGAACCACAGCATCTTGTAGCTTAAAAAGCTGTCAATCAGCCTGAGCAGGTCACCTTTCTGTGGTTTAGGTTCATGACTGCCTGGCCTGGTAACTCAGTCAAGTCCATGTCCCCCATCAACAAAGAAAACTATGGACATCAATTTCTTTTGGAAAGGGCATAGGTCACCTCTTCATTAAATAACAACATAACCATTTGAAACTCCGAAAACTTTCAGCTTTGGAACATCTGACTCAACTGTGATAATACAACAGATGACAGGTCCCATTTAGACTGCTCATGAGCTTGTTGCCCTGTGTGACCTAAGCTAAGCAGAGCATGTCTCCCCACGTTCCAACTGTAGATGACTTATTCAATTTTCTGTCCCGATGGCAATTATTCCAACAGCTGTGACTACACCGTACATACATGTCTGCCTTAAACTTGTGAGTTATTGGGAAATAGGGATGTGCGTTTCGGGTTTCGGAATTTCGGAATTTTCACGAAATTTCCCGATTCGGGTCTTTCGATGCGGCCGAAAATCCGAAATTTTTTAGATCCGAAAAAGTCGAATCCGAACTGTTTTCCGAGCCGAATCGAAAATTTTTCGGAATTTCGAATGGACTTGAAATGTTTCAAATCGAAATCTATTGCTTTGAAACGAGAACAGACTTTCCGAAAAAACGAAAAATTTACCAAATCGAAAATTTTTCGGAATTTTCGAATGGACTTGAAATGTGTCAAATCGAAATCTATTGCTTTGAAGCGAGAACAGACTTTCCGAAAAAAACAAAAAATTTGCCAAATCGAAAATTTTTCGGAATTTTCGAATGGACTTGAAATGTGTCAAATCGAAATTTATTTTCCCTCTATTCATGATTTCAGTTCCATTCGGGATTTCGGTTCCATTTCGGTAAGTCTGGACATCGTATATTTAACTAGTATCGGTTATATCGCTGAATCTGTAAATTTTTTTTGTTTCCAATGATCCGATCAGAATATTCGTATTTTGGTCAGATCCGATTCGTCCGCGGGTCGCGCATGCGCGCGAGCGTGAATGTCGTAACTTTATTGAGCCAGTTTTATTGACAACTTTTTGAACAAAATATTGTTTTTATTATTCTTCATGATGGCCGCTGTAAGAGAGGAGACCTCGTCATCATCTCATGATGAACCACCGGCACCCAGGAAGAAACGGGCCCAAAATATGGCGTTTGAGGAGATGTTGGAGCTGGTCCGCATCTTTGATAGCAAAGATTATGATTGCCGGAAGGGACCTTACCGCAGGAAGAATAACGCCAGGAAGGATCGTATCCTTGACAAGCTACGCACCACCATTTTGGAGATGTTTGGGAAGGACCGGACAAAGGACCAGCTCAGGAAACGCTGGTCTGATTTAAAAGTACGAGAGCAGGAGCAGCTGAGACGCCTCCGCCGCGTCATAGCGAAACGTAAGTGTCATGTTATATTGTAAAGCGCTGCGCAAACTGTTGGTGCTATATAAATCCTGTATAATAATAATAATGTGCTTGCATGTTCTAATGTGCACAGAAATACGCTGATTTATCTAGTCCTTTTTTCATGCAATGTGATTGTGTATAGCTTTGCATTTTCACAATTCGTCATACATGCATTTTTGCCATAGCTCTTCTTTTTTGTGATTTTACGTATTCGTGAAAATTGTGATATTTGATGTATGTAGATGAAGTTACAATGCTGGATTTCTTTTGGCACTGTGTATAGTCTGTAGTGTGCTGGGGGGAGGTTGTTGTGATTGAGTGATGCATACGAGATGACCCTCAGCTTGCCCAATATTGGCTCCCACCTGCGCATCAACAAAAATCTCTGCGTCTTTGCTAAGTGATAGGATGGGACATGTAGTTCTTCTGAAAGTGCATCCAAACAGAGCTGCCTTCAATACATCCTCAGCAGCTGCTGCAGCAGTGTCATTGAATGCTTTAGATGCAAATTTCAAAACAAAATGGTGGATTTCTGTTGTTGTTTCTGCAATATCCAGTTTTATTATTAGCAGAAACTGAAAGTGAAACTGAGGCTGAGGCCTTCTATAAAATAACTAAAAGCAGTCAGCACAATGCGTTTTGTACGCACACAACACAAATAATAGTTTTTATTGAATAAACGTAATGTTTACTTCTGAAAAAAATATATAAATGAACGGTAATATATGTCTATGTGCAGAGGAAATAAATAAATATTTTGTGACTTTAGACCTATGAGATGGGAGTAGTGGTGGGTCAAGCTGGTAGTGGGGTAGTGGAGGGGTGTCGCAATACTTTCGGCAATATATTGTATAGATATACCATTTTTTCCAGTCTGCATTATTTACGTGTTATATTTTTTGGATTTGGCTGAAGACAGGAAGAAGGCCGCCGAATCTGCCCGGGCAGGGACCAGTGCCCCAGCGGTGGAGGAGGGGGAGCCACGGGCGTCCACCAGCGCTGGTATATACTGTTTTATTTAGCAACGACTTTTGGTCAAAAACAGAAACATTTTTTTGTTTACTGTATTTTAATTTAATTTTTTTATGTATAGCACAAGAGGAGCAGAGGAGGAAGAGGAGGACCAGGAGGAGGGCGAAGGAGAGAGGCAGCCGGTGCAGCAGGAGGCCGCCAGTCCAGGTTTTTTTTTTTTACTGTTGTATTTTGCATCGACTTTTGTTCAAAAATAAATCAGTTTTGTTGTTTACTGTATTTTTTATTTCTTTAATTTCTTACATATAGCACTGGATATGCAGACGGTGGTGGTGGGGGAGGAGTCGGAGGAGTCGGAGACTCAGGAGGCCGCCAGCTCTGGTATATACTACTGTTATATTTTTTCAAGACTTTCAGTCAAAAATAGAAACCTGCTTTACTTACTGTATTTTCCTTCTTTCATTTATTGGATATATAGAAGAAGCCAGACCGAGCAATCAAGAGGCGATTGGCGAACTAAGGCTGGCTGTCAGAACACTCGATGCCATCCAGGAACTGCTGCAGGAACTCCGGGAGCACCTTAACAACACCGCGGACATCCTGGAGCGGCAGTAAGACAGAGACAATACTCAAGTCAATACGGATGTGCCTCAGCTGCTCCTGCTCGCCTGCTTTGAGGTCGGACCAGCGTTTTCTGATCTGGTCCTTCGTCCCGTTTTTCCCAAACACCTCCAGGATGGTGGTGCGCGTAGCTTGTCAATGATACGATCCTTCCTAAAATTACTCTTCCTGCCGTAAGGGCCCTTACTGCAGTCATAATCTTTGTAATCAAAGATGTGGACCAGCTCCAACATCTCCTCAAATGCCAGTAATTCTAAAAGTGAACCAATACTCTGAACGCCTGGCTTGGAAGATGGCCGCCATTGTATGTTTGTTTGTGTTGTTTGTGCCCCTGTTGGGCAGTTTGCCATCCTTGGCATGTTCCCTTCCCTTCCCCATGTTGTAAATAAATTTTCTATTTTTTCTATATTTTCCTGTTTGTGTGCGTTGCTTTACGTTAATAAGTTAATTATGTATTGCTTGGTTCCACACTGTTAACCACTTCGATGCGGAGGACGCGCTCAGCGCGTCCTCCGCATGGCTGCTGTATGCGGAGGACGCGCTGAGCGCATCCTCCCTTTGGGGTCAGCGTTCGGCCGGGTTCCGGCCGATCGCTGGCCCCCCAGTGCGGGCTGACATCCTCGATGTCAGCCCAGCATCCGGAACCGCCGCCGGTGAAATTAGGTGTCATCGCGACAGCGCGATGACACCTAATTCAGGCGCCCCCCCGCATGTGCGGAGGAGGCGCCTGAAAGGGAGGGGGCGAGGTCCTTCGGACCTCTCTCCCTCCCGATCGCGGCGTTGCGGGGTTAACCCAGGCACCATTTGGAAGGGCACAGCCTGCCCTTCCAAATGGTGCCTGGCATTAACCCCTGGGGAGCTGGATCGCGAATCGGCGCTGAAAAGCGCCGGTTCGTGATCCTTTCCCGGAGCTGGCCGACATCTTGGATGTCGGCCAAGCCTCGGGAACTCCCCCTGAGGACTGGCGTCATCGTGCATAGCACGATGACGCCAGTCCTAGAGTTAACCCCTAACTGCCACCAACGGTGGAGATAGGGAGTTCCAATGAACTCCCTATCTCCCGATCCGTGGCAGCTAGGGGTTAAAGTTTGGTATGGTTGGATCGGCCAGAGCATGGCCGTTCCAACGATACCAAACACTACAGTGAAAAAAGTTTTTTTAAAAAAAATATATATATATATATTTTAAAAAAATATATAAAAATTAAATAAACATTTTTTTTTCTTTTTTTTGGTTCGTTAATGCAGCAATATTGTTCCCATTTCAATTATAATGTGAACAATGATGCTGCACTAACGAGGTGGTGGTGCAATATCCACGAGGAGCTGGGGCATGTCACGAGGAGCTGGGGCATGTCCACGAGGAGCTGGGGCATATCCACGAGGAGCTGGGGCATATCCACGAGGAGCTGGGGCATGTCCACGAGGAGCTGGGCATATCCACGAGGAGCTGGGGCATGTCCACGAGGTGCTGGGGCATGTCCACGAGGAGCTGGGGCATGTCCATGAGTAGCTGGGGCATATCCATGAGGTGCTGGGGCAATATCCACGAGGAGCTGGGCATGTCCACGAGGAGCTGGGGCATGTCCACGAGAGCTGGGGCATATCCACGAGGAGCTGGGGCATATCCACGAGGAGCTGGGGCATGTCCACGAGGTGCTGGGGCATGTCCACGAGGAGCTGGGGCATGTCCACGAGGAGCTGGGGCATATCCATGAGGTGCTGGGGCAATATCACGAGGAGCTGGGCATGTCCACGAGGAGCTGGGGCATGTCCACGAGGTGCTGGGGTATGTCCACGAGGAGCTGGGGCATATCCAGGAGGTGCTGGGGCAATATCCACGAGGAGCTGGGGCATGTTCACGAGGAGCTGGGGCATATCCATGAGGAGCTGGGGCATATCCACGAGGAGCTGGGGCATGTCCACGAGGAGCTGGGGCATATCCACGAGGAGCTGGGGCATGTCCACGAGGTGCTGGGGCATGTCCACGAGGAGCTGGGGCATATCCACGAGGAGCTGGGGCATATCCACGAGGAGCTGGGGCATATCCATGAGGAGCGGGGCATGTCCACGAGGTGCTGGGGCATGTCCACGAGGAGCTGGGGCATATCCATGAGGTGCTGGGGCAATATCCATGAGGAGCTGGGGCATGTCCACGAGGAGCTGGGGCATATCCATGAGGAGCTAGGGCATATCCATGAGGATCTGGGGCATATCCATGAGGATGCCGGATGTCGGCCAAGCTTCCGGGAACTCCCCCTGAGGACTGGCGTCATCGTGCATAGCATGATGACGCCAGTCCTGGCGTTAACCCCTAGTTGCCACCAATGGTGGAGATAGGGGGTTCCAATAAACCCCCTATCTCCCGATCCGTGGCAGCTAGGGGTTAAAGTTTGGTATTGTTGGATCGGCCAGAGCATGGTCGTTCTAACGATACCAAACACGAATGTGAAAAAAGTTTGTAAAAAAATTTAAAATAAAAAAATATTTAAAAAAATTTATAAAAAAAAATAAACAATTTTTTTTCTTTTTTTTGGTTTGTTAATGCAGCAATATTGTTCCCATTTCAATTATAATGTGAACAATGATGCTGCACTAACGATTTTTGTATGCGGTGCGTTTGTTAAAAATCGTGTAATTTCCCCCAAAAAAAAATGTAACGAGACCCCATCTCTAATTTTTTTAACAAGCGCACCCCATACAAAATATAACCGCAATTGCTCGCATGTTAAAATGTGAAAAAAAAACACTTTACACGTTGTAAATTATTGAAAAATCATATTTTATTGCATTTTTTGTTATAATATACAGACAGGTCATGACATATTATTAATCTGCCGAGTCTGACGGAAAGAACGATATATAATATGTCTGGGTCATATACTAAAATAAGCTTCAAAACACGTTTAAACATGATGAGCAAAACCGGTAAAAATGACCTCAGCACAGAGGTGGGAAAAGCCTCAGCAGCGAAAGGGTTAATTAAAAAAACACGATAGAATCGCCAGAATTATCGTATCGACAGAATGAATTATCGGATCCAAAAAACAAACCAAAATTTATTATAAAAAATATATAAAGTAGTATTAAAAAAGTAAACCATAGTAGTTTTCATCAAAACGAATAGAGTTAGACAGCTTTGAAACGAGAACAGACGTTCCGAAAAACGAAAAGTTTCGAAAAACGAAAAATTGGCGATATGCCGAAAACCATGTACAATTCCGAAAAACAAAAAGTTCCGAAAAACGAAAAGTTCCGAAAAACGAAAAATGGGCGATATGCCGAAAACCATGTACAATTCCGAAAAACGAAAATTTCCGAAATAACGAAAAGTCGATACAGAAACCTAGTAAAGTGACCCGAAAATACGAAAAATGGTCGATATTCCGAAAAATAAATGTACCCGAAAACCGAATCGAGCCGAACCGAATCAAAACAGAAAGCAGTCGAAATGAGCCGAATCGAAAAGTTTAAAAATTCGAAAAATCGAATCGAATCGAAAAAAAAATCGGTGCACATCCCTATTGGGAAATGCTGTGACATAATGTGGGTAAAAGCTTCTTGATCCAAGGAGAAATCTGACTGCCATTGTGGGGTCAAGAAGGAATTTTTTCCCAGTATGTTGCATATTTCAGACTGGGTTTTTTGCCTTCTTTTGGATCAACAGCAGTAGGTTATGTGGGAGAGGCTGAACCCGATGGACGCATGTCTTTTTTCAGCTTATATAACTATGTAACTATGTAACTATGTAACTATAACCTTACATTCTGTCAGGATCCAGAGATGTAAGTCCCTCCCTTTCCTTAACTTAAATACTTAAATAAAATGTAACATTGTTGCAATGGCACCAATGAGCCTTCAGATCTCATTTCATACTGTCTGTGCCAGGTCAACAGTTCTCCTTCCCGATAGGTCCAGGAGCTCTTTGGATGTAAAATATACACAGGAAGTAGCAGCGGCTGAATTGAACATGCTGAAGGGTTAAAACCAGAAGGAGGTGTGGGTTGGGGGTCAGAAGGGAATGAAGCCTAACCCTTCCTTATTTTAACCCTAGAGTGAACCCTAGAGATATGTATTTCTTGTGATAGTAGCGAAAACCTTTTGAAAGGTCCTCGGTTATGTTGACTCTTATTCGTAATATGGGTTCACCCCAATATCAATATCTGGACCTGTCCTCAAATTCTAATTGTGTTCTAGTGTCAAGCAAGGCAGTGTATGTTAGGTTGATTCACACTAGCACCGGCTGGGTGGATACAGGTAACATCACGGCTCTAAACTGTGGAGACACGGGTTTGAATCCCGGCAAGAGCACCTCTCCAGTAAGTGTCCTTGGGCAAGACACCTAACGGTACATACTCGCCACCCAGGACATACTTGAAAATGAGAGAAATCTCAATGTATCCTTCCTGGTAAAATACTTTCTTAAAAAAAAAAAGGCTCAGTGACCCATTAGATATTATGATGTGGCCAGCGAGAGGACACCCACGGAAGGCTTGGGTTGCAGAGAGTTATGGACCTGGACTCTGACAAATACTTTTGCAGTTTTATTCATGCTATGCAAGTTGGTCTGTGAGCCTACACTCAAAGTGCTATACAAATTCATAAAGCCCAAAAAGGCAGCACTTCATACATTTTTACTTTTCTGAAAATGACCTAGGATATTAATAGTTTTTTTTTCTATACTATTCTGCATCTTTATTTGTTAACAGATATGGTATATTTTTATTTTCATATGTTTATGTTTTATTGTATTCACCAGAGTATAGCAGCATGTAGTGATACCTTTTTTATTAGACTAATGTTACATTTAAAGGACAAGCTTTCGAGAGTATAGCTCTCCTCTTCAGGTCTGGAAGCTAAAATGTGCAAAATCATAGAATTGAACAATGAAGAGCCAAGCAGAAGGGAGGAGGTTAGGATGGGTGTCATAAATACGAATAGTGGAATAGTATGGTCAAGAAGGGTAAACTAACAGAGAGGGCAGATCACAGGCCCATAAAACAACACAGATAAACATTATGATGTGCATCTGGCGAGAAAAGTCAATGTCACAACTTCATAAAAACAGAAGAGAGAAAAACACATATAAACCTAGTACAACACTGAATGTTACGTGACATTATGATAGGGAGTTAAAAAAAAACAGAATCTACAATGAGTCCATCCTTTATAGTGTTAAAATATGTGATCAAATCTACACTACATGTTTTATTGTAAATATATTTAGTTGAATATTTTCCAACTACTGTGTTATAGTCACTAATAAATGTCTTCATGGCTTACATTATGCTGCACGTATTTGTTGTATTTACATGGTAATTGAATAAACTAACTTATAACTCTTCAGATTTCATTAACAAAGGTCTCCGTAAACCTTATGCAAGTTCTGCTATTCTGTTGATCAGGACATAGTTTTACAGAAATTCCATCTGGTGTCTACATACCCAAAGGGTAGAAGCTAATCACATCTCATGTTTTGTTTTTTAATAATTACTAACTCTAAGCATTCAAAATACTTTCCATTGCGTGATAAAATATGCTTATTTGTTTTTGTTGGTGAGAAATTTAAAGTTGTTTAAGCTAATCAAATTTTTCTTTCCTACTTGTGACTTAAAACCTCATTAAATGTGTGGTAGAGTTAAGGGATTTAAGTGCATAAAGAATAATACATTCAATAAGTACTATTACTAATAATTAATATCCCAGAGTTAGCAATGGCTGTTTAATTATATAGAGAAATTCCAAATAATGTTTACCAGTTGTTAAACAGTCTCTATGTTGTTCAGTTCACACATCAATAATAGATGCACAATTGCTGTTTCACATATAAAAATCTCTGAATTCTTTTAAACAGCTAAAAAATGCAATTAAAATAACTGTAAAATAAAACACTCTGGGCACTATTCCCTAGTGAACACGAACGTTAGCGTTGGGATGCATAAACGTAACCCCATATTGTCCTCCTGATTCTAAACCCATAAGAAATCAATAAGTGCATTGGTGATTGCTATAGCTTCCGTGAGCTTACTGTACTTTGCACATCCTATACTTAACATGGGGAGCACAATCATTATTTAGCATTAACCACTTCAATGCGGAGGACGCGCTGAGCGCGTCCTCCGCATTACCGCTGGTATGCGGAGGACGCGCTGAGCGCGTCCTCCCATTGGGGTCAGCGTTCGGCCGGGTTCCGGCCGATCGCTGGCCCCCCTGGTGCGGGCTGACATCCTCGATGTCAGCCCGGAATCCGGGACCGCAGCCGCCGGAATTAGGTGTCATCGCGGCAGCGCGATGACACCTAATTCAGGCGCCCCCCCCGCATGTGCGGAGGAGGCGCCTGAAAGGGAGGGGGGAGGTCCGTCGGACCTCCCTCCCTCCCGATCGGCGGCTCTGCGGTGGTTAACCCAGGCACCATTTGGAAGGGCACAGCCTGCCCTTCCAAATGGTGCCTGGCATTAACCCCTGGGGAGCTGGATCGCGAATCGGCGCTGAAAAGCGCAGGTTCGCGATCCTTTCCCGGAGCTGGCCGACATCTTGGATGTCAGCCAAGCCTCCGGGAACTTCCCCTGAGGACTGGCGTCATCGTGCGTAGCCAGTCCTGGACTTAACCCCTAACTGCCACCAACTGTGGAGATAGGGAGTTCCAATGAAATCCCTATCTCCCGATCCGTGGCAGCTAGGGGTTAAAGTTTGGTATGGTTGGATCGGCCAGAGCATGGCCGTTCCAACGATACCAAACACTACTGTGAAAAATTTTGTAAAAAAAAAAAAAAAATTAAAAATAAAAATAATAAAAAAAAAAAATTAAAAAAAAATTATAAAAAAAAATAAACAATTTTTTTTTTTTTTTGGTTTGTTAATGCAGCAATATTGTTCCCATTTCAATTATAATGTGAACAATGATGCTGCACTAACGATTTTTGTATGCGGTGCGTTTGTTAAAAATAGTGTAATTTTCCCCAAAAAAAATGTAACGAGACCCCATCTCTAATTTTTTTAACAAAATATACAAAATATAACCGCAATTGCTCGCATGTTAAAATGTGAAAAAAAACACTTTACACATTGTAAATTATTGAAAATACATATTTTATTGCATTTTTTGTTATAATATACAGACATGACATAACGTATACATATAATAATGACATATTATGAATCTACCGAGTCTGACGGAAAGAACGATATATAATATGTCTGGGTCATATACTAAAATAAGCCTTCAAAACACGTTTAAACATGATGCGCAAAACAGGTAAAAATGACCTCAGCACAGGGGCGGGAAAAGCCTCAGCAGCGAAAGGGTTAAGATATGTAAAGAATTCCATAGTGCTAGGACTAATTACCGCAGGGACGCGTTAGGAAAATTTTTAGCTACTCCTAAAAGCTGGTGTTAAATGATTCCGTATTTGCAAAATCATTTAGCACGCCCTAAACCCCCCTCCAATAAATCCTATACACACCTCCCATCCTGCGGCAAGAACAGAGGCCAATCGGCTGCTTCTTCTGGCCGCGAACAGAGTGAGACTGGGAGCAAATAGTTTCCAGTCTCCCTCTGTGATCACTCTGCGGCATTGTGTGAGTCCTATGGACTTCAGGACATGATACGATGGTGCAGAAGATCTACCACGACTATTACAGTTGTTAGCATTGCTTTCCGGGGCAAGGTGCTGAGACAGCACCTGCCCCAGAACATCGCAGTAAAATTTGGATGCTACAGGAAAACGCCGACTTTTCCAGTTAATGTCCCCAATTTAGCGCACACTAGGGATTAGTGCCCATGTATATTTAAAATGTTTTCCATTATACTTCAAAAGATTTTAGTGCTTCCCGGGAAGTGTGCAGAGGCTTGTATATTTGTGTATAAAAAAATTTTGTCAACATTACTGTGCATGAGGACATTGGAGTAGTTTTACTAAAAGTGTCTTGGTAAGTGAGGTGCCTATCTTAAATGATGTAGCAGGCAGCAAGATTTGCTTTAAAGCAGCAGTTGGCAAACTCAACCCTCCAGATTTTTTGCAATTACATTTCCCATGATGGTCAGCTACTCATTAGGTTTACAGAGCCTCAAGGGAAATGCAGTTTCAAAACATCCGGAGGGCCATGGATGCTGACTCTGGCTTTAAAGGGACACTGTACCCATCCTGAGCACTTTTTGCTTAAGTGGTCAGGCTGTGTGGAGTGTTCCCTCTTCCCATTCAGCCCCATTGGGCTGTGACAGCTATGTAAAGTGGTGTGTTTACTCCACCCACACTGCTGTCACTCAGCAGCCAGGGATTGAATCTTCAGCATTTTGATCCCCAGTTCGGGCATTGATGATGTCAGCGCACTTTGTGCACTGACATCAGCATGTCTTTACAAGTGCTCAATGGAACAAATGTTTTCAGAGACTATAGACAGGGATTGGTGCATGTGCAGCTCTAATCCATCTGTGCTCAAGAAACTATGAGGCCACTCATGAAGATCAATGCTGTGCTTGCAGAGCTATTCCCATAAATTACAAGTGCACAAGTAGCTCTTACGCATTCTGGAAACCCTGGAACAAAAGCTGAAGAAGGAGCCGAGTGCCACTGGACAAAGAGGTTTTAAATTCAACTAGTAAGAGATACTAAAAAGATAATTTTGCACCTGTTGCCAGCAGTGTCTGCACAATAACTATAGTGAAAAGGAGGATGACTTATTTTCATAGTGTTCTTTTAGACTCTCTACCTTCTTTCCAGGCACTCTGCAAGTGTGCATTAACAAAAATGTACCTCTAGCTTCCTGCATTTACCCCTTCACTACCAAGTGATTTTCCAAAAAAACATTGCCAGAAACTAGTGTTTTTTTATGTAATTATACAGTAAGACATATTTGGGCATATTCAGAATGAATTTCTTACTGTACTAACATATTTGGCCAGTAGATGGTGCCATCAACTACTAAATTGAGTTACCACTGTTGCAGTGAACCAGGGGCTGCAACGGCTTGCTGAATGTCTGATGTCAGGGCATTCAGTTAGCGGATTTCACACAATTTTAGCCCTTTGGGCATTATGCCCACAGGACTAAAACTTTGGGGGCACCTTCTGCAGCCCAAAGGCAAAAACAATTTGTTTGCAGCAAAATAAATTTAATTTGCTTTTGGGCTGCAGAGCTGCAGATCAAATTACCATAATATCAGGGCACTGGATGGTGCCTTTGAAGCCTCAGATATCTCGATCTCGGTAGTGAAGGGGTTAAATGATTTGTAAGATGTCTTGACTTGCAGGTGAATCTTGCAGATGCTAGCTATAATGTGTCCAAACTTTATAATTATGTGTAAATGTTAGTTTTTTAGTTTAGTTTTTGCATAATGTAGCTTTGTAACAATATTTTACAGCTTCGGTTTAATATTAGTTTATTATAAATCCTGTTTACTGGTTTAAAATTAGAATTTTTACTTTAGTTATTGTCTTTTGCACTAGTTTTAAGGGAGTTCTCATTAGCTTAATTGATAACAAACGTCAGCTAAGAGGAAATCCTTATATACATATACTGGGAAAGCACAATAAATCTTTTAACAGCATAAGCACAAATATATGGTAATTGTCTCTGTAAGAAAAACTGATTTCTATTGGGAATGTTGCTGAATCTGGAAAAAATAGAAAAATGCTCCTGACAGATCTTCTAAAACTGTGCTCTTTTATTAACACATTGAGATTTGGTTTATTATTGTTTGTTTTGTTTTTTGCCGGTTTGAGTGTCGTTCATTATGTCTTGATTTATATGAATGCAATGACAAGCTCCTGACTCTATATCTGTTAAAAAATCTCGTATTAATCTATCATGATTCACAAGTATGCAAAACACACTACTCTTTGGCTGAGAAAACATTATGCATTATTATTTACAGTAGTTTATCGACATTCATAAAAAATAAATACCATGTTTGTTATTGTCGCTTTATCCTTCCAGTGCATTGCCAGAAAGCAGTAAACATATCTACAGCTCTATCCGTGCTAATCCTGAGCCAATTATCATTGTTTTCAGGCTTGAATTGAGACAAATACAGATTCTGCAAAAAAATAACTAATTCACCAAATATTATTTATTTTTACAAGCAATCTTAACCAGGCAACTTTCATTCTCTAGCTACTGGATGTTCAGTTTAAACCCACAGTGACCGGGTGATTTTACCATTGTCTGTCCGAAAGTACCCACTTATGTTTTTACATTTCTGCGCTGTTTGTGTTTAGCTCTAATTTTCCTCTTACTTGTTTATGAACCCACTGTTACGTTTTCCCTGGTTTTGGCTGCACCTCCTGGTGGTGAAGGGCCTTCATGTCTGTTTTTTCCTCTGTTGTGTGTCTGGGGTCACATGGCCCAATTACACAGGCCCACTCCTTATTTATGTCCCAGCAGCACAGAGCCTCATTGACGGTTTGTGGAGTTTCATGGTGGTTCTGTCTGGTTCTTGTTCCCTGAGTTGATGCAAAGCATTCCTGTTCAAGTATTTTCTGGTTCTGACCTCGGCTTTATTCCTGACTATCCCTTCTGTCCACTCCTGGTACTGTATATTCTGATCTGTTGCCAACCTCTGCCTGTATGACGATTCTTGTATGGTTCATGTTTTATGTACCTTGTCTGTCTTAGTCTAGTATAAATTCAGAGGCCGCTTATAAAGACCTCTTCAGTATAGTCTGTCTGTTTTGTTTACTGCCCTGCAGCCTGCTCAATTCACGGATTGTCAGGCGTATCATTGTGTTTCTGAGCGTGTCCTAAGCTGTCTGTCGGTCTTGAAACCCTCGGAGCTTAGTGGCACTTCAGTTCTGTTTTTTGGTGCTCCTTGGTTTTGGAGAAATCAGTCTGTCCTTGTGTCCATTCAGTAACTCACCTGCCTTAAGGGCTTCATCTCATGTTCCAAGCCACCACGATGGCCCAAGCAGGGGCTAACCGTTACACCCACTCATATTATATACCGTTTTCCTCACCATTTAATGGACTTTCTAAAGGTACGATAATTTCCATCATATCTAAAATTTACTTAAAACAATTTATGAAATATGATGAAAAAAATGGGAACACACTTTTTCGAACTTTAATCCCCAAAATCTACAACTGCCAAAAAAAAACGGCTCAATAGTTTTGAAATTTGAACATTTTCATTTAGGCGTGTACTCATTTTTGTTGCCAGCGGTTTAGACATTAATGGCTGTGTGTTGAGTTATTTTGAGGGGACAGCAAATTTACACTGTTATACAAGCTGTACACGCACTACTTTACATTGTAGCAAAGTGTAATTTCTTCAGTGTTGTTACATGAAGAGATATAATAAAATATTTAAAAAAGTTGTGAGGGGTGTACTCACTTCTGTGAGATAATGTATGTCAGTGGTCCTTATGGGGTTAAAAAACAAAATATAATAAATTTAGAGAATTTTCAGTTAAAACAAGAAAAATAAAATAGCCATTGCTAAGAACATTAACAGGGTTATTCAAAGTGCTCCGAATTTGCTGGCGAAAGGTAACTGAACACTGAAATTCAGCATTCGGTTACCTTTCCTGGCCATTCGGCTATCCAGAGAGCAGTCAGTTCGCCAAATGTTGGCAAATTGCCTGCACATACGGTGCCTGTTCGGTGCCTGTTCGAGGGCAGTGAAACCCCCATAGCTTCGCCTATTCAGAGAACAAAAATCAGCAGTGAAAAGTTGCCGAAATGCCCTGTCATTCGGTTGCTTCATTCGACAGGTTTATTCAGGCAAATCCCATAGACTTCAATGTTAAAAATATTCCCGTTTTAATCCAATATCTAATAAACCGTTTATTATAATATTCTGCAGTAAAAAGTCTCTTTATTTACAGATTTTTTAGGATCTTTCAAGAATTTTTAGGTATTTTTTTCCATAAAATGTTTTCCTTTTTTATTTATTTTTTTACTTTTTTTTATTTTTTTTCTGTAACAGCCCTTTTTATTATCATTCATTGGACCTCATATGTAAATTTCAGACATTTTCACTAAGTAGTTTGTTTGCAAACAGCGTTTGACTTTTCAAGCGTACTGGGTTTTTTTTTCCCACTCCATTCATCTGCGGTGTTGGGTTTTTCTGGCGGCTGCTCTGCGCTCTGATCGGCTCCTGCTCGGGTTTCTCCCAAGTCTTCGGCGGGGTTAATTCAGCTGTTTTTGCGGCTTTCGGTGTGCATTCACATGAGTTTTGCAATGAGTGTTCGGCAGGTTTTCGGCGGCTTTTCCCTACACTATGACAGCCCTGTGGTAGTTGCTGAATACACAGCAGGGTCGTCGACATGGTATCGCCGAATCAAGGCGAATTGAAGAGAACGAAAAGTCACCGAACGTGCGGTGACTTTTCGATTCTCTTTGAATAACCGTGTAAGAGATCAACTACACCTTTAGACAGGGGTCAAGTCCTGGGAAAAAAAGTGAGGGAACTCACCCACGAATTCCACAACCCCCATTACCTGAAGAAAATATATATATCACGAGTATAGCCGGACGAGCCAGTGATACCATTTTTATTGGGTTAACTTTACATTTAAAAGACAAGCTTTCAAGAGTGTAACCTGGAAACTATACTGATCAGTGAAAGGTATCACTACGTACAGGTATACTCGTGATTGTGGCAACTGGACTAACGCATTTTATATATAATATATATATATATCCAGGCACAGGCCCCCCAGAATAATATACACAGTGCTGAACCCCCAGAATAATATACACAGCGCTGAGCCCCAGAATAATATACACAGCACTGAGCCCCCAGAATAATATACACAGCGCTGAGCCTCCAGAATAATATACACAGCACTGAGCCCCCAGAATAATATACACAGCACAGAGCCTCCAGAATAATATACACAGCGCTGAGCCCCAGAATAATATACACAGCGCTGAGCCCCCAGAATAACATACACAGCACTGAGCCCCCAGAATAATATACACAGCACTGAACCCCCAGAATAATATACACAGCACTGAGCTCCCAGAATAATATACACAGCACTGAGCCTCCAGAATAATATACTCAGCACTGAGCCTCCAGAATAACATACACAGCACTGAACCCCAAGAATAATATACACAGCACTGGTTATATGGATATATTTTCCCCAGTTCACTTGGATATAATTGCCCCAGCTCATATGGATAATGCCCCCCCAGCTCTCATGGATACTGCCCCAGCTCTCATGGATATGCCCCAGGTCTCATGGATAATGCCCCCAGGTCTCATGGATAATGCCCCCAGGTCTCATGGATAATGCCCCAGCTCTCATGGATATGCCCCAGCTCTCATGGATATTGCCCCAGCTCTCATGGATATTGCCCCCTGGTCTCATGGATATGCCCCAGCTCTCATGGATAATGCCCCAGGTCTCATGGATATTGTCCCAGGTCTCATGGATAATGCCCCAGGTTTCATGGATATTGCCCCCTGGTCTCATGGATAATGCCCCCTGGTCTCATGGATAATGCCCCAGCTCTCATGGATATTGCCCCAGGTCTCATGGATATTGCCCCAGCTCTCATGGATAATGCCCCAGCTCTCATGGATAATGCCCCAACTCTCATGGATATTGCCCCAGCTCTCATGGATAATGCCCCAGCTCTCATGGATATTGCCCCAGGTCTCATGGATATTGCCCCAGCTCTCATGGATAATGCCCCAGCTCTCATGGATAATGCCGCAGCTCTCATGGATATTGCCCCAGCTCTCATGGATATTGCCCCAGCTCTCATGGATAATGCCCCAGCTCTCATGGATAATGCCGCAGCTCTCATGGATATTGCCGCAGCTCTCATGGATATTGCCCCAGCTCTCATGGATATTGCCCCCCCAGGTCTCATGGATATTGCCCCCCCAGGTCTCATGGATATTGCCCCCCCAGGTCTCATGGATATTGCCCCCCCAGCTCACCTTTGCTGCTGCTTGCTTCTGCTCCACATTGCCAGCGGCCGCGTGCTTCCTGCTTCAGCGGCCGCTGACAGGAAGTGCAGCCGCTCGCCTGGGAACTATGAAACAGCCAGGCGAGCGGCTCCACCTCCTGTCAGCTGGCCCTTGTAACAGGAAGAACGCGGCCGCCGGCAATGTGCGGCGGCGGCGTTCGGACTCGGGCCACAGCGGGAACGCTGCGTTCCCGCAGCGTTCCCGCTGTGGGAGAAGTGCGGGAACGCCGTTCCTGCGCGTTCCCGCTCGACTCGAGCCCTGCCTTTAGACAAGGAAAGTAAAACTCCAACACCACAGATGTTTTTGGTCTATAATTCCCAGAAATCCTTCAATGCAATAGATCAGTGGTTCTCAACCGTGGTCCTCAAATACCCCCAACAGCTCAGCTTTTCCAGATATGTGAAGCACAGCACTGGTGGCATGATTTGCTGCTTAGTGATTGTAAGATTCAGTCTGCATTTCCCCGAGGCAATCCTCAAAACCTGGCCTGTTAGGGGGACTTGAGGACTGTGGTTGGGAATCACTGCAATAGAGTGTCAGAGAATTATGGGAGTTGTAGTTCACCAACATCTGGGGGTCTGGAGTTTGACAGTCCTGTCCTGTAATATTATTAGCATGTTCAAGAACCTTACTGCCATTTAACCTCTTATTGACTGAGGAGGCAATCTTAGCACTCCTCTATCGGTTTGAACTTGATTATCTCTTCTCTTGTTAAATGTACTCCTATACAGGGCTGGATTAACAAAGTGGTTTTTATACCTGCGACTCCTTGCCCATTTCATTGACCCTTTCAGTACCAAGTGATTTTTCAAAAAAACATTGTCAGGAACCATTGTTTTTTTCTTAAAAATCATTTTAAATTATACAAGAAATATTTGGGCATCGCTGTATAAATAATTAAAAATGATTTTTATTGCGTGATGCCTCTGTCAATTCTAAAGAAATCTATCTATATACAAATAGACCAAAATATATGGCATTCATACCAACTAATCAAAATAGATATACAGTTGTGTTCAAAATTATTCAACCCCCAATGCTGTAAAGGGTTTTAGGGAATTTAGTGTACATTTGTAATTGTATTCAGAATGAAATCCTACAAGGACTTTTTAAAGAACCATATGCAACTAAAATGACATCAATTGGTTTTGTAATACAGTAGTAAATGTTTCTTTTGTGAATTCTTCATTGACACAATTATTCAACCCCTTAAAGACTACCACTCTGAAGAACAGAGGTTCATTCAAGTGTTTTCAATCAGGTATTGAAAACACCTGTGGATGTCACGGAACAGCAATAAAGCATAATAAGCACCAATTAGGCAGCTTTAAAATGACTGTGATACTCAGCTCCTTCTAGACATTTACTGGTGTGGTTACAAACATGGTGAAGTCAAGGGAATGGTCCAGGAAGACAAGAGAAGAGGTGATTACTCTTCACAGGAAGGGCAATGGCTATAAGAAGATTGCAAAGATGTTAAACATACCAAGAGAGACCATAGGAAGCATCATTCGCAAATTCAAGGCAAAGGGCACTGTTGAAACGCTACCTGGTTGTGGCAGAAAGAAGATGCTGACTTCGACTGCTGTGCGCTACCTGAAGCGTAGAGTGGAGAAAAGTCCCCGTGTGACTGCTGAGGAACTGAGAAAATATTTGTCAGATGTGGGTACTGAAGTTTCAGCTCAGACAATACGGCGCACACTGCGAAATGAAGGCCTCCATGCCAGAAATCCCAGGCGCACCCCCTTGCTGTCTCCAAAGAATAAGAAGAGTCGACTGCAGTATGCCAAAAGTCATGTGGACAAACCACAGAAGTTTTGGGATAGTGTTCTGTGGACTGATGAAACAAAATTAGAACTGTTTGGGCCCATGGATCAACGCTATGTTTGGAGGAGGAAGAACAAGGCCTATGAAGAAAAGAACACCTTGCCTACTGTGAAGCATGGCGGGGGTCAATCATGCTTTGGGGCTGTTTTGCTTCTGCAGGTACAGGGAAGCTTCAGCGTGTGTAAGGTACCATGAATTCTCTTCAGTACCAGGAGATATTGGATGACAATGTGATGCAGTCCGTCACAAACCTGAGGCTTGGGAGACGTTGGACCTTTCAACAGGACAATGATCCCAAGCATAGCTCCAAGTCCACTAGAGCATGGTTGCAGATTAAAGGCTGGAACATTTTGGAGTGGCCATCGCAGTCACCTGACTTAAATCCGATTGAGAACCTCTGGTGGGACTTAAAGAAAGCAGTTGCAGTGCGCAAGCCTAAGAATGTGACTGAACTGGAGGCTTTTGCCCATGACGAATGGGCGAAGATACCCGTAGATCGCTGTAAGACACTTGTGTCAAGCTATGCTTCACATTTAAAAGCTGTTATAACTGTAAAAGGATGTTGTACTAAGTACTAAGATTGAATGTCACTTGGGGGTTGAATAAAACTGATAATGATGTGAGCACAGAAAAGACATTTGTGGTTATTTCATTATAAATGTTATGTTATATTTGTCTGACCTACACGTGCCTCTTTGATTTATTTGTAAGCAAGATGACTGAATGATCAAAATCAATGTCAAACTGGCCAAAACACTCAATTTCAGTGGGGGTTGAATAATTTTGAACACAACTGTATTAGTCTCAGGGAACTCATTGATGTTATTTAACATAATTTTTTTTAGAGAACATATTTGATCAGGAAGGATACATTGAGATTTCTCTCATTTTCAAGTATGACCTGGGAGGCGAGTATGTACTGTTAGGTGCCTTGCCCTAGGACACTTACTGGAGAGGTGCTCTTACTGGGATTCGAGCCTGTGTCTCCACAGTCTCCATTGTTATAGAGGAGTAATGTTACCTCTACTCCACCCAGCCAGAAGGAGCTGAAGGAGAAATATCATTTATGTGAAGATCTGAAAGACCAACTCAAAAGGATCGTACCTACAGTATTTGGAAGCAATGGTTTTGCGTCCCGGAGTTAGACTGCAAAATGACAACTTTGCGATTGTCGAGGATAGAAAACATTTCCTTACATTATCCAAACCAGCGTAATCTTATTTCCTTTTGACATCGCTCCTTAAAAAATAATGCAATCAGCAAAGTTAATTTCATGTTGGCGTGGGAGAGGGAGTTAAACTTGCAGCTCAGCATGGAAAAAAGGTTTCCATTACAAGGGATCTAAAGGGCATCACACAATGTTTGAATCATATAGAAACGCAACATAAAATAATTTACAGGTGGTACTTCACCCACGCTAAACTCCACTTAATAGGCTCCTCAGTTTCAAACAGCTGTTTAAGGGAATGAGGAGGTGAGGGCACCATGGCACACAATTGGTGGTGTTGGCAGACTAGATGGGCCGAAAGGTTCTTATCTGCCGACATTTTTCTATGTTTCTATGTTTCTATGTTGTTCAAAACTTCGAAGATACTGGAAAGAGGTATATTTTTTTAATTATAAAGTATATAAACACGTCCTTAGTGTTACATCTCATATTGGTCCTTTTTCACCTGAACTTTTACTTTTCAAACAATTTCCAGATTGCACTCTTAAAGTGGACAAAGTAATAATAGCACATGTACTAATTGCAGCAGCAGTGATTATTATTATTATTCTTCTTTATTTATAAAGCGCCAGCATATTCCGCAGCGCTGTACAATAAGCACAGTATAGACAGGGTTACAATACATTGAACAACATTTGACAAACAGTACAGGAGGAGATGAGGGCCCTATTCCCGTAGGAACTCACAATGTGGGAGGGTTGGGGTTGGAAACAGGAGGAGAGGACTGTAAGGTGAGAGTGATTGATGGTTGCGTCAGTGAGTTGGGTGGTAGGCTTCCCTAAATAGGAACGTTTTAGGGAGCGTTTGAAGGAAGAGAAGTTAGGGGAAAGTCTGACAGTACGAGGGAGAGCGTTTCAGAGAGTGGGGCTGCGCGTGAGAAATCCTGCAGTCTATCATGGGAAGAGGTGATGCGGGAGAAGCTAGGCGCAGGTCACTGTTTGACCTTAGGGAGCGGGCTGGGGTGTATTTGGTGATTAGTGAGGACAGGTAGTGGGGAGCTGAGTTAGTGAGGGTTTTGTAGGTAAGGATAAGGATTTTGAACTTAATTCTGCAGTGGATGGGGAGCCAGTGAAGGGACTCGCAGAGTGGAGAGGCAGAGACAGAGCGCCGGGTGAGGTGAATTAGCCTGGCGGAGGCGTTCAGGATGGATTGTAGGGGGGAGAGGTGGGACAGAGGGAGGCCAGATAAGCGATTATTGCAATAGTCAAGTCGGGAGATTACCAGGACGTGTATGAGTTGTTTTGTGGTGACAGCGGTAAGAAATGGCCGAATGCTGGAAATATTACGCAGTTGGTATCGGCAGGAGGAGGAAAGAGACTTGATGTGGGGGATGAAGGAAAGAGCAGAGTCAAGCGTAACTCCAAGACAGCGAACTTGGTTTGATGGGGAGATGGTGATACCCTCCACCGTGATAGAGAAGTCAGGAGGTGGGGAGGCATTAGAGGGAGGAATAAGTAGGAGTTCAATCTTTGACATGTTGATCTTTAGGTGGTGGGAGGCCATCCAGGAGGAGATGCCAGATAAACAGTCACTGACTTTTGAAAGGACAGGGGGAGAGAGATCAGGGGTAGAGAGGTAGATCTGAGTGTCATCAGCGTAGAGGTGGTAATTAAAGCCAAAGCTGTTGATGATTTTGTCCAGGGAGGAGGTGTAGATGGAAAAGAGCAGAGGACCAAGGACAGAGCCTTGAGGTACACCAACAGATAGAGGCAATGAGGAGGAGGAGTTACCAGCAAAGGACACACAGAAGGACCTGTTGGATAAATAGGAGTCGACCCAAGCGAGTGCAGTGTCACCGAGACCCAGAGAGTTGAGGGTCTGTAGAAGGAGGGGGTGGTCAACAGTGTCAAAAGCAGCCGAGAGGTCAAGCAGGATGAGAATAGAATAGTGGCCGTGTTTTTTTGCAGTTAGGAGGTCGTTGGTGACTTTGGTGAGGGCAGTTTCAGTTGAGTGTAGGGGACGGAAGCCAGATTGCAGGGGGTCAAGTAGGGAATTGGAGGACAGGAAGAGGGAGAGGCGGTTGAAGACTAGTTTTTCTAAGAGCTTTGATGTGAAGGGAAGCAGGGATACAGGGCGGTAGTTGGATGGAGAGTTGGGATCTAGGGATGGTTTCTTTAGTAATGGGGTAACTAGCGCGTGTTTGAAGGCGGATGGAAAGGAGCCAGTGGAGAGAGATAGGTTGAAGATGTGTGTGAGAGCAGGGGTGAGGGAGGAGGAGAGGGGAGGAATTAGATGTGAGGGAATGGGGTCGAGCGGGCACGTGGTGAGATGTGAGGAGGATAATAAGGAATTGACTTCCTCCTCAGTGGCTGGGAAGAAGCGACAGAGGGTGGCAGAGGGGACCTCTGGGAGTGGAGGTGGCAGATAACTATCTTGTGTTGGGATGTTGCTTCTGATAGTTAGAGTTTTACTGAGGAAGTAGTCTGCCAGGTCTTGAGTGCTGAAGGCAGCTGAGGGGGGAGGTGCAGGTGGGTAGAGGAGGGTGTTGAAGGTGGACCAGAGCCATTTAGGGTTGGCGGACAGCGTAGATATAAGAGATGAGAAGAAGGATTGTTTGGCCAAGTGGAGGGCAGAGGTGTATGACCGGAGAATAAACTTGAAGTGAACAAAATCAGCTTCAGAGCGGGATTTCCTCCTGGCACGCTCTGCAGTGCGGGAGCATCTTTGCAGGTAGCGTGTCTGGAGGGTGTGCCAGGGCTGAAGCTGGCGGCGTGGGGCCTTACAGAGTCGAAGAGGAGCAAGAGTGTCTAGAGCAGAGATAAGCGTAGTCTTGTAGTGATTAGTGGCAGCATCAGGGCAGGTGAAGGATGAGGTATGAGGGAGGTGGTGAAGTAGGTTGGAGAATTGATGGGGGTCCACAGCATGTAGATTTCTGCGAGTGTGTGTGCGGGGTGGGGGAGTAGGGTGTTTAGGAAGTCCAGATAGGTTGAAAGAGAGAAGGTGGTGGTCAGAGATGGGGAAAGGGCGACAATTGAACTCAGAAATGGAGCAGAAGTTGGAAAAGACAAGGTCAATAGCGTGACCATCGCGGTGGGTAGGGAGGAGGGAGGATTGTGTGAGTCCAAGGGAGGACGTGAGTGAAAGAAGTTTGGAGGCAGCATGGGCGGAAGGATCGTCAATGGGAATGTTGAAGTCCCCGAGAATTAGGCATGGAAGATTAGAAGACAGGAAGTGAGAAAGCCAGGTAGCAAAGTGGTCAAAGAACTGGGAGGTTGGTCCCGGTGGGCGGTAGATGACTGCCACCCTGAGAGCCAGAGGAGAGAACAGGCGGATGCAGTGTGTCTCGAAGGAGGAGAAGGAGAGGGATGGGGGTGGAGGGAGATGCTGGTAGGTGCAGGTGGGAGAGAGCAGGATTCCGACCCTGCCACCATTTCTCTCACCCGGTCTGGGGGTATGGCTCAAGTGTAGACCGCCATGTGAGAGAGCAGCAACAGAGGCCGTGTCAGAGGGAGTTAGCCAGGTTTCAGTTAAAGCTAGGAGGTTGAAGGAGTTTGAAAGGAAGAGGTCATGGACGGCTGTGAGTTTGTTGCACACAGAGCGAGTGTTCCAGTGGGCGCAGGAGAAAGAGGACAGGCGCTGAGGGATTATGGGAATGAGGTTTCTGGGCTTGCAGGGAGGTGATTTATGTGCGATGGAGATAGGATGAGAGGGAAGTATTGGATGTGTTGTGGGGCCAGGGTTAGGGGATATGTCACCTGAATAGAGTAACAGCAGCAGGGTGAGAAAGAGAAGGTGGGAATGGGATTTGTGGGAGTGGGAGTGATTGGCAGCACGAGAGATAGAGGGAGACCATGTTCATTCCAAGGCATTGGAAAAACTACCACAACACCTACATGTGACAAAGTCATCCAAATGATACTTGAAAATAAGGGCTGTGAGTTAGCATTAAGACAATCATCTCTGTTTTCCACAAAGTTTAAACATTTTTGGAACATATGGGTATATAGTACTGGAAGTAATGGTAATGGCCAGACTTTTCATGTTTGATTTGACCTTTAAGTTTATGTTAGTGCCATAAATACAAACTACAATGTATAATGTCACTGTATACTTATTTGTATTCATTGTTGTACTGCTTGAATATTATATTGTAAACATAGTATGAGAAGGATGGAATTATTCCCCCTCCCTCCCTTTCCCTTTCTCTTTTTTTTCTTTTTCTTTCTGTATCCTTAATTAGTTGACTGCTTTTGTTGTGAATATTTTCACAGAAAGAAAACATTTAAACCTTTAATAAATATTAATTTGAAAAGAAATATTTGGGCATATACCCAGTGAATTTCCTAATGTAATAACATATTTGGCCAGTAGGTGCTGCCATCTACTGCCAAATCTAGCTATAGTTGCAGTTCGTGTTCCCTGTACCGGCTGCTGAATGTCTGATGTCAGGACATTCAGTCAGCCAATTTTGCAAAGGTTTAGCTCTTTGGGCATTATGCCCACAGGGCTAAAACTTTGGGGCACCTTCTACAGCCCAAAATAAATTTTAAATTGTTTGCAGCAAATTAATTTAATTTGCTTTTGGGCTGCAGTGCTGCAGATCGAGATATCTCTATTGGGCACCGAATGTTGCCTTTGAAGCTCAAGATATCTCATTCTCAGTGGTGAAAGGGTTAAAATAGACCGAGGGTGAACTTTATATTAGTGGTACCAACCTAGAAAGAGGTAAAAAAGATAGACATGCAGTTTGGATTGAGAGTGTATAGGACAAAGGTAGAATGGAGGGTCAGAGAGATGGGAAAAGTAACAATGTGCTTGTCAAAAAATGGGATAGAGGAACAATGGGAATGAAATGGACAAGACATAATATATTTGGCTCCAAGCCCATGAAGTCCTTAATCCAGCGCTGCCTATGTATGTTATTGTCAGGTTCCTAGCCGCCGGTGCTGCAAGAAGGCTAAAAGCAAGATGCCTCATAGTGGTGAGATTAGCAATGGTCCTCCTAGCAATCCATGTCGGTCCACTGAACAGGTGTTGGCTAACACAGCTAATGAATTGCCCTCAAAAGAATGCCACACCTAACCTTCAATGCTTCTGCATTGTTCTAGTGATCCCCACACTAGCAAGAAGCTACTTTTTGGAATGCCTGTTCTTGGATTACCTGCTTGGACTCTGTTGAATACTGTTCCCTTCATACATGTCTACAACTTGCACCCCAAGTATCCTTTTACAGTTTGTACTCTTTGGATTCCTTGTTCCTGTATAACTTGCCTGGACCTTGTTGCCGCCTGTCCCCTTCATACTTATTTACAGCCTGTACCCCAAGAACCTATTTACAGCCTGTACCCCAAGAACCTATTTACAGATTGCACTCCAAGAATCAATCTACTGCTTGCACTCCAAAGACTTGTATCTATTACCCTCACTCTAATAATATATACTTACTGCTCCTGCTCTCCTTATCCTCCTCCATACATCCTTCCATATCTGGCCTAGCTCTGCTCCAGCTCCCTTCCTTGAATATTACCGGCTGGGTGGAGTAGAGGTAACATCACTGCTCTATAACTGTGGAGACACAGATTAAAATCCCGGCAAGAGCACCTCTCCAGTAAGTGTCCTTGGGTAAGACACCTAACGGTACATACTCGCCACCCAGGACATACTTGACAACAAGAGAATTCTCAATGTATCCTTCCTGGTAAAATACGTTCTCCAAAAAAAAATCAGTTTTCAGTCTCCTTTCTGGTTCTCTGTATTTTTTAAGTATCATTACTGTATTCTTCCCTTTTCCTTATCCTTAGTTTAGCGTTATCTTTTGTGAACCCTTTTCTCGTCCTGTCTATTCTTCTGTGTCTTCAGTTAATCCTTTTGCTGTTAATTATTTATTTAGTGTCTTCCCTTTGTCTCTGTCTTGCCCAGTCTCCTTTATTATATTTATTTACTGCCTTCTGTTGCATCCCTCCATATCTATAAATAAACACCTTATTCATTTATACTTGCCTTATCTACCTTTCGTTCATTGAATATTGGGCTTGAATCATCCACAACCCCTGAATCAGCTCCTTACAGTTATATAGCAAACAGGACATTCTTGTGATATCTTTATACATACCAAGAATGAGACAAAAACAAAATCTTAAATTAATAAAATATGCAATTTTTATTGCATCTGTTTCCAAACCACGAGTACCTCTCAATCTCCCCTTTTCCAGATAGCATTTGACACAGCTCAATTATCACTCGACAATGACGAGCTGGTGAATGCTATTTCTGTCCACTGTATATCTATATTATTAGTCATGGTATACTATATTATTAAGTATTCATTCAAAAATACACATTTTCATATATATACTATATTGCCAAAAGTATTCGCTCACCTGCCTTGACTCGCATATGGATGGGTGAGCGTATACTTTTGGCAATATAGTGTATGTTGGTTATTAACTTAGATACTGTATGTATATTTGCTTTTTAGCAGACATTTTAATTTGATTGTTGATATGTTGTTTGAGATTCTTCGAGTAGTCCTTTTTTATTTTATTTTTTTAGACATATTTGTGTGCATGAAGACTTTCTCTGTGCAGTGCGCCTTGCATTAGCTTTCACTGATGGATGCATTGATCAAAAGCATATGTACCAAAGAAACAGAACACATGAAGAGAGCAATATCACAATACTTTCTTAGGAGTTCAAACACTATGGGTATTTATAGTCAAGCCTTTGGAAAACAACAACAACAAAGGATGAGAAAGCTAGGTGAAATGTGCCATGCTTGAGCAAGTGCTCGAAACCAATAAAAGAGGGTTACGCTATGGAACTGACACACTGCATGTTTACCATAGGGAATGGAATGCTAAAGCATAATTATTTTCTAGAAATCCTAATTTCACGTGGAAAAAAACCTGCTGAAAAATTATGTTGACGAAGTATAATAAAAAAATTCAAACCCTGCTTTGCTAAAAGAAAAGAAAAGAAAAATGTGATTTCATTGTTCATATTTTGAAAACCATAATTAATAACATTGCTTTCACTCTATCATAAAAGTATTGCTTGTTTCATCAAAGTAGTAGTGTTGACAATACAAATTATGCAAAAAGGGATTAACCAGCAGGGGACTGGAAGTGAATTTTAAGGAAACTAAGGTGAAATGTAAGAATTCTAAGATATAGTTTAAATTAACTGAAAGCCATCATCTACAAACTTTTGTATTTATGCAACTGACTACACAAAACTATTCTCACCTTCTCTCCTCTACACCCATAAACCCCTCACTCACTACCAAGTGATTTTCCATAAAAAAATTCAGAAACCTATTTTTTTTGGGGAAAATTCCTGTTAATTAAGTATACAATAAAAAATCATTGTGAATATTCACAATGTACGGAGCCTGGCAGTGCCACGCGCAAACATTTTTCTTAATTCGAGCGCACAATGTGTTAAATCACGCACACGTCCTATCAGAACGAAGGACGGCTGCAGGTGAGTGTTAAGAGCCCTGAAAGACCCCTGCTTTAGCAACCAGCGCTGGTGGTCAGCCCATTAACATCCCTGTTTGGCATGCACGAGGTACCTGGATTGATACACTGCATGGCCACAGTAATTTGTTTTTAATATACTTCTTCTCCCTGTGCTTTTATACATATTTATAATGCTGCTATTATAAGAAGATCATATTATAAATAATAGAAGCATTATAATAATATTAAGATTATTAAGTAAATTAAAAAAAAATGTGTTATTTTCTTAATAATTCTGATAGGACGTGTGCGCAATTTAACACATTGTGCACTCGAATTAGGATTTTTTTTTGCGCGTGGCACCGCGGAGGCTCCGTAACAATGTATTTTATACCGGTGTAACCCTATTTGACGTTCAGACATTGCCATCTACTGGCAAAAATGGACTACTGCAGCTGGTTTCTGTGTTTTAGACACATTAGGGGTTATTCAGAGAGAGACGATCTGGCCCTGAAATGTAACCAGATGCCGAAATTCAGCGTATTTTGTGGCTATTCAGCTATTCAGAGAGCAGGCAGTTTGCCAACTTTTAGCGAACTGCCTGCGAGTTCGGGGCCTGTTTGAGGGCAGTGAAATCCCCCATAGAGAAGAAATGGTTAATCTATTCAGAGAACACCGAACAGCAGTAAAAAGTTGCCGAAGTGCCCTGCTGTTCAGTGGTTTCATTTGGCAGATTTATTCAGGTGAATCCCATAGGCTTCAATATTAAAAATATTCCCGTTTTAACTCAATATCTAATAAGCCATTTATTATTTTATTCTGTAGTAAAAAGTCTCTTTATTTATAGATTTTTTAGGATCTTTTAGGCATTTTTTGGGATTTTTTTGTCCCTTTTTTTAATAGCATTTTTCTTTTTTCTGTAACAGACCTTTTCATTATCATTCATATGACCTTATATGTAAATTCCAGGCATTTTCGTTTAGTAGTTTTTTTGCAAACAGCGTTTAAATTTTGAAAATTTCAAGCAAACTGTTTTTTTATTTTTTATTACCTCGTTTGTCAGCTTGTCGGCTTTTTACAGCAGGTGGTATGCGCTGTGAATGGCGGCTCGTCGGATTTTTCCGTTATGCACAGTGTGTTTTTTCTGGTGGGTTTCAGTGGGTTTTCGGAGGGATTGCGGCGGGTTTGCGGCAGGTTTTCCCTGCACTCCGTGGGACCCAGAATTCACTGCAGGGAACTTTGATTCCCTGAAGTGCAGGGAACTGCGAGAAACGAGAGATTACCGAGAATTCAGCGACATTTTGGTGCTCTCTGAAAAACCCCTATAGTCCCAGTTATTCAAGCTGGTTTAGTAGTCTTGCAATAAACAGAATTACTTTGCATTGCTCCAGAATAATTATAAAAAAAACACAGAACAAAAATGCTTGGAATTTACATATAAGGTCCTATGATTAATAATAAAAAGGTCTGTTACAGAAAAAAGAAAAACCCTATTTATAAAAAAATGGAGAAAACAAATTCACCGAAAAAAATCCTAAAAAATAGACTTTTTGCTGCAAATTAAAGAATAAACAGTTTAATAGATATTTATTAAAAACAGGAATATGTTTAACATTGAAACCTGTGCGATTTGCCTGATTAAACCTGTCGAATGAAACCACCGAACATCAGGGTCTTTTACTTACATTCCACTGCTGTTCGGTGTGTCTGAATAGATTAACCATTGCTTCTCAATCGGGATTTCACTGCCGTCAAACAGGCCCCGTATTTTGCTGCCAATTTGCCAATATTTGGTGAATTGCAGTTTTTGAATAGCCAAATGGCCACGAAATTGCATCATATGGGGAAATTCACTGTTCGGCGCAATTTCAGGGCCAATTCAGCTATCTTTGAAAAACCCTGATAGTGCTACTCTCACTGCAATCACCCTCAGGGTCATCAAAGTTGTCCTTAGAGTTGGATCCACATCTAGACAACACATCTTACAAGGCAAGAGGACAAGGGGATAGTACATTGCAACATAAGGACAACTGAACATTACAAAATACAGCGGGTTTGAAGGATCCTGTTCCCGAGGGAACATGCAAAGCATAAGGGCAATTCAACTAAGGAGATATTTATTTATTTATAAAGTATTTTACCAGGAAGGATACATTGAGATTTCTCTCGTTTTCAAGTACGTCCTGGGTATGAGTTGAAAACACTGAAAACACACATTAGACATTCTATAAAAACGGCATATTATAGAGTCATCTTTACCCTCAGGTGGTAACCCCAAAAGTACCAGACTCTGCCATATCAATACAGGGGTATTCATGTTATAGAAAAGACAGAGCAAAGAGAGGAGGGGGAATTGTTTTTTATGTTGAGGAGTCCATAAAGTTCACCCCCTTACAGACTTCTAGCTCTCCTGTCACCTTTGAATTCCTCTCTGGTATAATTGAGATCCCATTCAGTAAATCAATCATTGTTGCGGGGTTCTATCGTCCACCGAGCTCTCCAGTGCACTCCCTCTCTGACATATCTCAAATCCTTAATAACCCACTTGCCCAAAACCAAAAAAGTGAACTGCT
This sequence comes from Leptobrachium leishanense, assembly GCA_009667805.1. Classification (NCBI taxonomy): domain Eukaryota; kingdom Metazoa; phylum Chordata; class Amphibia; order Anura; family Megophryidae; genus Leptobrachium; species Leptobrachium leishanense. Next base: position 480,172,728 of record CM019063.1, on the reverse strand, counting down.
GGTCCTCGGCGATTTTAATACAGATTGGCTAAATCCTAAAAACAATAAACACTGCTCGCTGTTTAAAACTTTGCAGCTAACTCAATTAATCTCCTCCCCACTCGCATTAATATGAAAAGCCCTAACCATACCTTGTTGGACTGGATTCTCTCCTCATCTCCTGATAGAATACAGGAGGCAGGCGTTCTTGCTAATAGCTTTAGTGACCATTGTCTAGTGTACTGCGTGCGCAAAATTAAGGCCTTGAAATCTCCCCCAAAGGTAATAACCACCAGGTCTTTCAAGAAATTTATTCTTGAATCCTTCCTAAGTGATCTCAAACAGCTCCCCTGGTACAGGCTAAACCTCATCCTAGACTAGACTGTGCAGTTGAATACTTTCAGTCTGAGCTCCTGCAAGTCTGGAATTCCCATGCCCCGCTGCGTAAAGTGCGAGTAAAAGGGACTCATCTCCCCTGGGTTACAGCTGATCTTACACTAATGTACCAGCTTAGAGATTCACGGTGGTCAAATTTCAAGAGTACTGGTTCCATGAACGATCACTACGAATACCGAAAATGTCGGAATGAATGCACAAAACAAACAAAAATGGCCAAAGCCCATTACTTCAATGAAAATCTAAACAATAACATATCAAACCCTAGAAACTTTTGGAGAACCATAAGTAACATACAAGCACCCCCAGTCCACTCCCAGCCAGCTGCTGTCAAAGTAAACAACCAAACCCTGCAACACCCCCTAGATGTAGCAAATGCCTTTAATGATTATTTTGTTGGATGTGCCACCACTTTGATTGCCAAGCTAGGAAATGACATGCAATCAGAGAGGCCTCATGCAGGTCAGGCCCCCCCAACTGTGCAAAGTCCCTGTATCAGACAGGAATTCAGTTTTAGACCAGTGCCTGTCAGTGTCGTTACTAAACTTCTCCGTAAGCAAAAAATGAAATACCAGTGTGGACCTGATCAAATACCAGCAATGCTGCTGAAAATCAGTGCACCGGCAACTGCAAATCCTATCGCAACCCTAATAAATGAGTCACTGGCAACTGGATACATACCCAAGCTCTGGAAGACTGCAAGAGTGGTACCTATCCATAAAAGTGGTGACATTACTTTGGTATCCAACTACCGTCCGATATCGTTGCTCCCTGTAATGTCAAAAGTCTTGGAAAAATGTGTCTACACACAATTACGTGATTATTATCAATATTGGAACTACTTAACCCCGGATCAATCCGGCTTTCGTCCAAATCACTCAACTACAACCGCCCTTTTAAAAGTCTGCAATGATATCCAAACTGGGATGGAACAAGGAAACCTAACTGGAGCCATCTTCCTTGATTTTGCCAAGGCCTTTGACACGGTAGACCATGGCATCTTGTTAGAAAAACTTAAAAACTCTGGCATTGGTAATCGCACGCTAACCTGGTTTCAATCACATGTATCCGACCGATCACAATATGTGTCAATTTCTGGCAGCTCCTCCCTCCCGCTCCCAGTCACTTGCGGTGTACCCCAAGGCTCAATACTAGGCCCCCTGCTATTCACAATATTCATAAATGATCTGCCCAACGTCTGCAAAGCCTCAACTGTACATATGTACGCAGACGACACTGTGATCTATACCAGCAATCCAAATCTCCCGCAGCTGGAGGCCGTGCTGCAAGAACAATTCACAGAGGTAGAAAAGTGGATCAAAAACAACAAACTTTTTTTAAATACTGACAAAACTGTAACAATGCTCTTTGGAACAGCACCTAAACTACACAAATTGCAAAATCCCCATCTATGTGTTGGGACAAAATCAAATGGCATGCTGACCACAGTCACTTCTCTCAAATATCTAGGTATGTGGTTGGATCCTAATCTATCCTTTGGCCCCCACATCGAAAAACTCTCATCTAAACTATACCCCAAACTAGGTGCCCTGTACAGAAACAAATCCTGCCTGAGTCCCGCGGTAAGAAAGCAGATTGTACAGCAAATGCTTATGCCGGCTATTGATTACGGAGATGTAGTGTATGCAGCCGCCCCGCAAACACACCTTCATAAACTTACTACATTGTATAACTCATTCTGCCGCTTTGCGCTACAATGTAAGTACATGACCCACCATTGTGACATGTTAAAAGAGCTAAACTGGCCATCGCTGGAATCCAGACGCACCCTTAACCTTTCCAGCCTGGTGTTTAAGAGCATTTCTGGGAAGCTGCCACCCTACCTGAATAGACTGCTTCCCCCAGCAGCTCCCTCATCCTATAACCTCCGATCCAGGAACAGCACCTTACTTGCAATACCACAATACAAAAAGACAGTGGCTCGGTGCTCATTTTCCTACAGAGCACCACAGTTATGGAATAACCTCCCAGACACCATCAAATCTTCCCCCAGTCTAAAGTCACTCAAGAGCTCCTTACTAACATACCTCAATACAAAATGCACCTGTAAACTTGTAACATAATGACTATTTCCTACATATTTATTTTCTGTTAATCTGTATATTTGTGTTGTTTTTTAATATCTTGCATTGTATTTGTATTTCTGTAACTGTAACACTTCAATGTTCTTGAACCCAATACATACTTGAAAATGAGAGAAATCTCAATGTACCCTTCCTGGTAAAATCCTTTATAAATAAATAAATAGAGTCAGTCACATTGAAAAGGACACCAACAACCAGGGGGCTAAGGGAGTCATGGAACAGCTTTTCTCAGTTATTATATTGTTTTTGTCCTTGGGTAGAGGCCACTGCCTGTGGCAACAACTTGTCAGTGTCCCTCTGCTATCTTGCCGTTGAGCTACCACTTTGCAGCCTGCCAACATCTTCAGTATCACATCAGTCTTTCTCTCGACCAGTCGCACGTGATTATTAGTTTCACTAGTCCACCTCCATCGCTCCTGTGTTTCACTAATCCCAATCCAACCCCTCTTCTTCTTTTCCCATTTCTGACTCATACAAGTCTAACCAACATCCTCTTACTTCTACAACAAGTGTCCTTGGGTGGGACATCTAATGATACGCATTCACCTAAAATATCAGCTTGATATTGTTGTTGTAACAATGTGATAACATGTCTGCTCTACAGCCATGGAGAAGCATGTTTGACTTTCGGTTCGAACACCTCACCAACACATCTCTGCTCTACCAGTGGAGAAGGAGGTCAATGCCTTACAATTGTGGAGAAGCAGGTTCAAAGAAGAACAGGGATTTTTTTAAAGTTGAAACCTACGAGATTCACCTGTTTACAGCTGTCAAATAAAACCACCAAAAATCAAGGCATTTCATAGACATTTCGGTGCTGTTTATTGTTCTCTGAATAGATTAACCATTACTTCTCAATGAGCAATTCCACTGCTGCCGAATTGCACCATATTTCACTGACAATTCACCAATATTTGGCGAATCGACAGCTTTTTGAGTATTCGAACAGCCACGAAATTGCACCGTACGGGGAAATTCACTGTTCGGTGCAATTTCCTGGCCATTTCGGTGCTCTCTGAATACCCCTTAAGTAAGTCCATCCAAATTCTTCCCTAATAGATTAACCACTTCGCTGCGGAGGACGCGCTGAGCGCGTCCTCCCGAAGCAGCCTGCGATCGGCCGGATTCCGGCCAATCGCCGTGCCCCCCGGTGCGGGCTGACATCTTGGATGTCAGCCTGTCAATCCGGGACCGCCGCGGGCACAATAGATGTCATCGCGGTGGCGCGATGACATCTATTTCAGGCGACCCCCGCGTGTGCGGAGGAGGCGCCTGAAAGGGAGGTCCTTCGGATCTCTCTCCCTCCCGATCGCAGGGGTCCTGAGCTTAATGTCAGGCACCGTTTGGAAGGGCACAGCCTGCCCTTCCAAATGGTACCTGGCACTAACCCCTGGGGAGCTGTGAAAAAAGTTTTTTAAAAAAAATAAAAATTAAAAATAAAAATAAAAAAATATTTAAAAAAAAATAAACATTTTTTTTTCTTTTTTTTGGTTTGTTAATGCAGAAATATTGTTCCCATTTCAATTATAATGTGAACAATGATGCTGCACTAACGATTTTTGTATGCGGTGCGTTTGTTAAAAATTGCGTAATTTTCCCCAAAAAAAAATGTAACGAGACCCCATCTCTAATTTTTTTAACAAGCACACCCCATACAAAATATAACCGCAATTGTTCGCATGTTAAAATGTGAAAAAAAAACACTTTACACGTTGTAAATTATTGAAAATTCATATTGTATTGTATTTTTTGTTATAATATACAGACAGGTCATGACGTATACATATAATAATGACATATTATGAATGTGCCAAGTCTGACGGAAAGAACGATATATAATATGTCTGGGTCATATACTAAAATAAGCCTTCAAAACACGTTTAAACCTGATGAGCAAAACCGGTAAAATGAGCTCAGCACAGAGGCGGGAAAAGCCTCAGCAGCGAAAGGGTTAAACAACCAGCAAGGATATATTTTTTCTAATTAAAAGAAGTCCCTAGACTTCAAAATATGTATCAATACATTTTTTTCTTCAGTCACTGTAACAGTACTTTTTACAGGTAACTATTACCACCCTCGTCAATCTAAAATAACACAACATGAGCTCGATAACGAAGTCCAGATCAACAGCACTGCGAAATATGCTGGTGCTTTATAAATAAAGATTAATAATAAAGATTAATAATAACAGCAGAACATTTTATTGATTTATTTTTTTAAAAAAATAAAGACAGCAAGTGGAGAAAATCTTTTGAAAACACCAGAACAGGAGAAGATATTTGCTTTTCATTCTGATGACACTACCTCCTTAAATCTATACCATGATTGCAAACGTCCTTGTTATAACTGTCAGAGTTGCTCTCACCTTAGTTACTGTTACCATTTTGATTAAGCTAATTAGGAAATTCATTGGAAAGAATATATGTGACTTATTATAGATTTCATTATTTTAATGACCATTAAACTCAGCTGGACTGGTAAGATCAAGTCTTTACATTAATCCATTCTCTGCAGAATCCTTCTGTTTAATTTCTTTTTAACTTTTTTTATCCAAGAATAGAAGAAATAATAAGTGAAATACAAAAGGAATTTTGATGAAATAAAGGATAAAAACGTGACACTGCGTGTTTCAATTTGCAGGTTGTTTCCTTGTTACTCTTGAGTAACAGAAAAACTATAACCGTACAAGTCTAACAACGAGTGACTGGCATCAAAACTAGGGATGAGCTGTTCGGGTTCGGACGGTTCGGAGTTCGACCCGAACTTTGGTAGTTCTAAAGTTTGCGAATTTCGAACTTTTTGGGTCTGCTCGGTTCGAGTTCGAAAAAAAAAAGAAATTTTGAAAAAAGTATAGAAAATGCTTAAAAAAATACCAAAAAATCTAGAAATAAAGAGACTCTTTACTGCAGAATATTATAAGCATAGGCGTGCGCAGCCTATTGCATTAGGGTGTGCACCCAAAAGTTCAAAAAACACACACACATTATATATATATATATATATATATATATATAATATATATATATATAAAATATACTTATGCGAACACACACACACACACACACTCACGCATTCAGCCAAAATATATCATTACTATAGGGGTCATTCACAGAGCATTGAAATGCCGCTGACTGTTGTTCCCTGCACTTCGGGGAATCAAATTGCCCCACCCTGCGGTGAATTCACCATTCACCGCAGGGTCCCCAAAGTGCAGGGAATCAGCCACTCGCAACAGGAACCAGGACGCCGTGATCGGCCAGAGGTGACTGCGAGAGGACAGCGAGGGAACGCAGGGACAGGTATGTAACAGCCCAGGTGTGGCTCGGGGTTACTGCTTTCAGCATTGAAATTTAACCGCGAGCCACACGGAAAACAGCCAGGGGGCTGAATAAATGCACTGATTTTGACGTATAAAATGTCAAAATCGGACTGCCAGGGAGGTTAAGGTCTTGTTACCAAGCACCAATATTTAGTCTCCTACCTGTATCTCACGATGCTTTATTCACTATTCTTACTTTGTGCAGTGCAGGCAGAAGATATAGCAGCGATTCTAGCAGCCATACCAGCCTTTTGGATGCAGGGCAAGGGGGCAACGCCAGGCTGAGACAAGGACACGGGTGCCGAATTTGCACACAGCAGCCTGTTTAAAGACAAATACCTGCATTTACACACACAGCCATACGTTCACATAACTATATATCCCCTACACCCCGGGGGTATGTAGCAATAAAACTCCCAGTAGTGTGTGTGGTATGTGTGTGAGCGTAGCAGAGAATCCACAGCAATAAAAACGCACAGTAATGTGCGGTATGTATGAGCATGTCACAGAGCTCCACAACAAAACTCACAGTAATGTTTGCTGTGTATGGGCGTATCAGAATCCACAGCAATAAAACTCACAGTTAGGCTAGGGTCAGACTGAGCAGTGCGAACGCGCGTGCAGGCGCACTTAATTACGGCCGCAGTAGCAGCAAAATGCCGGCAATGACGGCCAATATACGAAGTACGGTCGCACAAAAGTCCGGCTGCGCAACGCAAGTGGAAAATGAACGCATTTTGTCGAGAACGTAAAACCTCTAGTACGGACGTACAGAGTGCGCTGCGCCCGCTAGAGGCGTGTGTGCGTGAATTGGAGATGTCAGACACTGCTAATGTCCGGCCAACATAACGTCCAGATGCACAAAGTGTTTTATTGATGATCCGTACAAAATCACGGATGCAAAAGCGCATCGTATGACCGCTATCGCGTACTCCGTGAAAAAATACGTCCATTCGTTCGAACGTACTTTTTCACAGACAACGTGAAAATGCGTTCGTCTGACCCTAGCCTAATGTGCAACGTGTATGAGCATATCATAGAATCCACAGCAATTAAACTCAGCAATGTGCTCTGTGATGAGCGTATCACACATTCCACAGCATAAAAAACCCAGCAAAGTGCTGTGTATGAGCGTATCACAAAATCCACAGCAATAAAACTCCCCAGCAATGTGCTCTGTGTATAAGCGTATCACAAATCCACAGCAATAAAACTCCCCAGTAATGTGCTCTGTGAGCGTATCACAAAATCCACAGCAATAAAACCTCCCAGGAATGTGCTGTGCGTAAGCGTATCACAAAATCCACAAAATAAACCCCCAGTAATGTGCTGTGTGTGCGAGCGTATCATAAAATCCACAGATAAACCCCCAGTAAGTGGTGTGCGAGCGTATCACAAAATCCACAAAAAAAACCCCCAGTAATGTGCTGTGTGTGCGAGGCGTATCACCACCAAAAATAAACCCCCAGTAATGTGGCTGTGTGTGCGAGGTATCACAAAATCCACAGAAATAAACCCCCAGTAATGTGCTGTGTGCGTGAGCGTATCACAAAATCCACAGAAATAAACCCCCAGTATTGTGCTGTGTGTGCGAGTGTATCACAAAATCCAGAAATAAACCCCCAGTATGTGTGCTGTGTGCGAGCGTATCACAAAATCCACAGAAATAAACCCCCAGTATTGTGCTGTGTGTGCGAGGCGTATCACAAAATCCACAGAAATAAACCCCCAGTAATGTGCTGGTGTGAGCGAGCACAAAATCCACAAAATAAACTCCCAGTAATGTGCTGTGTGTGCGATCAGCAAAAATTTACAATAAACCCCAGTATTGTGTGTGCGAGTGTATCACAAAATCCAGAAATAAACCCCCAGTGCTGTGTGTGCGAGGCGGATCACAAAAATCCACAAAAAAAACCCCCAGTAATGTGCTGTGTGTGCGAGCGTATCACAAAATCCACAAAAATAAACCCCCAGTAATGTGCTGTGTGTGCGAGCGTATCACAAAATCCACAAAAATAAACCCCCAGTAATGTGCTGTGTGCGTGAGCGTATCACAAAATCCACAAAATAAACCCCCAGTATTGGTGCTGTGTGTGCGAGTGTATCACAAAATCCACAGAAAAAACCCCCAGTATTGTGCTGTGTGTGCGAGTGTATCACAAAATCCAAAAAACCCCCAGTATTGTGCTGTTGTGCGAGCGTATCACAAAATCACAGAAATAAACCCCAGTAAGTGTGCGTGTGGGGCGCGATCACAAAATCCACAAAAAAAACCCCCAGTAATGTGCTGTGTGTGCGAGCGTATCACAAAATCCACAAAATAAACCCCCAGTAATGTGCTGTGTGTGCGAGCGTATCACAAAATCCACAAAAAAAACCCCCAGTAATGTGCTGGTGCGTGAGCGTATCACAAAACCCACAGAAAAAACCCCCAGTAATGTGCTGTGTGTGCGAGCGTATCACAAAATCCACAAAAATAAACCCCCAGTATGTGCTGTGTGTGCGAGCGTATCACAAAATCCACAGAAATAAACCCCCAGTAATGTGCTGTGTGCGTGAGCGTATCACAAAATCCACAGAAAAAACCCCCAGTATTGTGCTGTGTGGCGAGAGGTATCACAAAATCCACAGAAATAAACCCCCAGTATTGTGCTGTGTGTGCGAGTGTATCACAAAATCCAGAAATAAACCCCCAGTATTGTGCTGTGTGTGCGAGGCGTATCACAAAATCCACAGAAATAAACCCCCAGTATTGTGCTGTGTGTGCGAGCGTATCACAAAATCCACACAAAAACCCCCAGTATTGTGCTGTGTGTGCGAGGCGTATCACAAAATCCACAAAAAAAACCCCCAGTAATGTGCTGTGTGCGCGAGCGTATCACAAAATCCACAAAAATAAACCCCCAGTATTGTGCTGTGTGTGCGAGCGTATCACAAAATCCAGAAATAAACCCCCAGTAATGTGCTGGTGTGTGCGAGCGTATCACAAAATCCACAAAAATAAACCCCAGTAATGTGCTGTGTGTGCGAGCGTATCACAAAATCCACAAAAATAAACCCCCAGTATTGTGCTGTGTGTGCGAGTGTATCACAAAATCCACAGAAAAAACCCCCCAGTAATGTGCTGTGTGTGCGAGTGTATCACAAAATCCACAGAAATAAACCCCAGTACTGTGTGTGCGAGCGTATCACAAAACCACAGAAAAAACCCCCAGTATTGTGCTGTGTGTGCGAGGCGTATCACAAAATCCACAAAAATAAACCCCCAAATGTGCTGTGTGTGCGAGCGTATCACAAAATCCACAAAAATAAACCCCCGTGCTGTGTGTGCGAGCGTATCACAAAATCCAAATAAACCCCCAATGTGCTGTGTGTGCGAGCGTATCACAAAATCCACAAAAATAAACCCCCAGTAATGTGCTGTGCGAGCGTATCACAAAATCCACAAAAATAAACCCCCAGTACTGTGTGCGAACACAATCCACAAAAAACCCCCAGTAATGTGCTGTGTGTGCATCACAAAAATCCACAGAAATAAACCCCCAGCAATCACAAAATCCAAAAAACCCCCAGTAGCCATCACAAAACACAGAAATAAACCCCAGTACGTGTGCGAGCGTATCACAAAATCCACAGAAATAAACCCCAGTACGCGACGTATCACAAAATCCAAAATAAACCCCCATAAGTGCGAGCGTATCACAAAATCCACAAAAATAAACCCCCAAAGCTGTGTGTGCGAGCGTATCACAAAATCCACAGAAAAAACCCCCAGTATTGTGCTGTGTGTGCGAGCGTACACAAAATCCACAGAAAACCCCCAGTATTGTGCTGTGTGTGCGAGCGTATCACAAAATCCAGAAATAAACCCCCAGTAATGTGCTGTGTGTGCGAGCGTATCACAAAATCCACAAAAAAAACCCCCAAGTGCAGCGTATCAACAAAATCCACAAAAATAAACCCCCAGTATTGTGCTGTGTGTGCGAGCGTATCACAAAATCCACAGAATAAACCCCAATTGTGCTGTGTGTGCGAGCGTATCACAAAATCCACAGAAATAAACCCCCAGTAGCTGTGTGTGCGATATCACAAAATCCACAGAAATAAACCCCCAGTATGTTGTGCGAGCGCACAAAATCCACAGAAATAAACCCCATTGTGCTGTGGACACACAAATCCACAAAAATAAACCCCCAACTGTGTGGCGAGCAACAAATCCACAAAAATCAAGATGCTGTGGCATCACAAAATCAGAAATAAACCCCAGTAATGTGCTGTGTGTGCGAGCGTATCACAAAATCCACAAAAATAAACCCCCAGTAATGTGCTGTGTGTGCGAGCGTATCACAAAATCCACAAAATAACCCCCAGTAATGTGCTGTGTGTGCGAGCGTATCACAAAATCCACAAAAATAAACCCCCAGTAATGTGCTGTGTGTGCGAGCGTATCACAAAATCCACAAAAATAAACCCCCAGTATTGTGCTGTGTGTGCGAGTGTATCACAAAATCCACAGAAATAAACCCCCAGTAATGTGCTGTGTGTGCGAGTGTATCACAAAATCCACAGAAATAAAACCCCCAGTAATGTGCTGTGTGTGCGAGTGCGTATCACAAAATCCAGAAATAAACCCCAGTATTGTGCTGTGTGTGCGAGCGTATCACAAAATCCACAGAAATAAACCCCCAGTATTGTGCTGTGTGTGCGAGCGTATCACAAAATCCACAGAAATAAACCCCCAGTATGTGCTGTGCTGTGTGTGCGAGCGTATCACAAAATCCAGAAATAAACCCCCAGTAATGTGCTGTGTGCGAGCGTATCACAAAATCCACAAAAATAAACCCCCAGTAATGTGCTGTGTGTGCAAGCGTATCACAAAATCCACAGAAATAAACCCCCAGTAATGTGCTGTGTGTGCGAGCGTATCACAAAATCCACAAAAATAAACCCCCAGTAAGCTGCTGTGTGCGAGCGTATCACAAAATCCAGAAATATAACCCCCAGTAATGTGCTGTGTGTGCGAGCGTATCACAAAATCCACAAAAATAAACCCCAGTATTGTGCTGTGTGTGTGACGCGGTATCACAAAATCCACAAAAATAAACCCCCAGTATTGTGCTGTGTGTGCGAGCGTATCACAAAATCCACAAAAATAACCCCCAGTATTGTGCTGTGTGTGCGAGCGTATCACAAAATCCACAGAAATAAACCCCCAGTATTGTGCTGTGTGTGCGAGCGTATCACAAAATCCACAGAAATAAACCCCCAGTATTGTGCTGTGTGTGCGAGCGTATCACAAAATCCACAGAAATAAACCCCAGTATTTGCTGTGTGTGTGCGAGCGTATCACAAAATCCACAGAATAAACCCCCAGTATTGTGCTGTGTGTGCGAGCGTATCACAAAATCCACAGAAATAAACCCCCAGTATTGTGCTGTGTGTGTGCGAGTATCACAAAATCCACAGAAATAAACCCCCAGTATTGTGCTGTGTGTGCGAGGCGTATCACAAAAATCCACAAAAATAAACCCCCAGTATTGTGCTGTGTGTGCGAGCGTATCACAAAATCCACAGAAATAAACCCCCAGTATTGTGCTGTGTGTGCGAGCGTATCACAAACTCCACAAAAATAAACCACCCCCAGTATTGTCTGTGGTGTGCGAGCGTATCACAAAATCCACAGAAATAAACCCCCAGTAATGTGCTGTGTGTGCGAGTGTATCACAAAATCCAGAAATAAACCCCCAGTAATGTGCTGTGTGTGCGAGCGTATCACAAAATCCACAAAAATAAACCCCCAGTAATGTGCTGTGTGTGCGAGCGTATCACAAAATCCACAGAAATAAACCCCCAGTATTGTGCTGTGTGTGCGAGCGTATCACAAAATCCACAAAAATAAACCCCCAGTAATGTGCTGTGTGTGCGAGCGTATCACAAAATCCACAGAAATAAACCCCCAGTAATGTGCTGTGTGTGCGAGCGTATCACAAAATCCACAAAAATAAACCCCCAGTAATGTGCTGTGTGTGCGAGCGTATCACAAAAATCCACAGAAATAAACCCCCGTAATGTGCTGTGTGTGCGAGCGTATCACAAAATCCACAAAAATAAACCCCAGTATTGTGCTGTGTGTGTGCGAGTGTATCACAAAATCCACAGAAATAAACCCCCAGTAATGTGCTGTGTGTGCGAGTGTATCACAAAATCCACAGAAATAAACCCCCAGTATTGTGCTGTGTGTGCGAGTGTATCACAAAATCCAGAAATAAACCCCCAGTATTGTGCTGTGTGTGCGAGCGTATCACAAAATCCACAGAAATAAACCCCCAGTATTGTGCTGTGTGTGCGAGCGTATCACAAAATCCACAGAAAAAAAACCCCCAGTATTGTGCTGTGTGTGCGAGCGTATCACAAAATCCAGAAATAAACCCCCAGTAATGTGCTGTGTGTGCGAGCGTATCACAAAAATCCACAAAAAAAACCCCCAGTAATGTGCTGTGTGTGCGAGCGTATCACAAAATCCACAGAAATAACCCCCAGTATTGTGCTGTGTGTGCGAGCGTATCACAAAATCCACAGAAATAAACCCCCAGTATTGTGCTGTGTGTGCGAGCGTATCACAAAATCCAGAAATAAACCCCAGTAATGTGCTGTGTGTGCGAGCGTATCACAAAATCCACAAAAATAAACCCCAGTATTGTGCTGTGTGTGCGAGCGTATCACAAAATCCACAAAAATAAACCCCCAGTATGTGCTGTGTGTGCGAGCGTATCACAAAATCCACAAAAATAAACCCCCAGTATTGTGCTGTGTGTGCGAGCGTATCACAAAATCCACAGAAATAAACCCCCAGTATTGTGCTGTGTGTGCGAGCGTATCACACAAAATCCACAGAAATAAACCCCAGTATTGTGCTGTGTGTGCGAGCGTATCACAAAATCCACAGAAATAAACCCCCAGTATTGTGCTGTGTGTGCGAGCGTATCACAAAAATCCACAGAAATAAACCCCCAGTATTGTGCTGTGTGTGCGAGTGTATCACAAAATCCACAGAAATAAACCCCCAGTATTGTGCTGTGTGGTGCGAGGCGTATCACAAAATCCACAAAAATAAACCCCAGTATTGTGCTGTGTGTGCGAGCGTATCACAAAATCCACAGAAATAACCCCCAGTATTGTGCTGTGTGTGCGAGTGTATCACAAACTCCAACAAAAATAAACCCCCAGTATTGTGCTGTGTGTGCGAGCGTATCACAATATCCACAGAAATAAACCCCCAGTAATGTGCTGTGTGTGCGAGCGTATCACAAAATCCACAAAAATAAACCCCCAGTAATGTGCTGTGTCTGCGAGCGTATCACAAAATCCAGAAATAAACCCCCAGTAATGTGCTGTGTGTGCGAGCGTATCACAAAATCCAGAAATAAACCCCCAGTAATGTGCTGTGTGTGCGAGCGTATCACAAAATCCACAAAAATAAACCCCCAGTAATGTGCTGTGTGTGCGAGCGTATCACAAAATCCACAGAAATAAACCCCCAGTATTGTGCTGTGTGTGCGAGCGTATCACAAAATCCACAAAAATAAACCCCCAGTAATGTGCTGTGTGTGCGAGCGTATCACAAAATCCACAGAAATAAACCCCCAGTAATGTGCTGTGTGTGCGAGCGTATCACAAAATCCACAAAAATAAACCCCAGTAATGTGCTGTGTGTGCGAGCGTATCACAAAATCCACAGAAATAAACCCCCAGTAATGTGCTGTGTGTGCGAGCGTATCACAAAATCCACAGAAATAAACCCCCAGTAATGTGCTGTGTGTGCGAGCGTATCACAAAATCCACAGAAATAAACCCCAGTAATGTGCTGTGTGTGCGAGCGTATCACAAAATCCACAAAAATAAACCCCCAGTAATGTGCTGTGTGTGCGAGCGTATCACAAAATCCACAGAAATAAACCCCCAGTAATGTGCTGTGTGTGCGAGTGTATCACAAAATCCACAGAAATAAACCCCCAGTATTGTGCTGTGTGTGCGAGCGTATCACAAAATCCACAGAAATAAACCCCCAGTAATGTGCGGCGCCTATAATATATAAAAGTTGCCCCCACTCCTGCTTACTTTTTTTTTTTTTTTTTTCATTTTCAGGGAGGGGGTTGAATTTTGGTCCAGAGGGGGGGTCAAGGAGGGGGAACCCGGCTGCCGCATCCAACGGATAGCCGCCGGGACCTCTCACCCCCGCAGGCCTGGAGGCAGCCTCCGCTTCCCTGGTGGTCCGGTGGATGTGGTGGTGCTACCGCACCGATCTTTGCTTACAGTCCGCAGTGCACGTCCCACAGCGAGTGACTGGACTCCAGCTGAGCGCCCGATCGCAGGTGCCCTGTCACCTGACCGCCGGCGCTCTGACACAGTCAGTAAGCGCCGGCGGTCAGATGACAAGTCATCAGCAATCGCCGGCGCTCGCCTTGTAGCCAGTCACTCGCTGTGGGACGTGCACTGCGGACTGTAAGCAAAGATCGCAGTGCAGCACCCACATCCACCGGACCACCAGGGAAGCGGAGGCTGCCGCCAGGCCTGCGGAATTGAAGGGTCCCGGCGGCTATCCGTTGGATGCGGCCAGCCGGGACCCAGAGTGTTCCGCGGGGTGTGCGTCGGGGGCCGGCATTAGGGTGTGCCCAGGCACACCCGGCACACCCCGTGCGCACGCCTATGATTATAAGCAACGGTTTATTAGATATTGAATTAAAAACTAATGTGTACGTGGAAAGATTATCAACTCTAAATGACCTCTGTTCACAAACGGGCATAACACCAGGTGTTTTTACTCTGGTAATCAATTTGTTACATTGTACACCATACTGAGGGTGGGGAGGTGTCTGCTTCTGATTGAGATTTGAGAATTAATTTCCCTAAAAATATTTTGATATATGACCCAGACATATTATATATCGTTCTTTCCGGCAGACTTGGCAGATTCATAATATGTCATTATTATATGTACACGTTATGTCATGTCTGTATATTATAACAAAAATGCAATAAAATTTGAATTTTCAATAATTTATTATGTGTAAAGTGTTTTGTTTCACATTTTAACATGCGATCGTTTGCGGTTATATCTTGCATGGGGTGCGCTTGTTAAAAAAATTAGAAATGGGGTCTCATTACTTTTTTTTTGGGGAAAATTTTGCTTTTTTTAACAAACGCACCGCATACAAAAATCGTTAGTGCAGCATTATTGTTCATATTATAATTGAAATGGGAACAATATTGCTGCATTAACAAAACAGAACCAAAAAAAAACTTGTTTATTTTTTATTTTTATATTTTTTATTTATATTTTTTAAAAAAAAACATTTTTCATGCTCATGTTTGGTATCTTTGGAAAGGCCATTCTCTGGCCGATCCAACGATATCAAACATTAACCCCTAGCTGCCACGGATCGGGAGATAGGGGGTTCATGCGGGGGAGTCACCTGAATTAGATGTCATCGCGCCGCCGCGATGACATCTAATTGCTCCGCCGGGGTCCCGGAGTGCTGGGCTGACATCCAAGATGTCAGCCCGCACCGGGGGCGCAGCAATCCGCCGGAATCCGGCGGATTGCTGCCTCCTGTGCATGGACGCGCTCAGCGCGTCCATAGCACAGGAGAACCACTTGGCTGGACGCGCTCAGCGTGTCCATAGCAGCCAAGTGGTTAACTGGTGTTTGAAAAAAATTCAAAATAACATCTAAAGCTAGGATCAGATGAGCGCATTTTGTACGGACTGTGCGTCCGTGCAGTACGGACGTACTTACTGACTGACAACAAGGTAGTGGCCACACAGTATTTTTTGACTGATGTAGCAGGGAAAATAAATTAAAATGAAAAAACATTCTGTCGTCAAAAATGCTGGACGTATAAATGCAGTCCATCTGACCTTGTTGCATCACTCACACACAAAGCTATGCGGACGTTGTGGACGTGGCGCACTCTGCACGTCCGTTCTAGCAGTATTACATTCTTGCCTAACCTGCGTCCGTTTGCAGCGTCCGTCAGCCCCCGCACTTCTGTGCGGACGTACTTTGTGTGTGGGGCTCCATTTAACACAATTGTATGCTATCACGGACGTACTTATGTGCGGGCAACACGGACGTTCACACTGCGTTCGTCTGACCCCAGCCTTACTGTATGATGATACTTGCTGGCCTGGCAGTCTTGCACCAAAGGCAGAATATCTGGGTGCACTGACGCCTTAACCAGATGCATATCATTTTAATATAGGACCGCAAGGTTCACCCCTGCACTCTTCCACCATAACACAGAGGGGTTACTGTATGATGATACTTGCTGGCCTGGCATTAAAGGCACAATATCTGGGTGCACTGACGCCAATTAACAGATAAAAAAAAACACTTTTCAATATAGGACCACATGGTCCACCCCTGCATTCTTCCACAATACTACAAAGGGGTTACTGTATGATGATATTTGCTGGCCTGGCATTAAAGGCACAATATCTGGGTGCACTGACGCCCATTACCAGATCAAAAACTTTTCAATATAGGACCACATGGTCCACCCCTGCATTCTTCCACAATACTACAGAGGGGTTACTGTATGATGATACTTGCTGGCCTGGCACAAAGGCACAATATCTGGGTGCACTGTATCAGATTCATATCCTCAGAGGGGTTACGGTGTGACGGCACTGTTGCCGATTCTAAAAGCCCAATTTTAAAGCACCTATTGTTACTTTCATCCAAAGCCTGCATAAGTTTCACAATAATTTAGCCAAAAAAATCACTAAACCTGTTCTGCGTGTCCGACTCTAAAACGTCTCTCTTTTCATGCAGGCTGCCGCCCCAAGCAGTTGTTTTATGGATAGATTAAAGGAAAAGCATTTACCGTCATTTGAAATGTCATTTTTTGGTTTTTACATATTTCTATACATCCTAGAAATCCGCCACTTCACGGGCAGGTTATGGGGACCTCCTAGGCACGATATTTGAAGGAATTTTGGTTTTTATTTTTAACCCTTATTTCATGGAAAACTCACTGTCCTTTAAAAAACGTGTTTTTTTTACTTTTTGTCCTTGTTTCCTGTCCCCCAGGCACTACCCGGACCCCCATACACCTTTTATGGCAAATATGTAGCATATAGCCCTCTTGGAGGGCACTCTAAAAAAATGAATTTTCAGCCCCATTGACTTGCATGGGGTTCGAGTTCGGGTTCGGTCCCGAACAAATGGGAAGTTCGGGTTCGGGCTCGAACCGAACTCGGGGAGTGTTCGGCTCATCCCTAAACATGAAGGCTAGTTTTCCATGGAATCACTACCTTGCACAAAAGAATACAACGCTTCAGGTACATGGAAGATTTCTTAAGACAATCTTTGAGGTGTGCACCAGTTTGTCTGTATTTACGCCAAAACCCTTTCAATGCTACTGTATGTGATAATACATGGGAATCTATAGAGCCTGCAGCAGTTTATTCCTGGAAGCAGAATACAGAGCTGATTCCTTCAGGTTTTATATTACATTTAAATTAGTGGAAAAGCAGCTTAGCTTGTTTCTAGAAACATTATTTTGTGAATTATTCAAATGCATTTTACTACTTAATGTAAGAAATTAAGGCATAGATTACAAGTAGCAGCGTCTATTTCTGGAAAACATCATATAGTCTTAATTCTACATAACCCAAAGGAGCTATACCTCCCTCACTACAAGCTTTGGGTACAAATGCTGCCATTCTTTATCTATTTGTTGGCGCTTTATAAATTCTTGTAACTGTAGCTGTATATGTCTTCAAAAACTGTCAAGCACATTATACCTAACAACACAGCATTCATACTCTGGTCTTTCCAACGACACCAAGCATGACCCTCTAGCTGCCATGAATTGGGAGATAGGGGAACCAAAGGACCCCCTTATCTCCACCATAGGGAAATCTCTGGGCAGCTAGGGGGAATACCCTTTCTGACTTCATCGGGCTCATACAATGACATCAGTGGGCAGGGGGAGTCCCAGGAGGCTTGGCTGACACCCAAGATGTCAGCCACCTCTGGGAGAAGTCCACAATCTGTTGTCAGTTGGCAGTACTTTCATCTAAGGGGTTAAGTGAGGCATCACTGGAAATTACAGACTGTGACCTTTCCAATGATACCCCATTTTTTGTGTGCCTTTTACCAATGGAAAGATAAAGGGATCCAAAGGACACCCTCCACTCCGCCGCCGGACTCCATCTGTAGGATTGGGGTATCCCCTTTCACTGTGGAAACTCTGTGACATCCTCTACATGTTGTGGGGAATGTCCAGTACATTCCTCACATGTCATCTACAGTGAAAGGGTTACACATGGGAATTATATATGCTCAGTAGCCATAATTTATTTGATGCCGATTATGACTAGTGTAATGATGACTTCATATAATTGCCAATACCATAGCAATAATAACCACCTTCACACTCATGATCGAGAATACTCGATATTCAAAAGCTCCTGCTGGTGCCCTGAGATCAAGTATAGTGTATCTAGTTTATTTTGAAGCAGTGCAAAGGAATTGTGCTTATTGCAAATGAAATATATTCCAAGTATGTCCTTGGGCTAGACACCTAATGGTACATACTCGCCACCCAGGACATACTTGAAAACAAGAGAAATCTCAATGTATCCTTCCTGGTAAAATCCTTTCTCAAAAAAAAAAAAGAGTTGCAGATTGTGCTCTTAAATTTTGAACACAGCAGACATGACCACCGATGTGTTGAAATTGTATGAAAAAGCTTTGGTATCTGTTTTTTACCTCAAGGAAACATGAAGCCCGAGGTGTAATGTAGGTATAGCAGGACTTTTCAGTGAGCAGAGGAAGCCCTCTGCTTGTCAAACAGGGCTCACCTACAGTGAACATATAAAGTAGAGACATTTCTGTTTACTTTTACTGTGTGGGTAATGCAAAGTGATTTTCCATAAAATTACTGAGGTGTTATGGGAAATCTTTTGGTAGAGAAAGGGTTAATATGCATTTAACAGAAAATAAGTGAAAAAATAGCAGAAAAGCACAATATACCAACATATAAAAAAAATACACATACACAATGGTGAGAATCATATTGTTACTGACATAGATGACTCTACAGGGGGGCAAGGGGGGCAATTGCCCCTAGTTTATTCCTTGCCCCCCATGTGCCTCCCACCAAAAATCAGCATTCAGCTTCCCACACTTCTTCGGACCGCCCTCAGTATCTCCGTCACCGTGCATCGCATATGGACAAACTAGGTGTCATTTGAAAGTGCCAATTCTGGCCTTTCCAATGATACCCAACATGACCATATTCAGTGTGAACTAAAAGTAATACAACATTAAATAAAAACGGGCACTTAAACATTTTCACAGGGTAGAAATGGCTCAGCAGTGAAATGGTTAATGTTCAGACTATACATTACATTGTGTAATTACGTTAGTTTTTGCCTTGGTTTAGTTGTTTATTAAGGTTAATGGGTAGGCTTCATCCTTCACAGTATACATTTGTTTTTTCCTTGATTAATGGCATATTAGGGGTTAAGGGGTAGGCTATATGCCACATTGTTTATTATTTTTATTGTATTTCCCTGGGTTTCTGGCATTTTAGGGGTAATTATGGAAGTTAGAATCTAAAGGGTCTAATCATCTTTAGATCCTCTGCTTTTCGGCACATTTCGGGGAATTTATTTTTCCAAAAATATGGTGAATTCCCTCTTTAGTGAATGGTCATTGTAATTTGCTAAAATTGGAGTTGCTGAAGCAGCTATCAGACATTCAGTGAAAACTGCCGAATTGCAGCAAATGAAATTTTGAATTTAAGTATCAGGTTAGTACAACAAAAAGGCATCATTGCATCACATTACTCTGGGATTCTGCAATCTTATTTATATATATATACTTATTTAGGGCCCCATCACCTGGTGTGAGCTAACCCTAGCATCAGCATGTTTTTGCGTTAGCGCCAGGTTAATTGAGTCTAGCGCCTGACCAACAGATCGAAACGGGAAAAATCACTTAGCGCGTTGCTATTAGCGATATGTACCGCATGCTTACTGTACTTTCCGCGTCCTTTACTTAACACAGGGAGCACTAGAGATCTCTAGCGCTTTTGCAGCTAGCAGATCACTTGGTGCCAGGGCTAATTTTTTGAGGGGCGCTAATTGCAACATTTTACGTACTGCTCAACCCTGGTTCTAAATCCAAAAAACAGAAAAACAGATCCTGGCCCAAAATTATTAGGCAGTTGAAAGGAATGCAGCACAGGTGTTCTCTTGGCCCCATTCACCATAGTAATAGATCTGGTCAGCAATGTCGCTGCTGTTGCAGTGATCTCTATTATGTTATAGATGTATCCTTTATCCACATATATCTTAATTCTAATATATTGCCTAATTTTAAACATTTTATGCTGGGGGTTATTCATAGTACAGTATGTAAGCAGTTGATTATTAGGGTGACTGTGTGGACCATGTTTAAAAGGGACACGTGAATAAATCTTGCCCTGAAACATGTATTATTTATATGCTGCAGCGGGGAAATTATTGTCAGTCACTTGGCCTTCCTTTTGGATCTATTAAATGCATTGTAATGATTCTACATGCTGTTGGGTGGCATTTATCATGCATTGCCCATCAGCCTTAATATATGTGTGCATATAAACATGGATGATACGGCCACCTTGGAGGATTTTAATAATGCAGGGGTGTGAGGTTATTCACTGGATGTCTTTATATTCAAGCTTGTGAGGGTGGGGGATAGGTATGGCCCGGCACTCTGCACTGGAATAAAAACAGTTCTATCCTGTACACAACCGCATTAGCGCTAGGTCTCAGCACGGATCTTAGGGTTTCCCTAGCGTTCGCCAAACAACCTTGTTCATGACTACCCCGGACAAGGTGATCTGTTAGTAGAGATGTGCATTCGTTTTAGTACTAAAACGATTTAGTCTGAATTTTGGGATAATTTAGTTTTCGTATGACTCAAGAGATACGCAACTGCTCGATCCAAAAAACGAAAGAAACTAAAGGAAAATGCATTACATTTTAGTTTCAGTTCTTTTTGTAATATTACATTAATGAGTGAAGGAGACCAGCAATGAGGAGCGCAACATCGCAAAGCTACAGAAAAAGTTTGTATATGTAATCCTTCCCAACCCCTACCCGAAAATCTGACAGTGATAGAGCTCCAGAATACTCACTCGCAGCACAGGAGAGGATACCTTTACTAAACCCTTGCATGTCTATGAGACAGACGAGATGATAAAAGCAGCTGGAGAAGGAAAACATTCAACTAAATCACACTAAAAACTAATGACAGAGTATAACAGGGAGGGCTGGACAGTAAAAAATCCTTAATAACAAGCAGCACTGGGAGAAGAGAAGAACTTTGTAAAACGTGTGTTATCTCCCCTCCCGCTCTGCATAATCGAGGCTTAGGTCTGATACATTTTATATTATCCAGGATCACTATCCCCTTCCTCATCTATAATAGACATTTTATATGAAGTCCCTCTCCTCTCCCAGTGCTGCTTGTTATAAATAGTTTTTTTACATCTGATACATTTAGTATCCAGCTCTCCTAGTTACTCTGTCATTAGAGGAGCATTTTTTTCTTTGAGCCCTTTAACACTTCAATGCTAAGGACGCGCTCAGCGCGTCCTCAGCATTACCGCTGGTGTGCTGAGGACGCGCTGAGCGCGTCCCACATTGGGGTCAGCGTTCGGCCGGGTTCCGGCGATCGCTGGCCCCTCCGGTGCGGGCTGACATCCTGGATGTCAGCCCGGCATCCGGACCAGCAGCCGCCATTATTAGGTGTCATCGCGGGGGCGCGATGACACCTAATTCAGGCGCCCCCCCCGCATGTGCGGAGGAGGCGCCTGAAAGGGAGGGGGGGGAGGTCCTTCGGACCTCTCTCCCTCCCGATCGGCGGCGCACAGGGGCTTAACCCAGGCATCATTTGGAAGGGCACAGCCTGCCCTTCCAAATGATGCCTGGCATTAACCCCTGGGGAGCTGGATCGCAAATCGGCGCTGAAAAGCGCCGATTCGCGATCCTTCCCGGGAGCTGGCCGACATCTTGGATGTCGGCCAAGCTTCCGGGAACTCCCCCAGAGGACTGGCGTCATCGTGCGTAGCACGATGACGCCAGTCCTACAGTTAACCCCTAACTGCCACCAAGTGGAGATAGGGAGTTCCAATGAACTCCCTATCTCCCGATCCGTGGCAGCTAGGGGTTAAATTTTGATATCGTTGGATCGGCCAGAGCATGGCCGTTCCAACGATACCAAACATGAAAGTTAAAAATGTTGTAAAAAAAAAAAAAAAAAAATTAAAAAAAAAAAAAAAAAAATTAAAAAAAATTTTTTTTCTTTTTTTTGGGTTTGTTAATGCACCAATATTGTTCCCATTTCAATTATAATGTGAACAATGATGCTGCACTAACGATTTTTGTATGCGGTGCGTTTGTTAAAAATAGTGTCATTTTCCCCAAAAAAAAATGTAACGAGACCCCATCTCTAATTTTTTTAACAAGCGCACCCCATACAAAATATAACCGCAATTGCTCGCATGTAAAATGTGGAAAAAAAACTTTTACACGTTGTAAATTATTGAAAATACATATTTTATTGCATTTTTTGTTATAATATACAGACATGACATAACGTATACATATA
Organism: Leptobrachium leishanense; assembly: GCA_009667805.1. Taxonomy (NCBI): domain Eukaryota; kingdom Metazoa; phylum Chordata; class Amphibia; order Anura; family Megophryidae; genus Leptobrachium; species Leptobrachium leishanense. The sequence goes on along the minus strand of CM019063.1, from coordinate 480,150,260 downwards.
ATAATGACATATTATGAATCTACCGAGTCTGACGGAAAGAACGATATATAATATGTCGGTGTCATATACTAAAATAAGCCTTCAAAACACGTTTAAACATGATGCGCAAAACAGGTAAAAAATGACCTCAGCACAGGGGCGGGAAAAGCCTCAGCAGCGAAAGGGTTAAATCCAGTGGCTGTAAGCGCTGAGATCGGCTGCTTGTTACATTATCTCTCAGTACAATGTATCGGTCTCAGCTGTTACAGTAACTGACTGCTGCTCATCAAGTGCTCAGAGTTTCAGTAAAACAAGGAAATAATATTGTTATAACCTCTTATATATAAAAATATTATTTACTAGTTTTACTGAAACTCTGAGCGCTGTGATGAGCAGCAGTCAGTTACTGTAACAGCTTTGCTTGACACATTGTGCTGAGAGCGAGAGATACTGTAACAAGCAGCCGATCTCAGCTCTCTGAGGAGCCACCACTACAATAGCAATTGTATTCACTGGTTTTCGAATATACGAAATTCGTTTTCATGCTAAAGAACTGAAAACGAATTTCTTTAGCAACTAAATAAATTACATTTTAGGACAAATCCATTAGTCCAAAACGAAATTTTGTGCTGTGCACATGTCTATCTGTTAGTAGGTCATCAGGCAGACAGGGTTATTCAGAAAGCAGTGAAAAGCAGGAGAATGACTGGAGAATGGAAAATTCTAGGTCAAAATAGCTGATTTGGAAACTGAGATGAATGGGAGAATTTTTCTGGTTTGCTATTTTGACCAAGAAGTTTCCATTCTCCAGTCATTCTCCTGCTTTTCACCTCTCTCTGAGTATCCCTGTAAGTTTTAGCAACTCGCGCTAAATTTTTCCTTTAGCAATGGCGTCTTACCTCACACCAGGTGATAGGGCCCTTAGTTTTATTCAGTGGTATGATTTAGTGGTGAAAAGTATTAGTGCCCCCCAGTTTTGACTGCGGTACCTTATGTGCCCCCCCTAAATATTGGTTATGGTTACTGACATGTGAAATGAACATTAAAAGAAGCACTGTATATACATAGAAACAGTTGGTAAATTGTAATTATTTGGTAGTCATGGCTCTCTCCGGGCCCTCCAGACAGGAAGATATGTACGCCCCTTTAGAAGGCGTGAATGACCCTATTCGGCCACTTTCAGCTCTCTGCCGTCTAATGTCCTGTGTATCCAAGCCTTGTATTCTACTGCTCCACATGCAGAGGCAGCGACAGGTGGATCCAATCTAACCTTCTAATGAGGCGGTTTTGCATGGGAGTAATCTCAAGTAAAGAGTGCTTCTGCATTGTATTCACAGCTCTGGTGTATCCTGAAGCCTATTCTCCCTGTATCTGAGACCTGCTGTCAGCCTTGCCTATATTCCAGAGACCTTGTGCTCCAGAGACCCTCAGTCTTCCCTGTGTTCCAGATATACTAAGTTTTGTTTTTTTGAGAAAGTATTTTGCCAGGAAGGGTACATTGAGATTTCTCTCGTTTTCAAGTATGTCCTGGGTGGCGAGAATGTACCGTTAGGTGTCTTGCCCAAGGACACTTACTGGAGAGGTGCTCTTGCTGGGATCGAATCCATGTCTCTACAGGCTCTCTCCACGCAGAGCAGTGATGTTACCTCTACTCCACCCAGCCGGTACTTTGCCTGCTTTGCCTGTTCTCAAGACACCTTCAAACATGGCTTGTTCCAGAAACACTCAGTCTACTTTACTCCAGAGACCCTCAGCTTGTCTTGCTCTGAAGATCTTCAACCTACCTTGCTTCAGAGACCCTCAGCCTACCTTTCTCCACCCTGCTTCCTGTCTTACCCCTATGTCCAGTCTGTTTCCTGCCTTGCCCTGTGTCCCAAAGCTTCCTCTTTTGATCCTCCTGGTGAATTACTTGCTGCATTGCCCCATCACTGCTGGTCCGCATAGTTGTTGTCTCCTGTGCTTTGCCCAATAAACTCCCTGTTTGTGAATTCATTACCTGTCTGTGCGCCTTCGTCACTGCATTCTGGGCATTAACCCTTCATACACCTGACAGTCAAAGTGAGTCAAATAGAGAGGGCCTGCATTATAGCCCACAGTGAACAGCTCCCCATTCATCTCCTTTACAGCGGGCTTTTTAACAGCCCTCTTTTTTATCAAAACATGATTGTATTTTGGCTTTAATTCATGGTTGAGTAAATCACCTAATATTTCCTAATGATATCGGCTGCTACATAATGATATTGTATGTGATGAATCCGCCGATATAATTAAATTGAGGCCTAGGTACTTCATGAAACAGAAACAAGATTAGAGAAAGTATTTGCTGACCTTAACAATTATGTATAAAAATAGGTAAATGATTTTAGCTAATCTACCAAAATTCCATTCCTTTTTAACCTTTTTCATGATAAGGACATCAGAGTAAGTAAACAATTATATGGGTTAAGGTCAACTACCATTTATTCATATGAGCATTTTGAAAAAATTCAAGTTATGCTAAAAGCATGTTTCACTGATTTGCTTTCTATGAAATGTATAATTACCATGGAAAAGCATGCTAGCATCATAGGATAGGAACAGATTTAGCGATTTAAAAAAAATAAAAGATTATAGGGTATATTCAAAGTGAGACGAATTGGCTCCGAAATTGCGCTGAACAGTGAATTTCCCCATATGATGCAATTTCGTGGCCATTCGGCTATTCAAAAGCTGGCAGTTTGCAAATGGTGACTTGCCAGTGAAATACGGTACTGTCAACGGCAGTGAAATCCCCCATAGAGAAGTAATGGTTAATCTATTCAGAGACACCAAACAGAGTGAAACGTCAGTGAAATGCCCTGATTTTCTGGGGTTTCATTCAGCAGGTTTAATCAGGCGAATCCCATAGGATTCAATATAAAAAAAATATTCCTGTTTTTATTAAACATTTATTAAACTGTTTATTCTTTTAATTTGCAGCAAAAAGACTACTCTTTTAGTATTTTTCAGGCATCTTTAGGGATATTTTCGGCAAAAAAGATTCTGTTTTTTTTAAAAATATTGTTTTTTTCTTCAGTAACAGACCTTTTTATTATTATCCATTGGACCTCATATATAATTTTCAGGCATTTCCATTCAGTAGTTTTTTTTTCACATTTTTAAAGTTGTGTTTTCTTTTTTTCTTTTTACTCGTCCTGCGGCTTCTCAACTTTTTTCTGACTAAAAAAAGGCAGTCTGTTCGGCAGGGCGTCAGCTGCTCGCGGGTGCATTCGGCAGCTTTTCAATGAGTCGTCAGACTGCTTGCGGGTGCGTTCAGCGGCTTGCAGTGGCTATCCAGTGGGCTGATTCGCTGCCCTTCAGGGACCCTGCGGCGATTTCTGAATTTACAGCAGGGTCAGCGAATCGGACTCGAAGTGCAGCGGATCAGAGAGCACTGAAATGTCGGTGACATTTCTCTGAATAACCCTGATAATGTTTACCTGTTGACTGGTAACTAGGGAAACTTACAATAACCTATAATCAGTAGTAAGTTACCTCTGTGATACAAATAAACAGCTAACCATTCTAAAGATAATATAACAGCAAGTTCTCAGAACTCTCCTAAGCAAAGTTTTTGCTCAATGTTATTGTACAGAGGGTAATCCATTCCAGACATGGAGTCCTTGCTCAAGGTGCCTAGAGGGGTGTCAGTTATACTCTCCTAATGATGCCTAAGTTGAATGTTTGTCGTCGGTTGCTGCACCTATCAGAGGACTGCCTTAGCATTTCAGTCCTGGCCACCCTTTTTAGCTGATACCAGACTGATCTGCATATGTAATAGTCTCCACTGTAGTGGCAACATCAAGCTAAAGCCCTATGAGACCTAAGTGGGGAACCACCATAGAGAAGGACACTAGTGCTGTTGCCCTGACTTAGTACTCTCATAAACTGACTTGTTTACAGAGGAGGAGGTTCTACAGCAGCTGTTTAAAGTAAAGACAAATAAGTCAATGGGGCCTGATGGGATCAACCCTAAATTATTAAAAGAGCTCAGTGATGTAATAGCAAAACCGTTAACAGATTTATTTAACCATCTTGTTAACGGGAGTCGTCCCAGAAGACTGGAAATTAGCAAATGTTGTGCCCATTTACAAGAAGGGTAGTAGGGAGGAATTGGGGAACTATAGGCCAGTTAGTCTTACATCAGTAGTGGGGAAATTAATGGAAACCATGTTAAAGGAAAGGATTGTTGAACATCTAAAAACACATAGATTACAGGATCAGAACAACATGGGTTTACCTCAGGGAGATCATGCCAAACTAATCTTATTGATTTTTTTGATTGGGTAACAAAATAATAGACACAGGTGGTGCAGTAGACATTGCTTATTTAGATTTCAGTAAGGCTTTTGATACTGTTCTGCATAGAAGGCTTATCAATAAATTGCAATCTTTGAGCTTGGATTCCAGTATTGTTGAATGGATTAGGCAGTGGCTGAGTGACAGACAACAGAGGGTTGTGGTAAATGGAGTTTATTCGGCGCAAGGTCTTGTTACCAGTGGGGTACCTCAGGGTCAGTACTTGGACCCGTTCTCTTTAATATTTTTATTAGTGATATTGCAGAAGGTATTAATGGTAAAGTATGTCTTTTTGCTGATGACACAAAGATTTGCAATAGGGTTGACGTTCCTGGAGGGATCAGCCAAATGACAAATGATTTAGGTAAACTAAAAAAATGGTCGGAGCTGTGGCAATTGAGTTTTAATGTGGATAAGTGCAAGATAATGCACCTGGGATGTAAAAACCCAAGGGCTGAATATAGAATATTTGATACAGTCCTAACCTCAACATCTGAGGAAAGGGATTGAGGGGTTATTATTTAAGAGGATCTAAGCGTAAGTAGTCAATGTAATAGAGCAGCAGGAAATGCTGGCAGAATGCTTGGTTGTGTAGGGAGAGGTATTAGCAGTACGAATAGGGAAGTGCTCATGCCACTGTACAGAGTACTGGTGAGACCTCACTTGGAGTACTGTGTGCAGTGCTGGAGACCGTATCTCCAGAAGGATATAGACACCTTAGAGAGAGTTCAGAGAAGGGCTACTAAAATGGTGTACGGCTTGAATTAGAAAAGTTACCAGGAAAGGCTTAATGAACATGTACAGCTTGGAAAAAAGACGAGACAGAGGAGATATGATAGAAACATTTAAATACGTAAAGGGAATCCACAAGGTAGAGGAAGGGAGTATATTTAAAAGGAAACAAAGTAGCAAAACAAGAGGACATAGTCTTAGATTAGAGGGGCAAAGGTTTAAAAGTAACATCAGGAAGCATTATTTTACTGAGAGGGTGGTGGATACATGGAACAGCCTTCCAGTTGAAGTGGTAGAGGCCAAAACAGTAATTGAATTTAAGCAGGCATGGGATAGGCATAAGGCTATCCTAAACAAAAGATAAATCCAGGTAAAGTATCCATGTAATTGGGCAGACTAGATGGGCCGAAAGGTTCTTATCTGCCGACATTTTCTATGTTTCTATGTTGTTATTCACTCATAGCAGCTATTGTTAAACAGTCATATTGTGCTCCATTGAATAAAACTCAGATATTGAGCTATTGCATGTCTCATGGCCTTTCAATCTTATGACTGACATGATTGAGCATTGGGGGCGACATTGGGGGGAGGGTGTTCACCATTCTGTTCTCCTACAGTGTAACCATTTTAATTGATGTATTTTTTAAATTGTATTTAATGGTGGGATGTGTTTGTACATATTGGGCTGTATTACATTCCAGACGCTAACCTTAGCGCTCATCTGTGTGAGCGTTAACGTTAGCACTGGTGGGCCTAGCCTGGGCGCACCATATTAAAAAAACCCGTTAGCGATTTGGATCTTGTGCTTTGCAGCGCGAGCTTATTGTACTTTGCGCTCCCTATGCTTAACATGGGGAGCACAGAGTGTTAATTAGCCTTAGTATTACAATGTACTAACACTAATTACCATCCGGCTGAGGTTAACCCAAAAGTTAACCATAGCCATGACCTAGTGCTAATGGATTCCGTTTCTGCAGAAACCATCAGCACCAGCCAAAAATCCCCCCCAAATATCAGATACTCACCTCCCATCCGCGGCGAGAACGCGGCTCCAACCGCTTCTTCTGGCCACCGGGAGAAGTGAGAGACTGGGGGAAAGTCCCCCAGTCTCCCTCTTCAGATCGCTACGATGACCTACTGGATCTCACGAGGCAATATCCTGCTGGTCATGTGACCGCAAGCGTTAGCCTCAATGAAGTCCTATGGACTCCATAGAGGGGATGCTCGCGGCAGCACTTAGCGCTGCCGTGAGCATCCCGCGGCTTAGCACCGTGTTACATTGCAGGCTGCACCGTAATATCACGCTAAAGCGGGGACGCTAAGGAGAAAACTGCAGGCGCAGATTTTTCTCCTTTGCGTCCCCGTTTTAGCGTGATCATCGTAATATGGCCCATTATGGGCTGAAATGTTGCTGTTTGTCTGCTTGAGATAAAAAAGAAATGTTTTAGCTGATCCTCCTGAATGCTGACAAGATTTTTTTCTAGAGCCTTTCAATTTCATTCAGACCAACCAGAAAGGTTGTCTGAATCATCTGGGTAATACAGGGGTTCCTTTAGGGAGGTTATGGGGGTTCTCCACTAAGTACCAGTGTTTGCAGAAACCTGCTATAATCACCAGTATTGCAGTGCAGAGAAACGCCAGTGCTTCTCAAATCTATAATCCAAACAGTAAAAGAAGCTTTCTCATTTTGCTGTGTCGATTATGGTTTTGAGAAGCACTGGTGTTTCTCGGCACTGCAGTACCAGTGGTTTTAAAAGGTTTTTACCATGTAAGCAAACATCAACACTTGGGCCCCTATTACAGTCTTCGCGCAAATGCGCTCGCGCAGTGCAATTTTTTTTGCGTGCGCAAAAAAAAACGTTAGCGCGTGCAAATTAACGCGGTATTACGATCCGAGCACAGTTTTTCAGCCTTCATGATTTTTTGAGCGCAAATCCGACGAGCAAAGCCGGGCGCAAATGACTGTTGCGTGCAGGAATCGGTGGGCAGACTGTTTTTTCACAGGATTCAGCCAATCAGAACCACCATTTGCTAGGTTTCGGTTGTTGCGCCTGTCAAAGTCAATCTGCGTATATGTGCTGCAACAAAAATAAAAAATTAAACAATTTACTAATTTTATTGTTTGGGTATGTGTACAATGTGTAACTGTACTGTGCTGTATTTTTTTTTGTGCAGGTTCATTTCGTTTCGGCCAGAACGTTCAGATTGTAAATTAACACCAGGTTTTCAAAGACGTTACGATACTTCGCGCAAACGTCGTTCGTACGACGTTTAGCGAAGATCGTAATACCATCCGCTCGAACGCATTCGCACTGACAAAGGTAAGTATGGGATGCGCGCATGCACTTGCGCTCGCGCTGGGTCAATCGCGGTAGATGCTAAGGTGCATCGTTTGAGCGAACGTCGTAATATGACGTTCCGCGCAAATGGTTTTGTCCTCGCGCAAATGCGCTGCATGAGGATTGTAATAGGGGCCTTAGTGGGTAACCCCTTATGTATTCTTCGGATGTGTTTTCTTTTACCAGCTGTTCCATGCTTTTGCATTTGCGGAATCTCTTACATGTTTTCAAACTATTGTATTTGTGTTCTAGTTGTAAGAACGTAAGTGTTAATATAAAGCATTGTTAATATGTAATATATAATTTAACAAGCGTCACTGGAGAGAACAACAAAACTAGTTAATAACATGATAGTGGGGATATTCAAGGTCATTTTCTTACTTTTGTATTTATGATTCTCTATTAGATTCAGGCCACATGATCATTGTTAAAAAACAGAAACAAACACATTTATACAACAGATGCAATTAGTAGACTGTCACATTCTAAAACTCAAACCTTTAACTAGTAGCATCACTTTACGCTGACATTTCATGTTCCCTTACCTTTTTATAGAGCTGATGATCTACAAAGTTCACTCTTATTTTAGATGATACATAAGGAAATTTAACAAATACTAGTAGAGTTCAATAACAATATTTTATTCAAGTTTTATGTTCTTCAGTTGCCTTTATTTTTTGGAAGTTTCCCTGCGTACCACGGCTTTTGCTGTAGGATGCGACTAAGAAAATGTCAGGAAAGACCTACTAGAACAGCTGAACTTTATTTGGGTTAATCAGAGGCACTTTAACCCTTTCACTGCTGAGGCATTTCACCGCTATGTACTGAGCTAATTTTTACCACTTTCGCTCATCAAGTTTAAACGCGATTTGAAGCCACATTTTATTATATGGCCCAGACATATTATATATCATTCTTTCCGGCAGTCTCCGCAGATTCATAATATATCATTTTTATATGTATACGGCATGTCCTGCCTGTATATTATGACAAAAAATGCAATAAAAATAAAAATTTTAATCGTCTGCAGCATGTAAAGTGTTTTTTCACATTTTATCACATGAACGTTTGCGGTTATATTTTCTATGGGCTGCGCTTGTACAAAAATTAGAAATGGGGACTTGTTACATTTTTTGGGGGGAATTATGTGATTTTTACCAAACGCACACCATAGAAAAAAATCATTAGTGCAGCATCATTGTTCACATTATAATTGAAATGTGAACAATATTGCTGCATTAATAAAAACAACACACAATTTTTTTTTGTTTGTTTACTTTGTACCTGGTCATGTTGAGTATCATTCGAAAGGCCATGCTCAGGCCTTTCGAATGACACCCTCCATGACCCCTAGCTGTCACGGTTCAAACGAACCCCCTATCTCCACCAGGGGATTTCCTTTTCCACCAGCTAGGGGTTCCCCGGCTATCTGACATCATCACGCTATGCGTGATGATGTCGGGCAGCGAGGGGGGACCCGGGGGTGGAGCCTCCATCCAAGATGGTGGCCCCCACTGGAGCTAGGCCGCACTTCGGTGCCGCAAGGCGCTGAAGTGTGACCCGGCGCTTGAGGGGTTAAAGCCAGGCACCGCTTAAAAGGGGAGACTCTCCCCTTTTAAGCGGTGCCTGGCTTTTACCAATCGGGAGGGAGAGGGATCCGAACGGATCCCCCCTCCCTTCCAGGCTATCTCCCGGGGGGTCAACTGGAAATGACGTCATCGCACATGGTGCGATGACGTCATTTACATCGGGAGGAGCTTGACCTCAGTGTCTGAGGACGCTGAAATTAGAATGCCATGGGACCCCGGACAGAGAGGTAAGTATCTCCGCCGGGTGTCCTGCAAAGCTGATGACGTGTGCGCCACGTCCTCAGCATGTAACGTGCGTCAATGAGGATGTGTCCCACACGTCCTCAGCAGTGAAAGGGTTAAATGATGGCAGGTACTGACTCCTATTTAATGTGATTTTGAATGTGATTGCTTAATTCTGAACACCGCTACATCCCCAGTTATAAGAGGGTGTGCAAACTTATGCAACCATATAATTTTAGTTTTTTTATTTTTCCTCCCTCCAGCTAAAAGATTTCTGTTTGTTTTTCATTGAGTTGTACAGTTTGTGGGTCACATTAATGGTGGAAAAAGTTCTGAAATGATTTATCTTTGTCTCATCTTTTTTTACATCACAGAATCCTGATATTTGTGTAGACTTTTTCTATCCACTCTATTGTTTGGACTTAATATATATCTGAGTGAAAGCCAAAAGAAGATCGAAAAGATCTTTAAATATAAGTATTCTTCTCATTTTTATATCACATACCACTAAGGGATGCATGTTACTTTTACATATCTATGAGAAGAATTACACGTATATGATTGTTGAATAGCTTCTACACTTGAAGGTGTGCTGGGGATTTGGTATTTGTGTACAGAACATTCATACTGACCACTCTCCTTTACAGCTCTGAGTTATGCGTTACCTACTGCCACCACCTGATACACCTTGAAAGCTTACTCAGTGTTGCCTCTGCACTGTACTATACATCCATTGGAATGACTTCATTACAAACACTTAAGTCCTCGAAGTGGGTGAGGTTACAGCAATGAGGCAATGCCTTCGACAACACAGCTGCGCTGGGCAGGGCACATCTCCAGCATGGAAGGTTTTGCTGTATAGCGAACTTGCCACTGGTCACTGCAACAGAGGGGTGCTAAGGAAGAGGTACAGGGACTCTCTTGAAAATAATCTCTATGTGCCTGCTGCATTGACCATCGGCACTGGTCTGCCCTAGCCTCCCGCCTTTAAGACTTGGAGACGCACCATTCATCTTGCCGTCTCTTCCTTCCAGAAGGCATGCAGAGCAGATCTGGATGATAAAAGGAAACGGAGGAAGGACCGCGACATTGTGGCATTAAATTTAATTTTAGACCAGACATTCCCATGCAGCTGCTGTGGCCGGATATGTCTGTCCCTCATTGGCCTCGTTAGCCACATGCGAGCTTGCAGCAGATGCGGACTGCCCTCTTCCTAAATCTTCGTTCACAATGTCAAGCCAGAGAGAGAGTGTATCATTAAATGTTGATACTTACTAGTTTTAATACAAACTAACAGTGATCCTAACCACAAATAAGTGGTCATTCTGGCCACTATTCCAACTTTGGATCTGATTCCAGTGGAGCCATTAATAATAGCACGCAAATGGATAAATCCATTTGCAGCTCACTATTACTGCCTCTATTTTAACTGTGCCACTGGGTTAGCAGCTTGAGTGTGAGCTGCTTATAGATATCGGTAGCAGAACCACTATGTGTTGCAACTGATATAAGCTCCAGGGGTCCATAGGAGTGCATGGAGCCAAGCATGATGTTGCATGAGCTGTGCACCTTGCCGTGGCATTGAAGGACCATGGAAACTATTTGTTCCAAGTGGTCCACTGAGCTTGTAGCTTTGTTGTAATATGTTATAATAAAGGCTGAGTCGATATGTTTGTTGGCGCACTCCTTTAGCTTAATGGCTTTTGTTGTGATCAAGCCCATAGACTATAATGGCCCTGGGAACCTTTCAGCAGCTCTTTTTAAGTTTATACCAGGGCTGGAATAGAACCCTTCATTAGTAATGCATGAATGCAGCCTTAACCTTATGGCATCACTCGCTTTGGAATAGCTCTGGTGAATTTTGCATGGAATTATCCTTTCTATAACAGCCAGACATCCAGCAAAATATCACCATATTGTCAGATGGACAACATTATAGAAATAACATTTTGCTTGTGAATGTTCATGAGTGTAGATACCTAGCCATCCTCTTTTATCACCCTCATGACATGTTATTAGGCAAATGTCATCATGATACCTGAAATTTATCATGAAGAGGTTGACACTACTTCTAATTGACTTTACCTTTTATAACTATGCACTGTAAAAAAAAATACACAATAGGTCTGTGACTAATATTGTGCATATTATTTGAAGTTAGAAGTTGAGCAATGGTGACAGAGTGACGCTTACAGTAGTTATTACCATAAAGCCCCAAGCGATCTTTATTGTTTGGATTAGTATTTTAAGTCCAGTAGGATCTGAGTTACTGCTACATACTGTCCTTGAGATATAACACGATGTTAAAGCATTTGTAACTATAACTAATGTGTAAAGCATAATTGCTGAGGGAAAATAATAGCAACCCCCCAAAAATATACTTTATACATGCATACTGAATATATATGAAAAGTCACATGCAAATAGTCCCATGTGTTCCTGCTCTTGATATTTGCTCATACCACAAGGCATGTGGTAGATATATGAGGACCTGGAATAGAATTACATTAATACCAAATGGTATTACCACCATCAATATTGCTGCATGGCTATAAATAAGCAGTGTTTTAATTCTAATTCTAGCCCTGACCTGCAGTAGGAAATAATTTGTTTCCTGCCAGTGATATTGATACAATGTAAAGTTTGAATTTACTGCTGCACAAAATATTTTCTTTTCAATACCATAACATTAATACAGTTTGCGTTTAATTACTCTATTCTTTCATGTACTCGATGGTCATGTCATCTGTTGGGGAGGCACAATTTCTGTCTGAGTCTATAGTTGGAATTATTTAATAATTAAAGATCTTTGCAACATAGTATACAGTATATTATTCCACAAATTAACCATCAAACCTAGTTTATTAACCTATTTACTGCCAATATCGAGTATACTCGATCTGCAAACCACCTGCAGGATCCCTGAGATCAAGTATATTTGATGTGGTCTTTTTCTGAAGCAAGGCAAAAGAATTCTATTTATTGCAAATGAAATTAGTTGGCAATACTCTCCAGAATGTGTCCTTAAAGTGTCAGCACCTCACACATGACAGCCGATGTGTTGAAATTGTTTGAAAAGCCTGCATGTCCTTTATTCCTTTAACCCTTTCGCTGCTGAGGCTTTTCCCGCCTCTGTGCTGAGGTCATTTTTACCGGTTTTGCTCATCATGTTTAAACGTGTTTTGAAGGCTTATTTTAGTATATGACCCAGACATATTATATATCGTTCTTTCCGTCAGACTCGGCAGATTAATAATATGTCATTATTATATGTATACGTCATGACCTGTCTGTATATTATAACAAAAAATGCAATAAAATATGAATTTTCAATAATTTACAGCGTGTAGTGTTTTTTTTCCACATTTTAACATGAGAGCAATTGCGGTTATATTTTGTATGGGGTGCGCTTGTTAAAAAAATTAGAGATGGGGTCTCGTTACATTTTTTTTTGTGGAAAATTACACGATTTTTAACAAACGCACCGCATACAAAAATCGTTAGTGCAGCATCATTGTTCACATTATAATTGAAATGGGAACAATATTGCTGCATTAACAAACCAAAAAAAAGAGTTTATTTTTTTTTTATAATTTTTTTTTAAATATTTTTTTATTTTTATTTTATTTATTTATTTATTTTTACAAACTTTTTTCACATTCGAGTTTGGTATCGTTGGAACGGCCATGCTCTGGCCGATCCAACAATACCAAACGTTAACCCCTAGCTGCCACGGATCGGGAGATAGGGGATTCATTGGAATCCCCTATCTCCACCGTTGGTGGCAGCTAGGGGTTAACTCCAGGACTGGCGTCATCGTGCTATGCACGATGACGCCAGTCCTCAGGGGGAGTTCCCGGAGGCTTGGCCGACATCCAAGATGTCGGCCAGCTCCGGGAAAGGATCACGAACCGGCGCTTTTCAGCGCCGATTCGTGATCCAGCTCCCCAGGGGTTAATGCCAGGTACCATTTGGAAGGGCAGGCTGTGCCCTTCCAAATGGTTCCTGGCTTAACCCCCGCAACGCCGCCGATCGGGAGGGAGAGAGGTCCGAAGGACCTCACCCCCTCCCTTTCAGGCGCCTCCTCCGCACATGCCGCCGCCGCGATGACACCTAATTTCACCGGCGGCGGTTCCGGATGCTGGGCTGACATCGAGGATGTCAGCCCGCACCGGGGGGGCCAGCGATCGGCCGGAACTCAGCCGAACGCTGACCCCAAAGTGAGGACGCGCTCAGCTCGTCCTCCTCATGCAACGTGACATGCGGTTGGACGCGCTGAGCGCATCCTCCGGATCGAAGAGGTTAAGGAGTCTAAACTGTAATGTAAATGGAAAGAGGGTGCCCTCTTCCTGTCAAATAGGGCTTACCTACAGTGAACATATGCAAGTGGGACACTCTTTTTCTACCTTCAATGTTTTGTGTTTCTGTTTTTTCTTCTTTCAAGTTGTCATGATCTTATCACTGTTGTTTTATGGGCCTAAGATCATGTGTTTATTTTCCCATTTTGACCATACCTTTTGACTCTTACTATTTACAACATCTAATCCCCCATCCATGTAGCCTTAATGTCTTAGGGCCACATTACAATCTTGTTGCTAACGTTAGCGCTCACCTGCGGTGGCTATTGCACCACGGTGGCTATTGCATATTACAATCCAAACGCTAACGTGTTAAGTAATCGTTTGCGTTTGGTACCTTGCGCTTTTCCTATACTTAACATGGGGAGCGCAAATGTTAATCAGCGTTAGGATTTCAATCTTCTAGCGCTGATTAACATCTGGCCGCAGTTAACACCAAGTTCTGGCTGTGGTTAACTTTCTGTTAACGGATTCCGCTCCTGCAGAATCCATTAACACCAGCCAAAAAATAAAAAGTGATCGTATACTCACCTCCTGTCCCGCGACGAGTACCGTGGCTCCGTCTGCCTCCTCCGTCCAGTGGGAGCAGGGAGAGACTGGGGGAAAAAGTTCCTCAGTCTCCCCCTGCGTATCACTACGCCGACCAGCCGAATCTCGCGAGGTGAGATCCGGCAGGTCATGTGACCGCCAGCGTCTGACTCATTGGAGTCCTATGGACTCCTTCGAGTGGATGCAAGCGCGGTGCTCAGCACTGCCACGAGCATCCAGGGGCGTAGCACGCAGTAACAATGCAGGCAGCTTTTTAACCGCCTGCATTGTAATTCCACGCTAAAACGGGGGCGGTAGAGAGAAAACTGCAGGCGCAATTTTTTCTCTCTACCGCCCCCGTTTTAGCGTGGAGAATGTAATGTGGCCCCTAATGTTCAATTCTAGGATATTGCTCAGCATAGCGTCCAGACCTGAAGAAGAGAGTTATATACTTGAAAGCTTGTCTTTTAAATGTAACGTTAGACCAATAAAAAAGGTAACCCTACTCACTGCTACACTATGGTGATATATATATATATACAGTATATATATTTACCATGTTGGAGTGATTTGGAGTGGATCCTATGGAGTGGTTATAAGGAAAACCACTTGGTAGGGAAGGGGTTAAGATACCTGATTATCCTCATATTAATTTCTATTAATACTATAATTATATTTTTGAAATTTGCATTGCTTTTTCTATAAAAAAAACCCAGCTTTTAAAGAGCAATTTCAGGTTACTCTCATGTGATTCATAAACAGCAACCAAGCTTTCTTCATGATTTGCGTATTCATTTTGGTTCACATGTAATTGCCAAGGGAATAGTTTTAATTCCAGCTTATCAAAACACACAAGGCCATATTTTTTATTGATTATAGATTTTTAAGCTATACATACAGTATATATATATATATATCAAATGCGCATAATTTACAGTGTATAGGATTCCTGAGTTCCTGGGATTCGTCTGGTGCAGAGAATCAAGCAGCAGTATATTAGAAAAGCATAAATTCAGCTTCCACCCTGAGAAAAATATATCTCACAGGCATTTTCTTACATGCTTGGTCAACAGTTTAAATAAAAAACCCTATTAAACATGAATATAGAAATGGAGAGGATAGAAAAGACAAATATCCTGACCTCTGCATGTGTTAATCTGCTAGTTAGTTAGTATAACCTTCTCTAGCCATTTAATAATGTCACATGGGAAATCACTGCTAATAGTGCATCTTTAAGTCATTTACTGCCACACATCAAATATTGATTGCTTTTCTAGGAAGAAAAAACAAATTGAACACCGTTAGAAAACAAAATATTCTTCACCTCCACTATGCATCACTGGCAGAAGGCACGACCCTGAAGCTATCTGCTTACTTCAAAAGAAATACACTGTTGACAATGAAAAATATATGCTGACAACTTGTGGACTCCAGAATATGTTATTTGGCTAAGCTAACAGTAAGAATTATTCACAGGATTCATAGATACTCTGTATTCTTCAGAAGGCGTTAGATTTATTGTAATGCTAAAATATTCTGCCTTCTTTAAGACAATGTTTTTACTTGACTTAACCTAGACGATGTCTCATTTTCAAGAATGACTAGAATGACTATACTCTCTCGAGGGCAAAGGATTATTCCGCAATGTTTCACTGTTCGACATTTAAGACAGTATGTACGGCATTTGTAATGATATTTTTTGCTATTGTTATCGCTTTTTTTACTTTAGAGTTAGTAAATGTAAATTATTGCCCAATCACTCAGTTCATATTCCATTGATGACAATATTTTTTAATTTAAAGTAAATTATTTGATAAAATTAAAAAATAAATTTACTTAATTTATATTTGATCGTTTTTTTAAGACAGCAGATTGATATTTGGCTGTGTTGGTTTTAATAGTAACATAAACTGCATAGGCATATGATTATATATCAGAAACCATATTGTGATAAAGGCACTGGATGCAAGGCTCAGTACTTCCTCTCTCTTTTATTATGCAGTTATAACAGCAGCAGGGTACAGCAAAACATCAAATAAACAAAATATAAAACAACCGCCTACTACTTCATGCGCAGTCTCACTAAACATACAGGATGCTAGACATGTGCACAGCACAAAATTTCGTTTTGAACTAATGCATTAGTACTAAAATGCAATTTATTTAGTTGCTAAAGAAATTCGTTTTCAGTTCTTTAGTATGAAAACTAATTTCATTCATCCGAAAACCAGTGGATACAATTACTATTGTAGTGGCTCCTCAGAGGGCTGAGATCGCTGCTTGTTACAGTATCTCTCACTCTCAGCACAATGTGGGCCATATTATATAGCTGGTGCTAACATAACCAGAGCTGTTGTAAACTTCCCAGAGCTATTATAGCCTATGGAGGTTTTCAGTTACAACAGCTCTGGTTAAGTTAGCACCAACATTGCAATACTGCCCCGTGTCAGGCAAAGCTGTTACAGTAACTGACTGCTGCTCATCACAGCGCTCAGAGTTTCAGTAAAACTAGTAAATAATATTTTTATATATAAGACGTTAGAACAATATTATTTTCTTGTTTTACTGAAACTCTGAGCGCTGTGATGAGCAGCAGTCAGTTACTGTAACAGCTGAGCCTGATACATTGTACTGAGAGATAATGTAACAAGCAGCCGATCTCCGCGCTCACAGCCACTGGATTTAAAGGGCTAAAAAAAAAAAAAAAAAAGGCTCCTCTCTGTATAATGTTTAGACCATCCTCCTGCATTAATTAATACCCCTCTCTGTATAATGTATACAACATCCACCTGCATTAATTAATACCCCTCTCTGTATAATATATAGAACATCCTCCTGAATTAATGTCCCTCTCTGTATAGAACATCTTCCTGCATTGGCATGTGGAGAGTGCAGAACTTCGGATGTTGCGATGTTGCGCTCTTCATTGCTGGTCTCCTTCACTCATCAATATAATATCACAAAGAGGACTGAAACTAAAATGTAGTGCATTTTATTTTAGTTTCTTTCGTTTTTTGTACTGAGCAGTTTCGTTTCTCTTGAGTCATACTAAAACTAAATTATCCCAAAATTCGGACTAAATCGCTTTAGTACTAAAACGAATGCACATGTCTACAGGATGCCCTCTTTACATATTGGGCAGCGAGGCACAGACTGTATATATGACTGCTCCCGCAGGGGGGGGACCACACGCACACACACACATACACACACGCACCTATATGAGCAGGGCAGACTTAATTAGGCATTGGTTTAGGATTAACCCTGTAGGAGGAAAATGGCATCCTCCATATGCCTACTAATGAATCTGTGTTCCAACACCCTGCCCCTAACCACACGGTCACAATATATATATATATATATATATATTTGTACATAGGAAGTTAAGCTAATGATGGTATGACCAGGAGTTTACAAGAAGTATGCATTATAGGGAAGTGTAATGATTTATATGGATTTATACGTCACAGTGTCTGATCCAAACATGCAGGACAAATCACAACCTCAACTTACCCGACCTTGATATAGTCGGGTGATACCTGCTAACACTCAAAATAGTTAAGAACATAAACAAGCTGGGATCAGAACCAGAGGGGGTACTCGTACAAGCCGATAGGTGAAAACAGGATAATCGTACAAGCCAGGTAATCCAGACAACAGAGATCAGAATAGTCATAAAGGATAGCTAGGGTTGGTACACAAAACATAGGAAATGTCCAAATAATGCGCTCTCGTGTACCTAAGGCTGGGGTCAGACTAGCGCATTTTTAACGTGCGTTTAGGCGCACTTAATCACGGTCGCAGTAGCAGCAAATGACGGCCAATATACGAAGTATGGCCGTACGAAAGTCCGGCCGCGAAACGCAAGTGGAAAATGAATGCATTTTTTCGAGAATGCAGAACCGCTAGTACTGACGTACAGCGTGCGCTGCGGCAGTATAGCGGCGTGTATGCGTGATTAGGAGAAATCAGACGCTGGTCATGTCTGGCCAACATAACGTCCAGACACCCAAAGTTTCCTGGTTTGGATCCTTAACAAATCACGCACGAAAATGCACATCATATGACAGTTTTCTCGCATTCCATGAAAAAATACGTCAATGCGTTTGGACGCACTTTTTGACGGTCGCTGCAAATAATGCGTTCATTTGACCCTAGCCTTAAAGCATGACAGTAATCAAGCAATAGTTCTGGATACTGCTCACCACTTGTTTTGTGCCAGAATGGATCCACTCCCAAATCCAGTAACATCCAGCGGGTCTTTGTCAAAGACCGTCAGGGTCGAAACGTCGTTTTTCTTATGCCGAGGAATAAAATCCATCATTAATACTGAAGAGTGACAGATTTATTTATTTATCGCTAAAAGCATGACAGGGCACTGCACAGTGGTTGAACAGGTTAAATAGTGTCAGGTCAGCTATAAGTGGTTGTCGTCAAATCAGAGTGTCAGAAGGACCGTGAATGACATGAACCGCAAAGACCACAAGGAGATGTCAAGGCATAATGACGCTGTGAGGTAGCGTTTTTAAGAGTCTGCGTCAGTGAGTGTCTGGCGTCCGATGGAATTGAGCTGTCATGGGCAATACCACCATCAGAACCACTGGGAGAAGAAAGATGTAAGGACTAATGCATAATCACAGCACAAGTAGTATATGAATATGTTTGGTGAGATCCTAGTAGGATAAGATTTTAGCAGTAATTTATAAATAGTAGGGATGTGCGTTTCGGGTTTCGGAATTTCGGAATTTTCACGAAATTTCCCGATTCGTGCATTCAGATTCAGCCGATTTTCTGAAAATTGTCCGATCCGAAAACGGCAGATCCGAACACATTTCCAAACCGAAACGAAAACTTTTCGGAATTTTCGAATGGACTAGAAATGTGTAAAATCGAAAATCATTTTCGTTCCATTCCTGATTTCGGTTCCATTTCAGTAATTAAGACAATGTATTTTTCGGTTATATCGCTGATTCTGTAATTTTGTATCATTCCCATCTCAATGTATCCTTCCTGGAAAACCAGAGAAATCTCAATGTATCCTTCTTGTAAAACATGAGAAATCTCAATGTATCCTTCTTGTAAAACATGAGAAATCTCAAAGTATCCTTCTTGTAAAACCGGAGAAATCTCAATGTATCCTTCCTGGGAAACCAGAGAAATCGAAATGTATCCTGCTTGTAAAACATGAGAAATCTCAATGTATCCTTCTTGTAAACCCAGAGAAACCTCAATGGATCCTTCCCAGGAAACCAGAGAAATCTCAATGTATCCTTCCCGGGAAACCAGAGAAATCTCAATGTATCCTTCTTGTAAAATATGAGAAATCTCAATGTATCCTTCCCGGGAAACCAGAGAAATCTCAATGTATCCTTCCCGGGAAACCAGAGAAATCTCAATGTATCTTTCTTGTAAAACATGAGAAATCTCAATGTATCCTTCTCAGGAAATCGGAGAAATCTCAATGTATCCTTCTTGTAAAACCAGAGAAATCTCAATGAATCCTTCCCGGGAAACCATAGAAATCTCAATGTATCCTTCACGGAAAACCAGATAAATCTCAATGTATCCTTCTTGTAAAACATGAGAAATCTCAATGGCAGAATTATCGTATCGACAGAATTATCGTATCAACAGAAATATCGAATCCGAAAAACCATTAGTTTACGTCAAAACGAATAGACACTTTGAAACGAGAAGAACAGACGTTCCGAAAAACACGAAAATTTCCGAAATCACGAAAAAAAGGTTGATACGAAAAACGAACCGAAAACGAACCGAAATGATACGGAAATCAGCCGAAACGAGCCGAAACGAAAATTTATCGAAAAACGAAAAAAATCGGTGCACAAGTCTAATAAATAGTTTCTGGATATTACATAATATTGAAGTAATAATTTCGTATGATCATTTGCTTTGTAATATTTTCATCTGTTAGATTTGTTTAAAAGTTTTTTGACAACGTGTATACTTGTTTAAGTTATCCTTGCCATAGACCAATGATAATATGTTTGTGTTTGATTGAATGTATGAAGAATGAATACTCTAGGTTAAGACAACTTTATAGCTTAAGGGGTTATTCAGAGAGCACCGAAATATTGCCGACATTTCGCTGCTCTCTCGTTTGCCGCTCTTCCCTGTACTTCAGGGAATCAAAGTTCCCCACTCTGTGATGAATTCAGCATGTACCGCAAGGTCCCCGGAGTGCAGGGAAAACCCACCGCAAACCCGCTGACCACCCGCCGAAAACCCACCAAAAACCCGCCGGAACCGCCGCAAAATACACGCCGAATATGTCAGAAAAAGCCGACAAGCCGTCGAACACAGCGCAGACCAGCCACCAGAAAAAGCCGACAAGCTTACGAACAGGGCAAAAAAAGATTTGAAAGTGTGAAAATTGTAACGCTGTTTGCAAAAAAAGCTACTGAACGAAAATGCCGGGAATTTACATATAAGGTCCTATTAATGATAATAAAAAGGTCTGTTACAGATAAAAGAAAAACCGCTTTAACCACTTCGCTGCTGAGGACGCGGGTTCCGGCCGATCGCTGGCCCCTCCGGTGCGGGCTGACATCCTGGATGTCAGCCCGGCATCCGGACCAGCAGCCGCCAGAATTAGGTGTCATCGCGGGGGCGCGATGACACCTAATTCAGGCGCCCCCCCGCATGTGCGGAGGAGGCGCCTGAAAGGGAGGGGGGAGGTCCTTCGGACCTCTCTCCCTCCCGATCGGCAGCACACAGGGGGTTAACCCAGGCATCATTTGGAAGGGCACAGCCTGCCCTTCCAAATGATGCCTGGCATTAACCCCTGGGGAGCTGGATCGCGAATCGGCGCTGAAAAGCGCCGGTTCGCGATCCTTTCCCGGAGCTGGCCGACATCTTGGATGTCGGCCAAGCCTCCGGAACTCCCCCAGAGGACTGGCGTCATCGTGCGTAGCACGATGACGCCAGTCCTAGCGTTAACCCCTAACTGCCACCAACTGTGGAGATAGGGAGTTCCAATGAACTCCCTATCTCCCGATCCGTGGCAGCTAGGGGTTAAATTTTGGTATGGTTGGATCGGCCAGAGCATGGCCGTTCCAACGATACCAAACACTACAGTGAAAAATGTTGTAAAAAAAAAAAAAAAATGAAAAAAATAAATAAAAACAAATTAAAAAAAAAAATTAAACACTTTTTTTTTTTTTTTTTGTTTGTTAATGCAGCAATATTGTTCCCATTTCAATTATAATGTGAACAATGATGCTGCACTAACGATTTTTGTATGCGGTGCGTTTGTTAAAAATAGTGTCATTTTCCCCAAAAAAAAATGTAATGAGAGACCTCTCTAATAATTTTTTAACAAGCGCACCCCATACAAAATATAACCGCAATTGCTCGCATGTTAAAATGTGGAAAAAAACACTTTACACATTGTAAATTATTGAAAATACATATTTTATTGCATTTTTTTTTATAATATACAGACATGACATAACGTATACATATAATAATGACATATTATGAATCTACCGAGTCTGACGGAAAGAACGATATATAATATGTCTGGTCATATACTAAAATAAGCCTTCAAAACACGTTTAAACATGATGCGCAAAACAGGTAAAAATGACCTCAGCATAGGGGCGGGAAAAGCCTCAGCAGCGAAAGGGTTAAAAAAAAAGGAAAAAAAAATATTGACGAAAAATGCCTAAAAGATCCTAAATAATCAATAGATAAAGAGACTTTTTGCTGCAGGTTAAAATAATAAACGGTTTAATAGATATTGACTAAAAACAGGAATATTTTTAACATTGAAGTCTATGGGGTTCGTCTGAATAAACCTGCCTAATGAAAACACCGAACAGCAGGGTATTTCGACAACTTTTCACTGCTGTTCGATGTTCTATTAACCATTGCTTCTCTAAGGGGGATTTCACTGCCTTCAAACAGGCACCATACTTGAATTTGGCGAACTTAAAATTTGGCGAATTGCCTGCTCTCTGAATAGCCGAATGAAGGGAAATTCACTGTTCGGTGACATTTCGGGGCCAGATCGTCTCTCTGAATAACCCTGATAGTGTTAGAGAGTTAAAGTAAGCATTTGGACACATTGGGCCAAATTACGATCCTAACGTTAAAACGCAGGCGCAAGGGAGGGAAAACTGCACCCGCAGTTTTCCCCCTTGCGCCCGCATTTTAATGCTGCATTACAATGCAGGTGCAAAATATGCTGCCTGCATTGTTACTGCGCGGTAACATCTGGGATGCTTGCGGCAGCGCTGAGCGCAGCCGCGAGTATCCACTCGATGGAGTCCATAGGACTCAATTGAGTTTCCCCCTGCCATTCACATGACCAGCCAGATCTCGCCTCGCGAGATACGGCCGGTGGGCCTAGCCAGTAGTGATATGCAGGGAGAGACTGGGGGGATTTTTTGCCCCAGTCTTTCCCTGCTCCCGCCGACCAGAGGAGGCGGTAGGAGCCGCGGTCCTCGCCGCGAGACAGGAGGTGAGTATAGGATTCTTTTCTTTTTTTTAGGCTGGTGTTAACGGATTCTGCAGAAGCAGAATCCATTAACACCAAGTCCTGGCTGTGGTTAACTTTTTGCTAACCAGAGCCAGATGTTAGTCAGCGCTAGTAGATTGCGCTCCCCATGTTAAGCATAGGGAGCACAAAGTACAGTAACCTCGCGCTGAAAAGCGCAAGATACCAAACGCAAACAGGTTACTTAACCTGTTTGCATTTGGATTGTAATATGCAGTAGACACCGCAGCAAATGTTAATGCTCACGCAAGTGAGCTTTAACGTTTGCGTTAAGATTGTAATTTAGCCCATTGAGTTTTCAACCCTTTCGCTGCTGAGCCATTTCACGCCTGTGTGCTGAGCTAATTTTTACCGCTTTTGCTCATTATGTTTTAACGCGTTTTGAAGCCACGTTTAATTATACCACCCAGACAAATTATATTTTCTATGGGTTGCGCTTGTTAAAAAAAATTTAAATGAGGACTCGTTACATTTTTTTGGGGGAAAATTACGTGCTTTTTAGCAAACCCTCCCACAGAAAAAAATCGTTAGTGCAGCATCATTGTTCACATTATATTTGAAATGGGAACAATATTGCTGCACTAATAAACATTTTTTTTGTTTGTTTTATTTTTTTATTTTTATTATTTTTTCTTTTAACTTAACATGGTCATGTTTGGTATCATTGGAAAGGCCATGCTCTAGCCTTTCCAATGATACCCCAAAGGACCTCCCCTCCCTCCCCTTCAGGCACTTTCCCCGCACTCGCGGTGGGGGGTGCCTGTAACAGATGTCTTCGCGCTAGCGTGATGACGTCTGTTGTGCCCGCCGGGGTCCCGGATGCTGTGCTGACATACGCTCAGTGTGTCCATAGCACAGGAGAACCACTTGGCTAGATGCGCTGAGCGCGTCCTTAGCAGCCAAGTGGATAATAAAACACAATGGACAGTATGTTTTAAATTCCAATATGATTACATGTCAGACACAAGGGACACTGAAATCATGGGTGTGGATCTTGACCAATGCCCTGTCCGTAGGAAATGGTGTTTGTGGTCTCAAAAAAAGTTCTTAAGAGCTGAAACATAAGTTTTGTATTTGTCAGGTTGGCACCCAGCATGAGCCGTGGAGGGACCCATGTATGTGGTTAAAGCCCAGTGAGCACAGGATACGCAGGAAAAAAAGTAAACAGAGAGTTGATTGTAGGTGATGAAACAAGCCAAGGTTGATAATAATCTTTGGCAAGGAATATGGACTACAGTCTCTTGACTGGATCGGGTTGAACCAACAAGGCAGACAGACTGAATGAATGAAAAAAGCAGGAACTTGTCAGTGAACTTTGCAGCAGACTCTGCCTTGGAACCCAGTAGTGAACCAGGTGGCTGGATCTGGCAGCGAACCATGTGGCTGGATATGAGTGCGAAGCCAGCTGTGAACCATGTGGCTGGATCTGGTAGTGAATAGGGATGAGCTGTTCAGTTCGGACGGTTCGGAGTTCGGCCCAAACTTTGGTTGTTTGAAAGTTCGCGAACTTCGAACCTTTTGGATGTGTTCGATTCGAGTTCGAAAAAAAAAAAAATTTGAAAAAAGTATAGAAATTGCTTAAAAAAATACAAAAAAATCTAGAAGTAAAGAGACTCTTTAATGCAGAATATTATAAGCAACGGTTTATTAGATATTGAATTAAAAACTAATGTGTACTTGCAAAGATTCTCAACTCTAAATGACCTCTGTTCACAAACGGGCATAAACACCAGGTATTTTAGTCTGTTCTAATGAATTTGATACTTTGTATGTATGTAGACTATACTGAGGGGTGTGGTGTCTGCTTTTGAGAAGTGTTAATTTCTCTCCTCTAATATGCTGCCTTACTAATGAGACCAAACACGATCATGTAGAAAAAATACAAAATTTCCTCATTTCCCGCTTTTAACATCTAAAGCAATGTTATTTCTCACCTCGGGATTAAACATTCACAGGGTTATTCAGAGAGTGGTGAAAAGCAGGAGAATAACTGGAGAAGTGAAAATTCTAGGTCAAAATAGCCAAACCAAAAAAATTCTCCCATTTATCTCACTTTCCAAATCGGCTATTTGGTCTAGATTGTTCTCTTCTCCTGCCAGTTCTCCTGGCTTTCACCTCTCTCTCAGGGTTGTTCAGAGAAAGGTGAAAACCAGGAGAATGGCAGGAAAAGAGAACAATCTGGACCAAATAGCCGATTTGGAAAGTGAGATAAGGCTAGGGTCAGACTAACGCCTTTTTTCGCAGCGACCGTCAAAAAGTGCGTCCAAACGCATTGCCGTATGTTTTCACGGAATGCGCGAAAACGGTCATACGATGCGCATTTTTGTGCGTGATTTTTTACGGATCCAAACCAGGAAACTTTGGGTGTCTGGACGTTATGTTGGCCGGACATGAGCAGGGTCTGACGTCTCCAAATCACGCACACACGCCGCTAGCGGACGCAGCGCACTCTGTACGTCCGTACTAGCGCTTCTGCGTTCTCAAAAAAATGCGTTCATTTTCCACTTGCGTTGGGCAGCCGGACTTTCGTGCGACCGTACTTCGTATATTGGCCGTCATTGCCCGTCATTTGCTGCTAGTGCAGCTGTGATTAAGTGCGGCTAAATGCACGTTAAAAATTTGCTAGTCTGACCCTAGCCTAAATGGGAGATAGCTATTTTGACCTAGAATTTTACATTCTCCAGTCATTCTCCTGCTCTTCGCTGCTCCCTGAATAACCCTGACAGGGTTATTCAGAGAAAGGTGAAACTCAGGAGAATGACTGAAGAGAAAATTCTAGGTCAAAATAGCCAAACCAGAAAAATTCTCCCATTTACCTCACATACCAAATCGGCTATTTTGTCTAGAATTTTCCATTCTCCTGTCATTCTCCTGCTTTTCACAGCCAAAAAATCAGTAAACTTTTTCTGCGTGTCCGAAAATGTCTCCTCTTTTCATACAGACTGCCGCCCCAAGCAGTTGTTTATGGATAGATTAAAGGAAAAGCATTTACCGTCATTTGAAATGTCATTTTTTAGTTTTTACATATTTCTATACATCCTAGAAATCCGCCACTTCACGGGCAGGTTATGGGGACCTCCTAGGCATGATATTTGAAGGAATTTTTTGTTTTTATTTTTAACCCTTATTTCATGGAAAACTCACTGTCCCTTTAAAAACTTTTTTTTTTTACTTTTTGTTCTTGTTTCCTGTCCCCCAGGGCACTACCCGGACCCCCATACACCTTTTATGACAAATATCTAGCATATATGCCCTCTTGGAGGGCACTCTAAAAACCGAATTTTCAGCCCCATTGACTTGTATTGAGTTCGAGTTCGGGTTCGGATCCGAACATTTGGAAAGTTCGGGTTCGGGTCCGAACCGAACTCGGGGGGTGTTCGGCTCATCCCTAGTAGTGAACACAACAGTTAACCAGGTGGCTGGATATGGTGTTGAACCCAGCAGTGAAGCAGCTGGCTGGATCAACCAGTGAACCTGGAGGTTAACAC
The DNA here is from genome assembly GCA_009667805.1 of Leptobrachium leishanense. Lineage (NCBI taxonomy): Eukaryota > Metazoa > Chordata > Amphibia > Anura > Megophryidae > Leptobrachium > Leptobrachium leishanense. Next base: position 480,124,187 of record CM019063.1, on the reverse strand, counting down.
AGCACCTGACTGTGTCGGTGAACACGACAGCTGGTGTAATGTTTAGGTTTTGTACTGTTGAGGCATTTGTACCAATGACTCTCGGATACAGAATTAAGGATAAGCGTGGTGCTGGTTTTATTAGAATATAGCATGCTGCTGAATGACCATTGCTCACAGGGAGGCCAACTACCAACTGACTCAGACAGTGCAACGGTCACCAGACAATTTGAACACAGGCATATGATTGGTTAGGATATACATATGGAAATATTACATCTCCCTTCTTTTTTTTTCTTTTTTTAAATAAAATAAATAAAAAGAATAATAAAGTAAATATATGCAATATATAAAAATCTCAAAACTAAACGTAAAAATATAACTATTTACACATAACTAAATAAACACACAATTAAAAGTCTGTCACTGTCATCAGGTAGACTCTTAGGCCCCTATTACATTCTTCGTGCAATTTATTTCGCACAGCGCAAATTTTTTTGCGCGCACCGTCCAGCGTTATCGCATGGAAATTAACAGTGGTAATACGATCCGAATGCATTTTCTCATCTGTCCAAAAATAACGTTCGTAAAAAAACAACGCACATGTAAATCAGTATGCAGACTGTTTTTTTCGCAGGATTCAGCCAATCAGAATTAAGAACCTTAATTGACATCAATTTACCTGAATTGACTCACTTAAGTTTTTGCACCTATCAAAGTAAATCTGAGTATACATGCTGCAGCAATAAAAAAAACACGCACAAATTCACAATTTTATTGTTTGGGTATGTGTAGAATGTGTAACTGTACTTAGCTGTATTTTTTTTAATGCTGGTGTTTTTCGTTTCGGCCAGAACGTTCCGATTTGCCGTTACCACCAGCTTTTCAAAGACGTTATAATTATGCGCACAAACGTCGTTCGTAAAAAGATGCACATCGATTGGAATACCATCCACGTACCAGCGCACAAACGAATTTGCGCTCACAATGTTAAGTATAGGACGCACACAGTTCATCACGCTCGCGCAGGTCCATCTGCTTTAAACAATAACGCGCATCGTTTGCGCGAACGTTGTAATACGACGTTCAGCGCAAAGGGTTTTGCCCCTCGCACAAATGCACATTTGCGCACGCAAAACCAAATGCGCGAGGAATGTAATAGGGGCCCTAAAGTCCTCAGATGGTGCGAAGTGCGATGTTGGCGTATCTGGGCTGATTTCCTCTGGTACGAAGTCTGCATTTTTGTTGGTATTGTGTGACTCTCTTGTGTCTAGCAGGTGACGCCTGTTGTGACTATATTCCAGCCCATCACTGGTACGCACATGGTAGGATCTGTTGGTATTAGCTGTTTGGTGATGATGCTGGGCGCCAGGTGGTAAGGTGTCGGTGGCAGAGTACATTGGGTTTTCAGTTTATTGTATTCGTACAGAGGAATGATGTTAGCAGAGGATCCAGTGTCTATCTTGAATCCTATTCCAATTAGTTTGGACCGACTTGGAGACTGGCAAAAGCTTGCTCCATGTATGGGTGGTAACTGTTTTGGGAAGAGGAGTCTATGACCATTTTATATGCTCTTCTGAGTCAGCGCCATCTTTGTATACAGAATGGACATTTTTACTGCGCCTGGAGCAGTACACTTTGGTGAAATGTTTTTTTCAAATAGCTTGATAAAGGTCTTTGGACGAGGACCAAAACATTGTGCCAGAACTATTTTGTGTTTGCTAGTTTATATGAATGAGAGGTTATGTTAACACCCCAAGGCATTGAAAAGATTTTTTGTGCAGAAATAGATTTTTTTTCAATGTAAAGCGGAGTGGCAATCAAAAGTATTAAATATTTGTTTGGGTGTATATATAAATATAACCACCTTGGTCCCACTCCCAGCAACTACCTTTCGGTAGTTGGGCCAAAACGTTGGATCACTTTTTAAACTGAAGTAATAAAATGTATTTTATACACATGTGCGGCCATTACAATTTATATATATAATTGTGTTTTTTGTATATATATATATATATATATATATAAAATTGTGTTTTTTGTATATATATATATATATATATATAGTGTGTGTGTGTCCTTTCTTTATGTTAAATAATTTACATATATATATATACCGTATATACTCACGTATAAGCCGAGTTTTTTTACTCCGATTTTGAGTCAAAAAAACGCGATTCGGCTTATACGCGAGTCAAGGAGCGACGCCGGGTGGAGAACGTGACGTGGTATCGGCGCGCCGGTCAGCTCAGCGTCAGGCGGGCTGCTTTAACATGAAGAAGGACACGGGCCGCCCAGACACACCGCCGCCGCCGGGGAGACACGGGTACAGCTCGAGAAGAGGAAAAAAACCCGGGGCGGGCTCCACGAACACCAAATCAGCCGTGCCGACTTCCTACCTCTACCCCCCCGCGCGTTGCATCCTGGGCCCGGCTCTGTGACCCGTGGAATCACCGCTGTCCTGTAACTACCTCCTCTGCTCCTGTGACCCCGGGGCTGCCCGCCTTCCCCCCGCGGAGGATGGCCTTGGCGCTTGCAGGGATGTCTGGATTTGGGAGTTCCTGAACTGAAGACCCTTGTCTGTGCACGGTGAGTGGGGGGGGGGAGCGTAAAATCACCTGAAATATCAAAAATATTTATAAAAAAAAGGCTGTCAGCAACATCTGCCTGGTTTTATTTAAAGGCAAAAGAATGGGAACTCTATTAAAGAGCATGAACATTAAAGGTATTATTATGCCCCAAATAAGACAAACCCAAAATGTGTAGCAGGTTGTTTTGGGCATGATTGGTGCAATTTAAAGGGTAATACATGGTGCATCTAATAGAATGAATGTTCCTAGTGCTGGGAATATATATGTAGATTTTTTTTGGTATCTATTTTTATTTTTGAAATTTACCAGTGGCTGCTACATTTCCCACTTAGGCTTATACGCGAGTGAATAAGCTTTCACAGGTTTTTTGGGAAAAAGTAGGGGGGTCGGCTTATACAAGGGTCGGCTTATACCCGAGTATATACGGTATACACTCTGCTTGATACAAATTGTGCTGGACTGGAAAATTCAACATAAGAATGTTGACTGAAAAGTAGCAAAGTGAAGTTGATATATTTATAATAGAACTGGGGTTAGTCAAATCCTTTTCCTACATGGCATAGATATGGAATATGTAAATGTATACTTTTTGTAATTGTTTAAAAATGGAAAAAACAAGGTTTATGACACATGGTATCAGAATGTAAAAGTAGTAAAACTAGGAGACACTGAAAAAAAATCCCATTAAAGGTGGCAGTTTTCTGTAAATTAGTTTCTATAGGTGGTCCATTTACCTCGTTTACAGTCATTCCTTGAATTAAGTGTCAGCTACAAAATCAGGTTATTTCAATAACTGGGAGAGATGAGGATTTCTTAATTCTGTGAACCAGTCTTCTTACTCTTTTACATTCGTTTAAATCATTACACTAGAGTAATATACAAAGCAACGAGGAATAATATTAAAAAGAAAATATGCAGCACCAAGCACTGGAATAAAAATGCTGAATGCATAACAACAAAGCGGTGCTGATGTGGTTATAATGGAAGACATACAGGCACAGTTGGAACACTGTGTATTAAGTTAAATTTTAATATTTGTGATGCTAAATTAAATTGTATCGTGTTGGACTTCTAACACATGCTGTGCTTTAAAAACTTTCACAATGAAGTAAGCATATTGTATGCAAAGAGGATGTAGGTTTTAAGGTAAATGTAGTAAACAAAATGATTGTTATTGTTTTTGTAATGCTTGATGTATTTGTTTTTTATCCTTCACATAAAATGATGACAATTTTAATGATGGTTCATTCTGATTTTGATTCAATTTTTTTATGACTGATTCAGATATGATTCGTTTGAATAAATGTTAACATTTTAGTATATAATTTAAAAACAACTAACAAAGTAAAAGGCTATTGCAGCTGACACTTTTAAAACATGTTTAATATAAGGGGGAACTCTAATATCTGTTGCTCTGCTGACAAGCAATAAATTATTATCGATCAGTTGTGCTGCTGGTGCATTGTTTACTCAAATGCCTATATTTCTGAATATATATTACACATAAGGGATGCAAGTAGTTTAAGAAACAAATCTGAGCCACGGGTTTAACGCACATCAGTAAATTAATAGTTACTAAGTGACAATCTTAGAATTTTGAAGTTCATGTTATAAAGTATTGACTACATAGCAAGAAAATATGTTAAGCAAAGTGTGTATATTTATATATATATCACACACATCATTTTCATTCTCTTTATTTATTGTGTCTTACGAGTATATTTGTAGAGGGTGTTGATAACCAACTTCACAAATGTTTCAAACAAAATACCTCGGATAAAAGTAAAATGTTTATCTCAGCACAGTTGGTTCTATTCTTCCAGTATCCTCGTTTATTATTACGCAGTTTTCAGATTAACAAGATTTAGGCCCCAATTCCAACCAAGCCCTTAAACTTAAGTTTAGCCCCAGGACCCCTCTCATTAACTTCTTCAGTACTTCACTCCACTTCTCTGCCAGTGAACCAGTGTTTTGAAGAAAAAAAATCACTTTTCAATAATTATAAAGTGAGAATGTCCCAATATATAATTAATGCATAATATTCTGCACTAGTCCCATTTGGCAGGCTGACATCACCATCTGCTGACCAAAAAGAGGTATTGCAGCTGAGGCTCTGTGCTGCAGCAAGTGAATATCTCTGTGTTACACAGAAGTATTTACTTGGAAAGACTTTTAAAGCAGCTAGGGTGTAATTCCTGATGTGCTAAAACCTTGGGCACACCTTCTAGAGACCAAATGTAAATTAAATTTGTTTGCAATGGGGCGTGGCCTAACCGCAGCACATGGAGGACGTGTGAGAGCAGAGCTCCTGCACCGGATCCTCTAAATCAGCGGACTACATAAGCGAATCGGCCCCCACTCGCTCGATTTCGGGGGGGAACAAGTACTGCCCACCATGGCTACCTCCAAAGGGGGAAAAAAGCAGGAAAATCCGAGTTTTTTACGCCGCGCGCCACAAAACTGAAGGAATCTGCGGCCTCCCAAGATGGCGGCAGCTCCTCTCCAGCTTCCCCTAGCGCGATGGAGACAGGGAGCGCCGCAACACCAGCTAATCCAAATCTGGAAGCACTTATGTCCCGTATGGCTGACATGCTTGGAGACCTCTCCGCAACTCTAACAGCTAGGCTGGATGCAGTGGCGACAGCTATCCGCAGCGACATTAAGGAAATTGGTGAGAGAACAGACAGACTGGAAACGAAGATGTCTGAGTTTGCAGATGCCCACAATACCATGGCTGAACAAGTTGAAACTCTGGAGGAAAAACTTAAGGTGACTTTGTTAAAATTGGCAGATATGGAAGACCGCTCGCGACGCCATAATTTAAAAATACGCGGCGTCCCGGATTCTGTCACCTCATCCCAACTTACTTCCTACGTGACAGATTTGTTTCAGAGCTTACTCCCAGATGCTACGCCAGATTCGTTGTTATTTGACCGCATACACCGTCTGCCGAAACCTCCATCAGCCCCGGTGAAAGCCCCTCGTGACGTTCTCCTGCGCCTCCATTATTTTAAACCACGTGAGGATATACTGAGAGCTTTACGGGACCCAGGGGCGCTACAACCCGAATACGACCACATATCTGTATACCCTGACCTGTCCAAGGCTACTCTTCAGCAGCGGAGGGATTTTAAACACACATCACGACGATACTTCGAAATAATAACACCGGCTATAGATGGGGTTTTCCGACTAAACTGCTGATCTCACGCAATGGCACTGTCCATGTGGCGGTTTCTGTGGAGGAAGGTGACAAGCTGCTTCGTGACTGGGGTTTTGGAGATCATCCTCCCCAGCCTAGGAGACAAACAGCGCCTCGTCGGTTGGATCCGGAGTGGCACAAACGCTGACTTGTTGACCCTGGGTCATGTTGCCCATTTCCAAATTTCAATGTCTGGCTCCTCCAATAATCTTTTACCTGGTCTCTGCAAGATCTCCGAGACTCCGTTGCTTTACCTGCCAGAGGACCATTCAACCCCCCTCCCCCCGGGTTGGTGAGTGGGCCAAAATGCCAAGGGGACCGCTTGGTGTGCAGTGTGCGGGTCTGGCCCTCCGTACCCAACTCTCCCTCCTCGGCTGAGGAGTCTGAGAAGTGTACCCGAATTCCGGACTTTTCACAGGAGATGTACCCTTCTGGGTTTGTATATAATGTTTTGTTTACTTGTTTTTTGTTTCTGAGCTACAATGGTACAACACGATGGTTGTTCTTTATTCTTGGAATGTTATTTATTTGTTTTTGCTCCCTTTTTCAATCTCAGGACTTATGTTTTCAATGTGACTGGTTCTTCTATCCCGCCCACACGTTGCAATGCCCCATGAATATGAAGCCCCCTGGCCTCGTCAATCCCCGTTCCATGACGCACTTAATGGAAAATCTATGAAAGTATTAACCTTTAATGTTAAGGGCTTAAATATGCCCGTAAAAAGGCACTCTTTATATCGAGATCTCCGAGCTCATGATGCAGATATTGTATGTCTTCAAGAGACGCATTTTCGCCGTCTGGATCATCCCAAGCTATATACCCCCCAATACCTAACACATATCACTCCACGTTCAAAACTAAAGCAAGAGGGGTCACCCTGTTGATTCACAATAGAGTGGCATTCCAAATGCACCGTATCCTTAAAGACCCGAAAGGTCGTTACATAATATTAGTCTGTACGATAAACTCGAGAATTTATACTCTCTGGTGTCCATTTATGCTCCCAACGCTGCCCAATCTCAGTTTCTGTCCCAGGTCTTGCAAAAGGTAACGGATATTCAATCGGGCACTCTGGTAATCTGTGGAGACTTAAACATGGGACTAGATCCCTTAAAAGACCGTTCGTCCACGGTTACTTGTAGACAGCATGGGACCTCCTCCCAGAGATTTCGCCAATTGTTAAATAGATACAATCTTTACGACGCGTGGCGTCTCCTCACCCCACCGAACGGGATTATACATTTCGATCAAGAGTCCACAATAGCTATTCTAGAATAGATTATTTTCTGATAGCGGGTTCAGCCCTTCCATACACAATAGACTGCACTATACTGCCCCTTACTTGGTCGGACCATTCTCCAGTGATATTGACGTTAGGCGACACTTATCAGACTTCTGCCAGGCCCCCTTGGCGACTTCGAGACGACCTTTTACTTCATGAACCGGCGCGAATAGCTATACAAGCAGCCTTAGATAACTATTTTAAAGAAAACGTGACGCCTGATGTCAACCGCCTTACTATCTGGCAAGCCCATAAGGCTGTAATAAGAGGGGAATGTATAAAATGGGCGACTCATCTTAGGAAGCAATATGTATCACGAAGACTGGACCTACTTACTAAATTACAAGATCTAGACACGCGCAATAAAACAGCCCCGTCTCAAGAAATAATAGAAACTATAGACTCCACAATGGGTCTGTTGAGAGATTTGGAGGCGGAGAGCTATTTCAAGGCATTGACCAAGCGCAATGCTATGTATTACGCTCTTCGAAACAAACCTGGTAGATTCTTAGCTCGCAAACTTCAACCAGTTAACACGCCCCGTAAACAAATTACACTTAAATCCCCCACTGGACTTATTTATGACCCCAAAATTATAGCGAATGAATTTGCCACCTATTATGAAAGTCTATATAATTTGGATGCGAAACAGACAGTCCATTGCCCTACAGTGGCAGATATAGATACCTACCTGGAGCGGGTTCATCTTCCTTCGTTGTCCCAGACACATATTGCAAGTTTAACCACACCCATAATGACAGAAGACATTTTGAAGGCTATTAAAAACCTCCCAAAACGTAAGGCCCCGGGCCCTGATGGACTGACGGGATTGTATTACTCCACCTTCGCTTCCCAACTAGTACCACATTTAAGTGCGGGCTTTGACGAAGCGTGGGAGGGTGGCTCCTTCCCAGTAGACATGTTGAGAGCACACATTATTACCTTGCCCAAACCGGGTAAAATTCCTGACCGTTGCCCTAACCTACGCCCTATCTCTTTGCTTAATATAGATGTTAAAATATTCAGCAAAATACTGGCCAACCGACTTCAACATATTCTTCCCACTCTAATAGGTCTAGATCAGGTAGGGTTTATATCAAGGCGCCAAGGAGCTGACAGCACTAAAAAACTGGTTAATTTACTTGGCCTGATGGGACGTGGGACTCTTCAAGCTTGATTCTGTCATTGGACGCAGAAAAAGCCTTTGACAGGGTTCACTGGAACTTTCTGTATCGAGTTTTACACAAGTTCGGATTTCCACCCTCCTTTATAACTGCGATACAGGCTCTGTATGATTCTCCCTCTGCTAAGGTACTCTGCAGCGGGTTTGTGTCGGAGGAATTTGTAATAACTAATGGGACAAGACAGGGATGCCCACTTTCCCCACTATTATATGCCCTGGTTTTGGAGCCTTTGGCGCAGGCCATACGACAAAATGATTCCATTTGTGGAATACAGGCAGGCCCGGTGACTTATAAACTCAACCTATACGCGGACGATATCCTTTTAACCTTGACTGACCCGGATTGTTCTCTCCCTTCCCTCCAACAAGAGTTAGACTTGTATAGTCAGGTTTCATATCATTTGGTGAACATATTAAAAACCCAAGCACTCCCGATTAATATATCCCATCACCACCTGGAAGCCCTTCGAGCCAGTTATAAGTTTGACTGGCGAACTGATTATATTGTGTACCTGGGTCTTAAAATAGCTAGAACTCCAGAAAAACTGTTTAATTATAATTATGATAGATTACTGTCAGAGGTGAAATCACAGTTATATCACTGGAGACTTCGGGAGATCTCATGGTTGGGCAGGATGGCGGCGGTGAAGATGATGGTGTTGCCAAAAATTTTATACGTTTTTCGTACCCTCCCCTTGCAGCTGCCCACGTCCTTCCTAGATACCTTACAATCTATCATAATGAGATATATTTGGAATCATAAAAGGCCCAGAATACCGAAAAAACTATTGTATTACCGCCATAGAGATGGAGGCCTTAACGTTACCCACATACATAACTATTATTGGGCCACATGTTTGGCATCACTAGCAGAACTGGTTCACACCCACCCTATGCCTCAATGGCTGGTAGTGGAATATACTTTTATTCCCGGACACACTTTGGCCGACCTATTATTCGTGCCTCGTACAAAGAGACCACGTCTGCCGGAGATCCTACCCTCCACGATTTTGTATGTTAAGGCGTGGGACCGTTATGCCCACTTATTTCAAAACTACACTCCAGTATCCATGGCCACACCTCTCACATCTATGTCATACTTGCTGCCTCACTTTAGAGCGGGGCCCTGGATTCAATCTGGAGTCACGCACCTACACCATCTGTTTTCGCTGCCGGACATCTTGTCCTTCCAAACTTTACAAACGAAATTTAAGGTACCATCCTCAATGTTTGTGTCATACATGCAACTCTATTCTTATTTCAAATCCAATGCAGTAATATCTAATTTACGTACCACATTGCCGCTCCTCTCGGACACTGAACTATTTTGGCTAGACCCGCACACCACCACAAAACCCATCTCGTTGTTTTATCGATTGCTTAATACCCCGACTGGAATAACATCGTGGAAGTTTCACAACACTTGGGAAAAAGACCTTTCTATGCAATTTACCCCCTCGCAATGGGCCATGGCACATTTGTTTTCGTCTGGAGCCTCAAGGTGTGCAACGCTGATTGAAACACAACGAAAAGTTCTATACTGTTGGTATCTTACGCCCTCAAGGATTAGCCGTTTTGCCCCAAACACTTCGGACGTCTGCTGGAGATGTTTGTCTGCCCCGGGTACGATGGGTCATATCTGGTGGCACTGTCCACTGATAACACCATTATGGAAAGATATATCTCTTCTTGCGTCGGAAGTCTTGGGCAGTCAGATACAGTGCGCACCGGAGATCTTATTGCTGGGAATGGTCCACCTTCCTCGATCACACCTCAGAATGTTATTTATAATTGTCTCTACAACAATGTTGCTTGCCCGGAACTGGAAATCGACCGCTGTCCCAACACAAAGACAGATAGCTACGTTACTAACACAATATCGTTCCTTCGACTCCAAAGCTACCTCGGCGTGGGTTTTCGCCCCACTAAACATGACCCATGGGCTATCTGGGACATTCATAAGATTTATGAGGCGTGTGGTTTGTGATAACAGTGTTGATAGAATTATGGTTCTAGGTCACTTTTCTGCGAGGTTTAAGGAGAACTCCTGGTGCACTCTCTACCTCAGAGAAATTGCCTTCTCCTGCTGATCCTGAGATCCCCTTCCCTGTTTGTTAGTTCATTTTTTATTTTTATGTATTTCCTTTATTTTTATGTTATTTTATTATAGTTTACATGTCCTTACAAAAATGTTTGAGAGATACCGCTGCAATCATACCAGATTATTTCATACGATGGTTGAATGTTATTTACAGTGATTATGTTGTAAACACCTCTCAATAAAAATATTTTGAAAATAAAAAAATTTGTTTGCAACAAACACATTTCATTTACAATGATGCAGCAATAAAACTCACAGTAATGTGTGGTGTGTAGAACTGTATTATAGAATCCTCCGCACAAAAGTCAAAGTATTGTGCAATGTGTATAGGTGTATCACAGAGCTCCACAGCAATAAAACTCACAGTAATGCGCAGTTTGTATGAGTGTAAGTTTTATTGCTGTGGAGCTCTGTGATACACACATACACAGTATACATTACTGTGAGTTTTATTGCTGTGGAGCTTTGTGATACACACTAGACATTACTGTGAGTTTTATTGCCGTGGATTCTGTCACAAATCAAACACAGCCAATTACTGTGAGGACAGACCAGCTATTGATTAAATTTGCACTAGTTGAAGGCAGCAAATAAATACAACTGTTTTCATTTATCGAAGAAATTAAGCCATTTGTAATTTTTTTCTTTATTTTGTATTCTGTAAAAAGTAAAAGAGGGGATTAGCTTCTGTTTTAAAGTGATTGAAAATAAGACGTTCTTATTGCAGTTGCGTTTTAACAGTAGATACACTTAGTTTTCTAAAAAAGAAGAAAGATATATATATATATATATAGATCTCATACAGCGTAGGCGCCTATTTATAAACCAGATTAATATAGTGTTATGAAGTAGTTAAATTATAACTAATAAGTAGTGAGATGCTGCCCAAAGGGGTAAGCGCAATATACAGAAAAAACAACCAAAATCAGCATTAACCAAAAATGAAATTATAGATAGAACCTTTGTAGCGCATCAAAAATAGATTTAAAGGTAGACTTCAACAAAGAGGTATATCAAACATAAAGTGCTTCAGTCTTAAAGTGCTTCAATCTTAAGGTGACAAATATTCAATCAATGTACACATATAAAAGTGCAATGTGCCATAGAACACAGTAAAGTGCAACAATATATAAAATTCCAGCAGTGCGATGGGTATAAGAGAGTCTATAAAGTGCAACAGTGTCCGACTGTGCAAAATGTGCAAATTCAATGATATCCAGTACAACAGTATGAATACCAGTGGGAAAATTCCTTAAAATTTACTTCTCTTTATGTTCAAGCGAATCACAAATATAGTCCTCCTTTCTTGGTCTGTGTATCTCTTGCCGTCTCTCAATAGTGGAGAGGATAGCCAGAAAGGAGAAAAAAGTGAGAGAAAGGAAAAAAAATAAAATTTGGAGGGGAGAGAAAAGATGAAGAAATAATCGTGCAGAAAATCCCAATTAAATATGGCAAATAAATCACTCGTAGGAATATGGAAACTCACATTTATAAGAGCCCAAAAAATCCCTGGCTCTAGGTTTAGGAGCTTCCAGCCATATAGAGGGTGGCGTATCCCTTCTTAAATTTTCAACTCTGGTTGCGATGGCTACAATAAGATAATAGACAGCGCTCCCATAGTATATTACCGTATTATGATAAAAAAGAGGTGATAATGTATTGAACTCACCAGATATGGAGCCTCTTCCACACAGGCTCACTCAATACAGCGTCAGGTATACTATGGTGGATACCCAGAACCTCTTCTCAACCGTCTGAGGGCCAGATATCAGGAGCTTCCAAGCGGTGGCAAGTATATATCCAAGGAGAGTAGTCAATAGAATATAAACCATATAAAATTTATTAAAAATTTATTGCATATTAAAAAATGGACAGATGCGTTACCGAGACGCGTTTCGGCATTAACAGCCTTCCTCAGTCGGTATATTTAGGTGCACTATTGTCCAAAAAAATCTCCTTGTTTTCTCCTTGGGGCATAATTCTATTGATATTCAACACTATCATTATATATATATGTATAGGGCTATATCACCTCCTTCAAGCTAACACTAGCGTCAGGGTTACCGCTAGCTTAAAAGAGGTCAGACCGCTGCAGTCAGATCGCTTTGAATAGCTAACAGGTTAATTAGCGATTCGTAGTGCAAGTTTACTATACTTTGCGTTCCTTATACTTAACATGGGGAGTGCAAAGTGCAAGCACAGATTACCTAGTGTTAGGATCACAGTAAGCTTATTCGACAGGCAGAGGACTCCTCCTGCTGAGGAAATATCACTACTGCTATATGTACAGTAATACTGATGATCTTTGAAGGAAAAAAATGGAAATTTCAACGTTTGACTGTAGACGACACAGAGAGCGCGTACTCCGCTTTCCTGCTAGGGTGCGGAGAATGTGATCAGTCCATCTTCGCAGTACCACGGATCAGTGCCTCTCTGGCGCTAATCGTGGACTTCTCCTGAAGGGAGCTGATGTCTTGGATGTCAGCCATGCCTCTGGGACCTTTCCTCACCCACTGCCATCATCGCGCATGGGTGTGATGACTTAAGAAAGGGAATTCCTCCCCAGCCGGACAGGGAATCTTTATGGTAGTGATAAAGGGTTCTTTGTACCCCTGTATTTCCTGAACCATAATAGGTAGATGGTTATGCAAGGACATTGTCTTTCCAACGATACCAAACATAACCAGGTTATATGTAAAAATTAAAAACATAAAAAATCCTTTTTTTCTCTAATGCAGCACTATTGTTCCCTTTTCAGTTATAAAGTGAACAATGATGCTGCACTAACTCAATTTCTCATTTCCCACGATGCCAGAAATTGTGGGGGAGGAGCACAATTTGTTATTACGCATTGGTTTATCGAAAACCTAAACTGCTCACTGCTGCGAGTGGCACATGGGGTCCTTTAGAACCCTGCATCTCTTACTTTTACACAGCACAATATCAAGTGAGGTGTCATTGGAAACGCCAGAGCCTGGCTTTTCCAACGATATCAAATATGACCATGTAATGTGGAAAGATAGAAAATCTTTGGGTGCGTTTTGGCTTTTTTTCAGTGTTTTTTGGATCACTCGGATTCTGTTCTGTGACTGTTTTTGTTTTCGAGTCAGCGGTTTTGTGGTGGTTTTTTAGTTGTGGTCGGCAGCTTTTCCCTACATTTCCCTGCAGTTCTAATCGGGCAAGAATCAATTTAATATGTAATACAGCTAGGCTCGTTAAAGATATTCAGGGTTATTCAGAGAGCGTGAAAAGCAGGAGAATGACTGGAGAATGAAAAATTCTAGGTCAAAATAGCCAAACCAGAAAAATTCTCCCTTTCATCTCACTTTCCAAATCGGCTATTTTGACCTAGAATTTTTCATTCTCCAGTCATTCTCCTGCTTTTCACGCTCTCTGAATAACCCTGACAGTTTTAGGATGTTACTTGAAAATTGAAATTTGCATTTAATTTAGGAAGGTGTGTAACGTCTGCTTTCTGACATAATTGACAGGATACAGCTTGTTGTTTCTTAAAGAAACACAAAACATACAGGGCTATTCAAAGAGATTCGAAAAGTCACCGCACGTTCAGTGACTTTTCGTTCTCTTCAATTCGGTTCCTTTTGCCGATCCCATTTCGGTGACCCTGCGGTGTATTCAGCAAACGCCACAAGGTCCCCGAATTGCAGGGAAAAGCTGCCGCAAACCCGATGAAAACTCACCTCAAAACCCAGCGAATGCACGCCGAAAACCCTCAAAAACATCTGGATTAACCTGCCGAAAACCATAGAAAAACCCGAACAGGAGCCGATCGCAGCCTTCGACACAGCAGAAGAGGCAGTGAATAAATTAGGAAAACATTTTGTATGAATGTGTGAAAGTGAAACGCTGTTTGCAAAGAAACTACTGAGCGAAAATGTCTGAAATTTGCATATGAGGTCCAGGGAATGATAATAAAGAGGGCTGTTACAGAAAAAATAAGAAAACTTTTAAAAAAAAAAAATCGGACTTTTAAAAAAAAAAAAATTCAGAAAAATGCTTAAAATATCATAAAAAATCTATTAATAAAGAGACTCTTTACTGCAGAATTTTATAATGAACGGTTTATTAGATATTGAATTAAAACGGGACTATTTTTAACCTTGAAGCCTATGGGATTCTCCTGAATTAACTTGCCGAGTTAAACCACTGAATGGCAGGGCATTAGGAGAACCTTTCACTGCTGGTTTGTGTTCTCTGAATAGCCGAAGCAGTGCTTTTTCATGGGGATTTCATTGCTCTCGAACAGGCACCGAACAGGCACCGTATGTGCAGGCAATTCGCCAGGATTTGGCGAATTGCCTGCTCTCTGGATAGCCGAATGGCCAGGAAAGGTAACCGAACACTGATTTTCAGCGTTCAGTTACCTTTCTCAAGCAATTCGGATCTCTTTGAATAACCCTGATAGTTAACAACAATACACATATTTTTAGTATGACAGTCAGGGTTATTCAGAGAGCGTGAAAAGCAGGAGAATGACTGGAGAATGAAAAATTCTAGGTCAAAATAGCCGATTTGGAAAGTGAGATGAAAGGGAGAATTTTTCTGGTCTGGCTATTTTGACCTAGAATTTTCCATTCTCCAGTCATTCTCCTGCTTTTCACGCTCTCTGAATAACCCTGTGTGTATTTGCAAATTTTTACTATATCCATTTCAGGTACCTCTCAGAAAATTGGTGGTACCAGAAGCTTCTGTGCCGAGAGAAGCTATTAATGCCTTATACACAAAATGTATGTGTCTCTATAGATCACTTTCCTGGAGGACTAGGAGGCAGAAACAGAATTTTATAGACTGTTCAGTATGTCACTAGGGAAAAAAGAGAACATCCAGCACAGCAAGTTATCAAACACAGTAATGTTTTTGAGATTGCATACCAAGATTCTATCTAGTTTCCTTTGGCGTATACAGCTATTATACCAATGCCAAATCTATTCTGCATCAGATTTCTGAGCCTATGTCTCCCCTGCATCACTACACTAGCACAGGACCAACCCTGCATCAGAACATTTAGGCCACGTCTGCCCGGCATAAAAACGTCAACACCGAACCTATGGTGCATCAGAATGCTTACACAATACTTATGATGCATCAGTAATGCCTTGTATCTATAGAAATACTTTCCACTCTTCTGCTGTTTGGACCAATGGAACTCGACCTCCAACCACATAACCTTCGTCTTTCTTTTCCCTTTGCTTTATTGTGGTTTTGACGCCTTTCTGCAGATTATATTGTTTGTTGCTCTGCGATGTTTGACATTAGCATAATTCTGTATTTCCTTGTCTTCATCTATTTTTTTAAAAGCATTCTTTGTATATTACTTTCTCTCTCTCTCTCCAGACATTCTAAAGATCAGTCATGTCAAGACTTTGTTCTCCTTATACTCTTCTGTATTTGGGATTTTGAGCTGCATATTAGTTCAACTACATATATAGTCACATTCAGAATAAGAAGTGATTTTCACCAGTAACTCTGCAGCCTAGTATCTCTTTTCATGTCTTATACATAATATGGGATTCTAAACAGTTCAAAAGTAGTAGCTCAGGTGACCATGAGTCTCTTTATTACCTTCATCGCGTTTACAGCAGTAGCAGACACAGCAACCCTAGATCATGTTAAGACGATCTGAAGCTATACTGTATCAGTGCAAATTAAATTTGTTTGTTGCAATTGAACTTCATTTCATTTGGACTCCAGAACCTGCCCCTAAAGTTTCAGCACTGTAGACATGATGCCTGAGATACTAACACTTTTTAAAACCACTTGGTAATATGTCTGACTGGCAACTCCCCAGCTGATCCAATATGGAGACCAAAACTGCAGTAACTCCATTTGGCCAGCAGATGGTGACATCTGCCTGCCAAACAGATTATTACAGTAAGAAACACATTGAAAATAATCCCAAATATGTCTTGTTGTGTAATTAATTCAAGATTATTTTTTAAAAAACAATAGTTCCTAAAAGTGGTTTTCTGGACAATCCCTTGGTCTAGACTAGCAAGATGAGGGGGCAAAGTGTGAACATGATTATGATGCTTCCCAATTAATGCGATTTAACATGGAATCTAGAATAAAAATGTGGCACAAGTGGTGTATAGGAATTTATGTCGATTGTATAATATTTGTATCACTTGACTTTTAAATAAATTTAAAGTTTGCTAATTTCAGATACTTTTGTTTTTTATTTTTCATGGAACAGTTATTTTCTTTCTTCTTCTACCAAAGAAGGTAAAAACGTTGTAAATTTCATTACGATCCATTCTAATTTGGAAGAAAGGAATCCCCATTTTTTTAGATGGCCAAAACCTTTTGTTAGAAGGCCACAGTTAATGTTTTTGGTCTGTTACATTCTGTGTGGTCACAACTAAAAGGCTGGAAGCTTTACCTGTGCTACTTTTGTCCTTGGGCATCCATTACTTTAAAAATGTCTATGTTTTAACCATCATTTTAAAATATATAATAATACAACTTTAATACAACGTACACGCTCAATTTTTTTTGACAAATTTTTGCAGCCTATTGTAAAATTGTAAAGTACTGTGTGCAGCAAATGATCTTAAATTTACATTGGATGCAAATACATTTTGGCACTTGTATGCCTGCAGCAACTATGTAAATAGTCCCATACGTATGATTAGCAATGTAATAGTAATAATCTATATCTGTACAGTGCCTTCTTCCCCAAGAGTACTCAAATCAGTTAGCAGACACTCTTGGATTTAACCAAATCGACAGCTTATTAACAGATGTTACCATAAACCATTAGACTAATTTTTCTTGTAACATTTAAATTCTTCAGATGATGCCAAAGTCAATAAGCAATCACACAACCTAGTAGATATAATTCTTCAAAGACTGAATACCCTATTGATTTTGTATGTAAATCTAGGAATTTTCCTTCTAATGCTACTTTCTGCATCCACCCTGTAAAACAATTTACTAATTGTACAATCAGACTATTACTTTTCCAATTTCTTGCACGCGGGATAAATATAATTTATAATTTCATTAATGTTCATTTAAGAAGAGATTCACTGACAAAATAAATATATATCAATGAAGTTCTAATCAAATATTTTATGCAATGGTTTAAGTTCCCGAATGTGCCTGGGAGAAACACATACCAAGAAATGTGGATTTAATGCCATTAAACATAGAAATAATATGTATAACAATAGCATCTAGTTGCAAGATAAGACCATGCAGTGTATGTAATCAACCCCATTCACTACTTTAATGCAGGATTCAGCAACTTTGGCTCTTGGGTTGTTTTGGAACTACTTCTACCATGAGGCTCAGCCACACTAACAAAGAGTAGATAGAATAGTCAAAAGAATACTCTAGTCAATATCACATACACCCATTTTTTTCCCCTTAACACCTTAATGCCAGGGTAGTGCTAGGAAGCAGGTGGACCTGAACGCCGTGGAGCAGCATAGCACACCCTGCAGCTCTGCAGCGACTCCCCCGGACCACCTCCCTTCCCTGTGACTGCCGCAATTGGCTGCAGTGCCGGCAGAACTGCCTGAATGCGAGCATCCCACCTGCAGTCAATTACAGCGATCGGTCGCAAGAAAGGGGGTGGGCCGGGGGAGTTGCTGGAGATATGCAGAATGTACTATGTGGGCATTCAGGCCCATCCGCTGACAGAAAGACATAGCACTCCCAGCAAGTCAATGGGTTAAATAATTGGGCAGATGTTGCTAAGAGCACCTGTTCAGTTATTTATGTATTTAAAAAAAAAAAATAGCAGTAAATACTCACCTTTTCTCCATCGGCAAGCTTCATGTCCCTATCAGCT
Organism: Leptobrachium leishanense; assembly: GCA_009667805.1. Taxonomy (NCBI): domain Eukaryota; kingdom Metazoa; phylum Chordata; class Amphibia; order Anura; family Megophryidae; genus Leptobrachium; species Leptobrachium leishanense. Next base: position 480,106,032 of record CM019063.1, on the reverse strand, counting down.
TAGGTGCTTCCGGTGCCCAATGATGTCAGTTTCAGGCACACCCACCCTGGCAGAGCGAGGAGAGTACCTGAAAGGGAAGGGGGTTCCTTTGGAACCTTCTCCCTCCTGATCAGGACCAGTTAAAGAAGAAAAAGAGGCATCCCTGGAAAGGTCAGTGTCTGACTTTCCAGCGATGCTTTTCTTTAACTCCTTAGGTGTACTGCTCCTGGAGGTGGCTGACATCTTGGATGTCTGCCAAACCCCCTGGGCCTCCCCCACCCACTGACATCAGTGCACTTGTCTGCAAGGGATTTCCTGATTGGAGTCATGTTTGGTATCATTGGAAAGGCCAGAGCACCAAAAAAAGTTTTTTTTTTTTAAAAAAAAAATATTAATGCAGCACTATTGTTCACGTTTCAATTATAATGTGAACAATGATGCTGCACTGACAAACATTTTTCCAGTTTTAGCTAAAATCGTGTATTTTCGCAGAAAAATAAAGTAACTGGCTCCCATATCTAAATTTTTAACAAGCGTACACCATAGAATATAAAAACACAGGGGCTTGGATAAGAAAATGTGAAAAAAATTTTTTTACAAACTGTAGATCATTGAAATCTCAAAGGAAATTCACATTTTTGACATTTTTTGTTATAGCATTTTGGCAGTGCATGACGTATACATATAATAATGATATTTTATGAATTTGCTAGTCTGCAAAAAAAAAATATATAATTTGTCTGAGCCGTACAATAAAACAAGGCTTCAAACCATGTTTAAACATCTCCCACACACCTCAACCTTCACTTGCCCTGACACTGCCACTGACCACTATAACACCACACTTATCTCTGCTCTAGACATGCTTTCTCCTCCTCGACTCTGTAAAGCCCCATGATGCCAGCTTCAGCCGTGGCACAACCTCCAGACATGCTACCTGCAAAGATGCTCCCATACTGTAGAGCGTGCCTGGAGGAGATCCCGCTCTGAAGCTGATTTCATTCATTTAAATGGTCACTCTGCGGTCATACACCTCGGCCCTTCACTTGGCCAAACAAACCTTGTTCTCATCTCTTATATCAACTCTGTCCTCCAATCCTAAACGACTATGGTCCACTTTATACGCTCTCCTCTAACCACCCGCATCTGCCTTTTGAGCTCAGGAACTGGCAGATTACTTCTCAAATAAAACTCGAACTATCAGAAGCAACATCCCAACACAAACCAATAATCCACCACCTCCAATCCCAGAAGCCCCCTCTGCTACCCACTGCCACTTCCTCCCAGCCACTGAGGAAGTCATTTCTTTACTGTTCTCCTCACATCTCACGACGTGCCCACTCGACCCCATTCCCTCACATCTAATACCTCCACTCTCCTCCTCCCTCACCCCTGCTCTCACACACATCTTCAACCTAGCTCTCTCCACCGGATCCTTCCCATCTGCCTTCAAACATGCACAGGTTACCCCTTTACTAAAACCCTCTCTCTCGATCCTAACTCCTCATCCAACTATCATCCTGTATCACTGCTTCTGGTCACCTCTAAGCTCCTGGAAAAACTAGTTTTCAACCGCCTCTCCCTCTTTCTGTCCTCTAATTCCCTACTAGACCCCCTGCAATCTGGCTTCTGTCCTCTACACTCAACGTAAACTGCCCTCACCAAAGTCACCAATGATCTCCTAACTGCTAAAAAAACATGGCCACTACTCTATTCTCATCCTACTTGACCTCTTGGCTGCTTTTGACACTGTCGACCACCCCCTCCTTCTACAGACTCTCAGCTCTCTTTGTCTCTGTGACAATACACTCTCTCGCGTTGACTCCTATCTGTCTAACAGGTCCTTCTCTGTGTCATTTGGCTGGTAACTCCTCTTCAATGCCTTTATCAGTTGGCGTACCCCAAGGCTCTGTCCTAGGTCCTCTGCTCTTCTCTATTTATACCTTCACCCTGGGAAAAATCATTAACAGCTTTCGCTTTAATTACCACCTCCATGCTGATGATACTCAGATCTACCTCTCTACCCCGGATCTCTCTCCTCCTGTCCTTTCCAAAGTCAGCGACTGTTTATCTGGCATCTCCTCTTGGATGGCCTCTCACCATCTAAAGATTAACATGTCCAAGACTGAGCTTCTACTAATTCCTCCCCCTAATGCCTCCCCACCTCCTGACTTCTCCATCATGGTTGAGGGTATCACTATCTCCCCATCAAACCAGGCTCACTGTCTCGGAGTTACACTTGACTCGGCTCTTTCCTTCATCCCCGCCATTCAGTCTCTTTCCTCCTCCCTCCGCTACCAACTACGTAATATCTCCAGAATTCAGCCATTCCTTACCACTGACACCACAAAGCAACTCATCCACGCCCTTGTACTCTCCTGATTTGACTATTGTAATAATATTCTTGCTGGACTCCCTCTCTCACGCCTCGCCCCCCTACAATCCATTCTGAATGCCTCCACCAGGATCATCCATCTCACCCGCCACTCTGTCTCTGCCGCTCCCTTCTGTGAGTCCCTTCACTGGCTCCCATCCACTGCAGAATTAAATTCAAAATAATTACCGTGACCTACAAAGCTCTCACTAACTCTGCTCCCCATTACCTGTCCTCACTAATCACCAAATACACCCCAGCCCGATTCCTGAGATCAAACAGTGACCTACGTCTAGCTTCTCCCCACACCACCTCTTCCCATGATAGACTGCAGGATTCTCGCGCGCTGCCCCCATCCTCTGGAATGCTCTCCCTCGTACTGTCAGACTTTCCCCTAGTTTCCCATCTGTCAAACACTCCCTTAAGACATTCCTTTTTAGGGAAGTCTACCACCCGACTCACTTACGCAACCAGTCCATCACTCTCACCAGTCCATCACTTTCCCCTTGCAGTCCATCACTCTCACCTTGCAGTCCTCTCCTCCTGTTTCCACCCCAATCCCTCTAGATTGTGAGTTCCCGCAGGAATAGGGCCTTTGTTTCCTCCTGCACTGGTTTGTCAATTGTTGTTCATTGTATTGTAACCCTGTCTATAGTGTGCCCATTGTACAGTGCTGCGGAATATAAATAAAGAATGATAATAATGATGAGCAAAAACGGTCAAAATGAGCTCTGCACACAGAGGTGACATAGCTCAGCAGTGAAGGAGTTAAAACATGGCGTCCTATTCCAAATCCAATGCCTTGTTTCATATTCCTATCAAACCAGAGTAACCCAATTGTCATCTAAAATTAACATAATAATCATACCTAATCCCCATAGGTGTCATCAAACACAACATCAAACTAGACAATGGTATCCACATGTGAAAATTGACATGCAAAATAACAAAATGTGCACGTGGTAACAGTTAGAACACGCGTATGCCAGAAAATACACAAAACGTGCATGCGGAAATGCTATTAGCACTAGGAGTACCCACTGAATAAAACCGCATACTCCTTGATTCCCCTATGGAATTCATCACATTTTATTTACACATTCCAAATTAACCACAGTTTGCTCATTACATTTTTTTCATGCATGCGTGTTTTTGTTTTCCCACATGTGCGTTTTGTGTGTCTTTCTCCACAGACCCAATTTGGTTTTTTCTCCGGGCGTTTTCTATTCTTTTTAAGCATGCGTTTTCTAGCTTTTCTACACATTTTGACTGTTCCCGCATGTGCACTTTGGTTGTTTTTCATGTGTGGATACCACTATCTGGGCTGACGGTACTGTATAAATATGTATTTTAAGTTTTCAGACTTTTTCAATATATATATATATATAAATAAACAAGTCAGAAAGTTAAAACTCTGAAGAATAAACTAGTCTGCTGTTAGTAAAATTAATTAACTTGATTTACATCTAAGCATTTTGCTGAATTATAGTGTTAACTGAACTAAAACAAGGAAACTCAAAAGCAAATCTGAAACAATATGATTTTTCATGCTCTGGAATTTCAAATAAATAATATTTTGCCTCTAGTCTTGAAAATGATATTCAAAAACAAAACTTCAGCATAACCTAGAAATTCTTGAAATGCCTCCAAAGGTTACAAAAATGCTTTCCAGCACAATTTCCTATGGGTTTCTTGACTAGATTGACTGCCAGCAACCTTATTTGATGATTCTTCAGTTACAGACATGCTCAGCGAACTGATGAACAGTTGAAATCACTGGAGTGAGTTTAGCAGCAATTGACATCTCTTGTGGGCATCATTCAACATATTCTCTTGCAGGAGTACGTTAAGGAAAAGAATAGGGATATCATCAAACCTTGCAGGAATTTTAGCACATACAAACAAACAATTATCCTTTTCTGACCACTGAATATACCTGCAAAAGTGACCCGAGGAATATTAATATATTTACTTAACAACATCTGTTTCAAAGCTTTCATGATTGAAAAGAATTTGTTAATCATATTTCTGAGAAATAGTTCTGTTCACAAATGCTTTAGTCTCAATGGTGTCGTATTATGATTGCCACTTCACTGCAACTTAGATGGTTTGTTATAAACAGATGCATGATTTTCTAAAGAAATGCACGACACAAAGTATAGCCAGATGAATGTAAAGGATTGCCTTTTTCCTGGAAGATTAGAACATTATTTATTTGCAGAGAGGGCATACTTTTTATTTTTTATGATGCTTTGTTTTCACTCAGGATTGCGGAGGTTGACTACAAATCATTCTCTGTTCCAGAACAAGGCTTTAGGGTTTAGATGTGCCTTTGTTGAAAAAAAAAATGTAATGAGCAAACTGTGGTTAATTTGGAACGTGTGAATAAAATGTGATGAATTCCATAGGGGAATCAAGGAGTATGCGGTTTTATTCAGTGGGTACTCCTCAGTTAGAACAGACACTACATATTTATCGCTCTCTTAAAAACGGATAATAGATTATTTAGGGTCACTGAGTCATCTGAGCTATGGAGAATCACACAAGTCTAATCCAGTCATCTGGCTTAATATTTAATATTATAGTTGAAGAATTTAACATTAAATGAGGTTCCATAAACATCACAATTTTGCTTTGTTACCTACTGGTGCATCCTTTTTCTTGTTCTTACTAGCACACTATTAATATCATGTTATATTTTTCATGGTAAGGAGTGTAAAGGAGATTTTTAACAGGTACTTAATTTTAATTAAAGCTCACTTAATCTGAAAATTGATAATTTAGAGACCTAAACCTAAAACACATTAGAGGAACTATAGTATAATGCACAGCCACACAAATTGTATCAGCTTTATCAACATTAGATATGTGTAATTAGTTTCATAACGAATTGCAATTCGTCTGAATTTGTACTTACATTCTTGCATTCAAAATATGGATAAATATGTTTCAAAAAACCTAGCAAAAACCAAAACATAACGAATCACAAAAAACATAACGAAACGAGAATGTATGTATCATTTTGTATTTCGTTATTTTCTCATTTTGTTATGTTTTTTCTGATTCGTTAGGTTTTTGTATCATATTGATCCATATTTTGAATGTAAGTAAGAATTCAGACTAATTGCAATTCGTTACGGAACTAATTACACATGTCTAATGTTGATAAAGCTGATACAATTTGTGTAGCTGTGCAGTATACTGTAGTTCCACTAATGTGTTTTAGGTTTAGGTCTCTAAATTCTATTAATCTATCTGTCTATATAGCACTATTTATCTATCAATATATCACTATCTATTTATCTATACCTGTATGCATATATACCTTTTCCCCATAATCAGTTTGGAGATGTTGTGGGAGCTGTTTGCTTTGAATTTATTTTCATGTCAGCAAAATAGCATGTGTTACTATTACATTTTTAATTTGTTTCAAAAAATCGACAGTATAATCAATTTTAAAACACAAAAACTATCTGAAACGATCTGAAACAAAACATAACGATCCAAATAAAAATGTTATAGCAAAATACCCGAGAAACTTAATTTGTTTCGTCTGAAATTGTTTCCCTCAAAAGCGAAACAAATTTTTCCGATATGCGCATTTCTAATCAACATTTTAAGAATAAAAATATGCCATCACTACAACTTCATCCCTAAAGAAGGTTTAGCAGCGAGTTATAAATAAATAAGAATATAAGGAGTCTCACTGTAAGACAAATGAAAAAAACATAGGGCAGAACTGCATATATAAATGATGCAGAAACCCCTGCTCATATAACATGCTCACAGGATATTAATGCAATAAGGGCACATCAATCAATATACTCAGCTGCTGTAATCTACCTGTAGACCTGTGGTGTAGCTGGAAACCACTGGTGAATCAGCTTTCAGAATCACTCAACACCATATAGGATGCAGGATACAACAAAAAGGCTGGACGAAATAAAAGTAGTAAAATCAAATTTAATAGGACATAATCGCTAATGCGTTTCGTTACATAAAAGTAACATTCTCAAGAAGAAAAGTCCATAAAACAATCCATCAAACCCTTTTACATATATACCCTCTTAAATGAAAAAAATACAGCTGATCCAAATTGAATCTAATCCACCCCCTGTTCAGTGATGTCTGACATCATTTCCGGTTCCTGTCGCCATTTTTGTAGTTCTTTCAAGGTTCCACTGGATATTGATGTCAGATACCACTGAACAAGGGGTGGATTAGATTCAATTTGGATCAGCTGTATTTTTTTCATTTAAGAGGGTATATATGTAAAAGGGTTGATGGATTGTTTTATGGACTTTTCTTCTTGAGAATGTTACTTTTATGTAACGAAACGCATCAGCGATTATGTCCTATTAAATTTGATTTTACTACTTTTATTTCGTCCAGCCTTTTTGTTGTATCCTGCATCCTATATGGTGTTGAGTGATTCTGAAAGCTGATTCACCAGCGGTTTCCAGCTACACCACAGGTCTACAGGCGTATTACAGCGGCTGAGTATATTGATTGATGTGCCCTTATTGCATTAATATCCTGTGAGCATGTTATATGAGCAGGGGTTTCTGCATCATTTACTTACAGTGAGACTCCTTATATTATTATTTATGTATTATTGACGAATGAAGGAGGAGTCTTCACTAGCAAGCTACGTATTTACTTTTATTTGTGCTGTTTTTTCTATTAACCCTCACTGCTGTTTTTTTTTTCCAGCGAGTTATGCCTAATCTGTTTATCATCATTCAGATGAATAAAACATGAATCCTCTACCAGATTTACAAAATGACTGGTTACATGAAAGATGCATAGCTATAAGTTAAGTATTATTGTAGTATGTGATAACTTTAACAGCACAGGCAGAGCAGTGAACAAAAGATAGAAATAATGGCTGACAGTGAGAGCATCTGTAGCAATAGACAAAACATCTTCATGACTATAATTGAAGAAAAAATATTAAATGACTTTTTTTTTTAAGAAACCTATTCAGATGCAGATTGTAGAATGAATAGTCAAATCTGTAATGGCATGCTGCTTATTGAAACCCGATGAGTAAAGCTTGTGACACATGAGGCTGGTAAGTTATGGCGTGTAGACAAGCACGAGTTAAAGAATCTATGCTGAGACAATGATTTGATTCTTAAAAATGCTACACATATATATAAAATATGTCAGACTTTAGAGGCCTCAGAGGAACAACTATGCACAACATGTCACCGTGCAGATGAAAAAACTGAAGCAGAGGTTACAGAGAGGAAACCAACAGAATCCAAAATACGGACTTAAAATGATTGTTCAGACAAGTGGGTAAATCAGGACAACAGATGCCATGAATAGGACGGTTTAAAACAGATTATATTATCTCTATTATATAGAGCCTAGAACTGCTCAGAGATAGCCCCACAGGACTGGGTGTGTGCCTGGGTGCTCCGTTGCAGAGGTCCACCCTCCCAATATCTACAGGTAGATGGAGCAGAGGGCAACACCAAATTTTCACAGGAAACATGTTTATTAAGAACAGTCCCTGAGGGCAGAAATAGAAACATTCAATATTAATAAGCCTTAATGATGTATAACACAAACAATCACACCAATCACATAAATTACAGAACTGGCCTAGACAGACCAATTCTTCCCCTGTTATCACTCTCAGCCCTGGCTCGCACTCCTGTCCTCACAAAAGCAGACCAATTAATGCATATAAATACATCCTTTACAAAACATTACAGGGTCTATTCACAAAGCACCGAAATTACCTGCAATTTTGGTGCTTTGCGTATCGGCCCATTACAGTGATCCCATTTTGCCAATAATAGGGTGAATTCACTATTTAGCGAATGGTCACCGTATTTTTCCAAAATCGGAGTCGCAGAAGAAGTTATCGGATGTTGGTTAAAACGGCCAAAGTGCCCCTATAACCGCCACATTGGCATCGGTGACTTCCACCAAACTGCAAAACTGCAAAGAGACTTGAGCGGGCACCACCGTAGAGCAGGCCATTAGTGCTGTTGCTCGTCCTGAGGACCCTCACAAACCCCCCTTTCCCTCACTATAAGTTTACAGGGTCATCCAGACGTGGACCCCTTGCTTGATGTGACTAGAGGGGTGTCAGCTGCCCTCCTGACGAGGCCTAACAAGGCCGAAACGATCGTCGGGGTTGCTGCACCTCTCGTGCAGGGATGACATCCTTGACAATCATTACTGGTCACCCTCATTGGGTGAGAGCAGACTGATTTGCATATGGAGCATTCATCCCTGTAATGGCACTAGCAAGCTAAAACCTTGTGAGACCTAAGCGGACCCCAGCATAGAGCAGGCCACTAGTACTGGTGCTCGTCCTGAGGTGGGCGCTACCATTAGCGTGAACAGTGTAATAGGGCCCAGTATCTGTAACAAAAAAAAGAAGACCCAATAATCAATTTTTTAATAAAACATTTCTAAGTTAAATTCCCTATCCAGGCCTTTTGGCCAGAGCGTCTCCATTCTGGGAATCCAATCTTCTCTATCTTACCAATAAAAGTTCTGTCTTCTCGGTGTCACCGGTCTCACCCAGTCTATCACCTGAAATCTCAGTAAGGCTATTGGATGGTTTTCTTTTGTAAACTAAAATCTTTCCTTCTATAGATGTGTTGCCGCAACTGCAATTGAAACAGTGGAACATGCCAAGAATGCTTTTTCTTTGCAGGAACCTCTTTTTATTTAACCCCTTCACTCCTGAAATAACAGGTATTCAAAGGCATCTGGTGCCCAATATTGAGTTATCCCTTAACTGCAGCAGAGCAGGACAAAAAGAAATGAAACGTGTTTGATGCAAATGAATTTCATTTGCCTTTGGCTTCTGAACATGCCCCTAAAGTTTTAGCACCGTGAGCATGATGCCCAATGTGCTAAAACCGATTAAAATCTTCTAGGAATTTGTCTAACCTTTCCCAAAATAAAAAAACATGAAGCCATGATCTGCAGTTGCAAGTAAGGGTAATAACTTCATATGGCCAGTGGGTGGGAACATCTGCCTGTCAAGTAGATTAATACAATAAGGAATAGTCCCAAAATTTCTAACAGGGTTATTCAAAGAGCACCACTTTTGTTTCCTGCACTTCGAGAATCCAGCATTCACTGCAGAGTCCTCGAAGTGCAGGGAAAATCCACCAAACACCACCGCATCAAACGGAAAAACCGCCGCAAAACCGCTGAACAAAACAGAACGCATCCAAAAATAGCCGACAATCCATTGGGCAGAGTGCCAACCAGCTGCTGAAAAAAGTTGAAGCTGAAAAAAATACTGCACGAAAATGTCTGATAGAGGAAAAAAAAACACTATCTAAAAACAATGGGAAAAAAAAGTCCAAAAAATCCCGAAAAATGCCTAACAAATCCTAAAAAAAAAAAAGAGAATTTTGCTGCAGATTAAAAGAATAAACAGTTTAATAGATATTTAATAAAAACTTAAATATTTTTACATTGAAACTTATGGGATGCGCCTGAATAAATCTGCTGAATGAAAGCACTAAACATCAGGGCATTTCACTTACATTTCCATGCTGTTGGGAGTTCTCTGAATAGATTAACCATTGCATCTCTATGGGGAGTTCATCACTGTTGAACAGCACCGTATTTCACTGGCAATTCGCCAATATTTGGTGAACTGCCTGCATTTTGAAAAGCCGAATAGCTCCGAAATTGCACTGTACGAGAAAATTCCCAGTTTGGTGCAGTTTTGGGGGCAGTTCGGCTGTCTTTGAATAACCCCTTTAGTGTATAATTAATGAAAATGATTTTACAAAAAAAAACACTGGTTCCTGACCATGTTTTTTTTGGAAAATCACTTGTGAATGGGTTAAAGGGACATGCATGCTTTGCTAGTGTGCTTTTAAAAATGTGCTATCCCTTTTGAATGAGTAAGTAGTCTCATACAGCAGACATAAAAAGCAAGTAAATATGATATTTTTTCATATTTACCTGCTTTTCTTTCTTGGCATTTTCCACACCCACCTCAGGAGGCACTTTAAACTAAACAATCAGTGTGTATACCTAGGTATAGATAAAAAACACACTGAGCATGTGCGACTTAGTTGCACCTCCTCCCTCCTGTACTATGAGCTGAGGGAGGGCGGGACTGAACTTTCACTCCCAGCTACTGCAGAGACAGGGAAGGTAAGAAATCCATACAAACAGGCATAAAAAGAGACAGCAAAGAGAGGGACAACAAAAAACACGGAGACACCCTGTCAGGGTTGGGGGAGCGGGAAGCAGGAACCAGGTGTAGAAGCTATAACGCAGTACAGAGTAGGGGATATCCAGAAGAAGAGTCAAGACTTTCCAGGTTTGGTACACAACAAGGATATATTAGCATTCGTTAGCAGGTATACAACTCTTAAGAGAAGCGACGCTGTGGCAATGATAGTGTGCAAGGACTGGGTATATATAGGCAGTTGGGGTGGTCACGCCCCTCTGAGCGGTGATGATCCGTCTCCCTATTGGGTCCCATCTGGGAGGTAGGCTCTCCCTGGGGGCGAGCCCAGTCCCTGTCTATCAAGGGCTCAGCCACGCCCCCCAACCTGTAAAAGGGAGCCTCCAGACCCAGACGCTGGTTTGGGCCACGCCCCCTCAAACCGCGCGGTGAGGAGTCAGGCACTGTGGTGTTCTGGGGCTCCAAATCGGCGCCATGACAGGCCCCACCGGCCGCTCGGATCAGGCGTGGTCCGCCCAACGCCGGAGGAGGCAACCCCCGTGATCGGGGCAGCGCCACTGCGACCACCGCAGGTGAGGGTCCAGGCCGCGAGGCGGCACCAGGTGGGTCCCGGGGTCGCCGAGATCCCGCTTTGGGGCATGACAGAACCCCCCCCCGAAGGAGCGCCCCCCGGGAGCGACCAGGGCCCGGTCTGCGCGGGTGCAAGCGATGAAACGCCCGGAGGAGAGCAGGTGCATGCACGTGCTGAACCGGTTCCCAAGACCGCTCCTCAGGGCCATATACCCTTTCCAATGCACATAATATTGGAGTCCGCCCCTATGTAGACGGGAATCAAGAATCCGGCCAATCTCATATTCCAGGGAATCCGACACCACAGAGGGAGGAGGAGGAGCAGGGGAGCGGTTGATAAAAGGATCGGGATGATACGACTTAAAAAGGGAGACATGGAAAACGGGGTGTATCTTGTATGAGTCCGGCAGTTGAAGACGAAAGGCAACAGAGTTGATCTTTTTAAGGATACGAAACGGACCCACGAACTTGGGACCCAGTTTTTTGGATGGACAGGGCAACCGAAGATTTTTTGTGGAGAGGAGGACCATGTCCCCGATTTGAAACCGGTGCAGGTCGTCGTCGTTTATCCGCAGCTTTTTTGTACGTCTCTTGAGCAGCTTGTAGGGTAGTCGCGGCTAAGCGGAATCCTTGCTTGAGATGGAGAAGGCGATTGGTTGCTTCAGGCACAGTGGTGGTTACAGGGATATTGGGAATAGCAGTAGGATGGAATCCGTAGTTTACATAGAACGGAGAGGAGTTTATGGAAGAGTGTTTACGAGAGTTGTATGAGAATTCTGCTGAGGGCAGGAGGTCGAGCCAGTCATCCTGGAGGAAGGAAGTGTAACAACGTAGGTGCTGTTCAAGAATTTGGTTGACTCGTTCCGTTTGTCCATTTGTCTGTGGGTGAAAGGATGAAGAGAGGTTTCGCTGTATTCGTAATAAGGAACAAAAGGCTTTCCAGAACTTAGACGTGAATTGAGTTCCCCTGTCTGTTGTTATAGTATCAGGAATTCCATGGAGACGGAAGATATGGGTAAAAAATAAGGAGGCTGTTTCTCCGGCAGTCGGTAATTTCTTACTAGGAATGAAGTGTGCCATTTTAGTCAATCTATCGACAACCACCATGATTGTGTTGAAACCTTTGGACGGAGGCAGGTCTACAATGAAGTCCATGGTTAGTTGTGTCCATGGTCTGTTTGGGACTAGTAGGGGGCAGAGTAAACCCGCAGTCTTGGTAAGATTGACTTTTGTTCTGAGACAAGTAGGGCATGATTGGACGTATTGTTTGATACTGAGCTCCACAGAGGGCCACCAAAACTGTCGAAGAACAAGATCCAAGGTTGTTCGTATGCCTGGGTGTCCAGCCTGTGGAGAATCATGACATGTATTTAAGACGTCGAAGCGAGCTTCTTCTGGTACGAAGACACGGTCCTTGGTAATATGAAGGCCTTCAGGATTTACTTCCAAAGAAGTGGTTGCGGTTAGAGTGCGAATCTTGTCATATACAGGGTGGATGATGCCAAGGAAACATTTTGAAGGTAGTATTGATGAGGGGGTAGAAGGAATACTACATGAGTGATGGATGCGAGAAAGGGCGTCGGCCTTACCATTTTTCTGACCCGGTCTGTAGGTGACATGAAAAATAAAACGAGCAAAAAAGAGAGCCCAGCGGGCCTGTCTTGGTTTGAGACGTTTGGCAGAACGCAGATACTCGAGGTTCTTATGGTCTGTATAGACAGTGATCGGGTGTGAGGCACCCTCCAGTAGGTGACGCCATTCTTCAAGCCCTCTTTTGATAGCTAACAACTCGCGGTCTCCTATGTCGTAGTTGATTTCAGCCGGATTGAGTTTTTTTCGAACAATATGCCACTGGGTGAAGAAGACCATCGGCCGCACGTTGAGAAAGGATCGCCCCAGTGGCTATTTCGGAGGCGTCCACCTCCAAGAAATAGGGTGTTTGAGGGTCAGGCATGGAGAGGATAGGAGTGGTAGAAAAACGGATACGAAGAGTGTTAAATGCCACTTGAGCCTCTGGAGTCCATTTGAAGGGTATTCCGGTCTTGGTAAGAATGGTTAATGGGTGTACTATCTTAGAGAAATTCTTTATAAACCTCCGGTAAAAATTGGCAAACCCTAGGAATCGTTGTACTGCCTTTCGGGTGTCCGGAATGGGCCAGGACAGGATGGTCTCTACTTTTTTAGGATCCATCTCGATCTTTCCTGGAGAAAGCACAAATCCGAGAAAATCCAACTTCGTAGTTTCAAATATGCATTTCTCGAGTTTGGCATATAGTTTGTTGTCACGGAGTCGTTGAAGAACGATACGCATATGGGAGCGGTGGTCTTCGAGGGATGAAGAAAAAATAAGGATGTCGTCGAGATAGGTGACAACGAAACAATCAAGGAGGTCTCTGAAAACGTCATTTATGAAATGTTGGAAGGTGGCCGGTGCGTTACACAACCCGTAGGGCATGACTGTATATTCAAAGTGGCCGTAGCGTGATCGGAATGCGGTTTTCCACTCGTCGTCTTGTTTCATCCTGACGAGATTGTAGGCTCCGCGTAAATCCAGTTTAGAATATATTTTGGCACCCTTCAGTCTCTCCAACAGTTCTGGAATGAGAGGTAAGGGGTATCGGTTTTTTACCGTTATCTTATTGAGGTCTCGGTAGTCCACGCATGGCCTTAACCCTCCATCCTTTTTATCTACAAAAAAGATGCCAGCTCCTGCCGGAGAGGTAGAGGGGCGAATGAATCCTTTTTCAAGGTTTTCTTTTATATATTCTTTTAACACAGTCAGCTCTGGTTCTGACAGGGGGTAGATACGGCCATAGGGAATGGCGGTCCCAGGAAGAAGATCTATGGGACAGTCATAGGGACGTCTTGGTGGTAGTGTCTCGGCTTTTTGTTTATCGAACACATCGTGGAACTCATGGTAGGCCTTGGGAAGACAGACATTAGTCTGCGTCATATCTTTGTCAAGTACGGACATTACAGTGTGTGTTCTCTGGAGACACGTTTGTTTACAACGAGGAGACAGAAACGACACAGATGCGGACGACCAGTGTACGTAAGGGTCGTGTTGTTTAAGCCATGGAAGGCCGAGTATGACCGGGTACAGAGGTGAAGAAACAATGTCAAAGCATAATGTCTCAGAATGCTTAGAACCTATGGTGACTTGTAACGGTATGGTTTCGTGTGTTATGGGTCCAGACTGCAAATGAGAGCCATCAACTAGTTGAACGCACACAGGAAAGGTTTTATTGTGAAGGGGAATAGACAAAAGTGAAGATAAGTTTTCATCCAGAAAGCACCCACTAGCTCCTGAGTCCACCATGGCTTGTAGCGGGATCGTCTTCTGCTGCCACTGTAATAAGATGGGGAGCAGTAAGAGAGGGGAGGGATTCTTGGATGTATGTATGGCATGTATGACATGAGGAATGGGCTTACCCCTTCTTGAAACATTTCTGATAGGACAATTACGAACTTGATGGCTGGCTTCAGCACAATAGAGGCATAGGCGGAGTTGGCGACGGCGGTCTACTTCAGCTCTGGTAGACGTCCGTTAACCAGGCCGATCTGCATGGGTTCAACCGAGGAACCTGGATTAGGCACCGGGACCAATGCTGTGGAAGCAGAAGGTTGTTCAGACAGGTTAGAGATGGGTCTAGGTATCCAAGGGAGTGTAGCTCCTCTTTCCTGACGTCTCTCTCTCATTCTGCGATCCACCAGAATACAGAAATCAATTAGGGCCTCCATATTAGGTGGTATGCCGACTCTAGCCAACTCATCTTTGAGGTGGTCCGCCAATCCTAAGCGGAATTGATCTAATAGTGCCGTGTCGTTCCATCCTGTTTGGTGAGAAAAGTGGCGAAATTCCGTGATGTACTCTTCGACGGGCCTACGACCTTGTTTAAGGGTTCTGATGACCGTTTGGGCTGTATCACGTTGGTGTGGGTCTCTATACATTGAGTCCAAAGCACGGGAAAATGAGGCCCAGGTATCTAGAGACGGATCATTCTGGCGAAGAAGTGTGTGTGCCCATCTTTTCGGTTCTCCACCGAGGAGTGAGATGACTGCTCTGACTCTTATGAAATCTGAGTTGTAGGTTCGAGGTTTTAGAGAGAACAAGACATGGCAATCTAGAACGAAAGTCTCGAACTTGGAACGATCCCCAAAGAAACAGTCAGGCAGGGGAACCTGAGGTTCTGGGGTGGCTTCAGCGATGGTTTGGGGTGCAACGAGTTCGTCACCAGGATCGTAAGGAGGTGGGGGACCCATTGCATGGAATTGGTCTCGCAGTTGTTGTTGCTCTGCATGTAATTCTTGAATGGTTCTGGTGAGACCGGTAACTTGAAGGGTTAGGGCTTGTACCGCCTCGGTAACTTCTTCGGGTTCCATGGTATGGCCACAGCGTACTGTCAGGGTCGGGGGAGCGGGAAGCAGGAACCAGGTGTAGAAGCTATAACGCAGTACAGAGTAGGGGATATCCAGAAGAAGAGTCAAGACTTTCCAGGTTTGGTACACAACAAGGATATATTAGCATTCGTTAGCAGGTATACAACTCTTAAGAGAAGCGACGCTGTGGCAATGATAGTGTGCAAGGACTGGGTATATATAGGCAGTTGGGGTGGTCACGCCCCTCTGAGCGGTGATGATCCGTCTCCCTATTGGGTCCCATCTGGGAGGTAGGCTCTCCCTGGGGGCGAGCCCAGACCCTGTCTATCAAGGGCTCAGCCACGCCCCCAACCTGTAAAAGGGAGCCTCCAGACCCAGACGCTGGTTTGGGCCACGCCCCCTCAAACCGCGCGGTGAGGAGTCAGGCACCGTGGTGTTCTGGGGCTCCAAATCGGCGCCATGACAGGCCCCACCGGCCGCTCGGATCAGGCGTGGTCCGCCCAACGCCGGAGGAGGCAACCCCCGTGATCGGGGCAGCGCCACTGCGACCACCGCAGGTGAGGGTCCAGGCCGCGAGGCGGCACCAGGTGGGTCCCGGGGTCGCCGAGATCCCGCTTTGGGGCATGACACACCCTAAGAAACTGTAAAGAGAGAGCACAAGAAAAGGTGCAGTGAGAGATAGAGCACACAAGAGACAGACAGCACAAGAAAGAGAGTGAGAGTGAGTGACTGTGTGAGAGACTTTGAGTGAGACAGTGAGTATGTAAATCTTGAAAGAGCGAGAGCGAGTCAGCGGGTGAGTGTGTGAGCGAGTCAGCGGGTGAGAGTGTTTTGCTTTCACAGTTGGTTGCAGAGATGCTAATATTCAGCTCCTCGGTTTCCCCAGTCTGAGGTCCTGAGCTGCACAGCTTGTGTTAGTTCATACAGTCACAGGTATTTATAAAGTGCTAGTAAGTTCCGTAGCGCTGTACAATGGGAGAGGCAGAATAACAAATGTCCATACAAGTTAAACACACAGAACAGTAAGAGAGAGGACCCTGCCCAAAAGCTTGCAATCTAAGAGGAGAGGGGTGATACGCTAGGTGAGAGTAATAGCTGAGTATGTGAAGTAGTGGGGTGCATGGGGGCTGTGGGAAAGATGGAGCAAGAAATGTAGTTCATGCGAAGCTTTGATTGGTGCAATAGTGGGTGGAGTAGTGGGTGGGGAAGAGGCGGGGAATATTCAGGAAGCAAGAGCTGAAGAAACACCTAGCTGCGGGGCGTCGCCAGAGAAGATGAAATGACAGAGTTTAAAGCAAAAACTTTTATTGATTTATTCTAGTTTGTCTATTAGGTATAAAAGTGTTTAAATGTCAAGTTAAAAAAAATATTTGTAGACATGCATATCCCTATAAGGTCAGTGGTTCCACACCAGCTTTCATCAGAAGGGCCCTCAAGTTCCTGTTTCATTTATAGGAGATTGAAATTCCTTTACTTCTGGGAAACACTGACATAGTAATCTCCAATGTTTAAGCAGTAGCCCATTACTATTTCAAATGCTTTGATAGAAATGATTTACAAAGTCAATAAACAGCCAATAAACTTGGATTAAGATTAACGCTAACTTTAACTTTACTACAAACCCCAGCTCTAACCCGGACTCAATTTATGCTATTATTTACTAAACTACAGCAATACTGTTTTTCCCATATTTTCCTTGTGCGTAAACTGTGGCAGTAAATAGTAATGTACAGAAGCTCACCTCCCACGTAAGTAAGCAAAAAATAAAAGGTGGAAAAACAAGCTCAACCAGTTGAATACATGGAGGCCCCTATTACATTCTTCGCGCAGTGTGTTTTGCGTGCGCAAATGCGCATTTGCGCGAGGGGCAAAACCCTTTGCGCTGAACGTCGTATTACAACGTTTGCGCAAACGATGCGCGTTAACGTTTAACGCGAGTGACCCTGCACAAAATAAATTTCGTGCGCGCATCCCATACTTAACATTGTGAGAGCAAATGCGTTCGTGCGCTGGTACACGGATGGTATTACAATCTTCTCTCAACTTTTTACGAACGATGTTTGAGTGAATTTTTTTAACGTCTTTGAAAAGCTGGTGGTAACTGCAAATCGGAACGTTTTGGCCGAAACGAAAAACACCAGCACGAAAAAAAATACAGCACAGTAGAGTTGCACATTATACACATACCCAAACAATAAAATTGTGAATTCGTGCATATTTTTTATTATTGCTGCAGCATGTATACTCAGATTTCCTTTGAAAGGCGCAAAAAGTCAATTAAGGTAAATTGATGTAATTTAAGGTTTTTAATTCTGATTGGCTGAATCCCGCAAAAAAAACAGTCCGCACACTGATTTACGTGCGCAACGTTACTGCACGCGTATTACACTACGTTTTGCGCGTCGTTTTTACGAACGTTATTTTTTTGACGGTTGAGAAAATGCTTTCGGATCGTAATACCATGTTAATTTTCGCGCAATAACGCTGGAATGTATAAAGCTTGTTAAAGAGTTTGGCAAAAATTAATTACAAGAAGACAAGTGGGCAGGACTCATTGATTAATATAATTGTTAGTGATTGCTTAATTTGGGTATTGGACTAGATTCATTAAAACGCTTTAAAAGTGCTGTTCAAATTCTATTTAGTGTTCCATTGCCATAAGTTTAAAGTGTAAGAAGAATAGATGTAGATTTCATCTTGGATTTTTTTTTCTAAAGCATTTGATATGGTTCCAAAGTAGTGGTTATTATGCAAACTAAAAAGCAATTGTTTTAGATGGAAATGTTTGTCCTTGGATTGAAAAGTAGTTTGTAGATAAAGGGCAGAGAATAGTTAAAAGGAATTTTTCAAATTGCTAAATGGAATACCTGAGGGTTCTGTCCTGTAGTTTTGTGTATTTATTATACTAAGTGGTTTCAGATTTATGACAAAATGTAAAATATTCAAAAACATCCAAAGTAAATGCGCAATTTAGTTTTTTTGATGAAAAAGCTATTCCACAATAAATTGGTTCAATACACCTTAATTGATAATATATTCAGTTAGAGGAGACACACTCAGGTTATATTATTTCCGGTAAACATGGCTGATATAGAACTTTAAATTGTCAATGTGAAGTAGATGTGACCGAGCATATTATGCACTGTAAAATATGGTGAAAGAAACGAGGAAAACAAGTTGAGATGTATCTGCCAGAAAAGGTTAAACAACCTTTTCTATAGACCAGGAATCTCAAACTCTGGCCCCCCATATGTTTATTATAAGGCACAGAATGACTTATGCGTCAGTGCCTAAAAGTGTCTCTAAGATACTGTATGTGATCTGCATTTGTAACTTAATAATATCCAGTAAAACTTAAAACTTAACAGGCAGCTGCTGCTGGTAACCAAAGGAGTCTAACAATATCCCTATTTAGTATAGCAAAACAATAGAATTTATGCATATAAAAGTGAACACATTTTTTTAACTGGTAAGAGTGACTCTTATATGCATAAATCCCAAATGTTTATTGTCTACAATTCCCAGAATTCTTTTAATGCAATGAATAGCAAGACAAACATGGGAGCTGATGTTCAGAAACATCTGGGGCACCAGTTACAATTACAAGCATTTATAAAGTGCCAACAAGTTCCGTAGTGTTGTACAATGGGAGAGACAGAATAACAAATATACGTACACGTTACACACAAGATGGAGTAGGAAATGTACAGCGGGGGAATCATGGAGTGAGCCCAAAGGCTTCTCTAAAGTGATGTGTTTTCAGAGACTTCTTGGAGGACTGGAGAGGCGGGGAGAATCCAATGTTGTGGGGGAGGGAGCTCCATAGAAAGGTGCAGCTCGGGAGAAGTCCTGAATTCGGGCGTTGGGGGTGCGGGTGGGAGGAACTGATAGCATCAGATCATTAGATCATTAGATCATTAGATCATCAGATCATTGGCAGAGCGGAGTGGTCGGGATGGGATATACCTGCTAATAAGGGAGGAGATGTAGGCAGGGGCGCGGTTATGGAGAGCTTTGTATGCGAGCACCAATATTTCGAAATGGATTCTAATTAGGAAATAGGAAGCCAGTGTTTGAGATCCCTAATATAGACCAGGGATTTCAGTGAACAAGAATGACAACAATTGCCTCCAAAGCAAGGGAATTATGAATTTGCAGTTTGCCAGACGTTACAAAATTCCTGCAAAGGAGCAGTAGCATCTCATCTATGAAGTCACATGTCACAAACAGTCATGAAACAATTTAAAAAACTCTGGGCCTCTCCATATAATGGCAGCATTTATCAGAGGCAGCTCTATACTTAGGCAAAATAGGCCATCATCTAAGGCCTGACTCAAGCCAGGGCCTCCCACAATTGTGTAAAATATCAATGTGTAAAACGCATCTAAACATATCCCCTACATTCATTTATCCCTGTATACCAAGAGAGATGTGTGAATCTTTGTTAAAATGAAACGGATTAAATTCTGCATTTTTTTGCATGTGAATAGAGCTCATATCGGACTCTTGTCTAAGGCACACAAACTCTAGAGCCACCTCTGGGTATAATGATAAAATAAGGAGATGGGGGGGAAATCACAAGACACAAACTACAGCTAACTAGGAGAAATATTAAAAGTCCTCCTGTGTGCAAAATAAAAGCATATTAACTACACTTACCAAGTACTGGAGCCTAGGATGGTGAAGATGACGTGTTCAATCTTATTAAAGCACACCATTCAAAGTGACCAGGATTAAAAAGGTCTGTGCGCAGTGGGAGTAAATATGGGGCAGATGTGTGTCCACACAACAAAAGGGGTAATCAATAAACTGTGTAAGGTAGTCCCAAGACTGGGGTCAGGAGATATGGTTCAAAAATGAGCAAACAGAGGTCAAGTCCAGAAAGGCAATCCAACAGCAGTAATCATCCACAGAGAAAAAAACATAAAACCTTGTACTGGAGTTTCAGGTTAGTGATGGACAGGTAACTGTTATATGTGATTGCAATTTTTTTTCATGGACCGCTGGTGGAAATCTGGTATCATGACTCCATGAAATGTTTGGTACAGACAAATAGGTGGAAATCCGTTAGGCTCCCTTAAAAGACTGGATAGAGGACCTGATTATGAGTGCTGGAACTAGGGCTCTACATCGTTTACGATAATGTTCTGTAGAGAGATGAATAAAAAATATTTTTTGGAAACTTGAGTTATCCATACTTTCAAGACCCAAGCTGCATATCACAATTAAGAACATCATATCAACAGTCATCATCATGGTGGAAGTATGATAGTGGCTGGATGATTCTGTAAGATAATGGTTGGTCCTCTGTTTGTGCTTCTGAAGTTACAATGTACTTGAGTTAAATAGCAGGATAACTATATATGTATTTCTCATGGCAACATTGACTTAGTGGTATCTGTTCCCCTCGCAGGAGTTACAGTAAGTTCTGAAAAAAACCTGAAATTACAATAAATCAGTGTATCTGCTCACCTGTGTGATATTTTTGCTTCACCCATATTGAGCGCACAATCCAGGCGTTTGATGTAGTAAACACTTTCTAACAAGATGTGTGACATTATTCTAAATTTATGCTTCCATTTACAAATTGGCTTCAGAGAAGAGGATGAATTCTGTGGATTATACCAGCCTGTTGTTTTCAGCACTACCATGCTCCTTCTGAAGTATGATTGACTACTGGGGACTTACCGCTAAATGTTAAAGACTTCCTTCAAGAATGAAACAGAACCTGAGGGACACTTCATGTGACTAGAAGTCTGCAGACCCAATCCATGTGACCAAGCTATAAACATCTTTGTGTTCTAGCTCTTACACATCAGAAATGACACAGGAGCCCGGCACTCCACTGCTAGGTATTTTAAACAGCTGCATTCACAGGCTTTATCACAACCTTTATGAAACTTGATAAAGGAAGTTTAGGCAGCCGGTGTTCCGTCGAAGAATACCAGAGCATCGAATAATGCCAGCAACTCTCTGTGCGTGCCAGCCAAAAATCCATGACATATGCAAAAATCTGCCATGAGCGTCGGTTTGTGCAAGCGCCACTGGAAGGGAATCCCCAGGCATGCGCACACAAGCCAGAGGCATTATATGACCCATCAGATAATGCCGTGCACATTCTGCGCATGAGCGTGCTGACGCCGCTGAGGAGGAAAAAGTTTTAGTATTTTCTCAAGCTTAATTTAATTAATTAATAAATTTATCATAATCCGAAAATAGTGCACCAGAATGTGCGAGGCAATTTTTTTCCCACGCAGCGTTAAGCGTTGTCGCGCGAAAATTAACTGTGTTATTACGATCCGAACGCATTTTCTCATCCGTCAAAAAATAACGTTCGTAAAAACGACACGCAAAACGAAGAGTAATACCCGCAGTAACGTAGCGTACGTAAATCAGTGTGCGGACTGTTTTTTGGCGGGATTCGGCCATTCAGAATTAAGAACCTTAATTGACATCAATTTACCTTAATTGACTCACTTAAGTTTTTGCACCTGTCAAAGTAAATCTGCAGCAATAATAAAAACACGCACAAATTCACAATTTTATTGTTTGGGTATTTGTAGAATGTGTAATTATACTTTGCTGTATTTTTTTTTTCGTGCTGGTGTTTTTTGTTTCGGCCAGAACGTTCAGATTTGCCGTTACCACCAGCTTTTCAAAGACGTTAAAATTATGTGCGCAAACGTCGTTCGGAAAAAGATGCACATCGATTGTAATACCATCCGCATACCAGCGCACGAACGCATTTTCGCTCACAATGTTAAGTATAGGATGCTCACAGTTCATCACGCTCGCGCAGGTCCATCCGCGTTAAATGATAACGCGCATCGTTTGCGTGAACATTGTAGTTCTGCGCAAAGGGTTTTGCCCCTCACATTAACCCTTTCGCTGCTGAGGCTTTTCACACCTCTGTGCTGAGGTCATTTTTACCGGTTTTGCTCATCATGTTTAAACGTGTTTTGAAGGCTTATTTTAGTATATTACCCAGACATATTATATATATCGTTCTTTCCGTCAGACTCGGTAGATTCATAATATGTCATTATTATATGTATACGTTATGTCATGTCTGTATATTATAACAAAAAATGCAATAAAATATGTATTTTCAATAATTTACAACGTGTAAAGTTTTTTTTTCACATTTTAACATGCGAGCAATTGCGGTTATATTTTGTATGGGGTGCGCTTGTTAAAAAATTAGAGATGGGTCTCGTTACATTTTTTTTGGGGAAAATTACGCGATTTTTAACAAACGCACCGCATACAAAAATCGTTAGTGCAGCATCATTGCTCACATTATAATGAAATGGGAACAATATTGCTGTAACAAACCAAAAAAAAGAAAAAAAAATTGTTTATTTTTATAATTTTTTTTAAATTTTTTTTTAATTTTATTTTTAATTTTTTTTTACAAAATTTTTCACAGTAGTGTTTGGTATCGTTGGAACGGCCATGCTATGGCCAATCCAGCAATACCAAACTTTAACCCCTAGCTGCCACGAATCGGGAGATAGGGAGTTCATTGGAACTCCCTATCTCCACCGTTGGTGGCAGTTAGGGGTTAACTCTAGGACTGGCGTCATCGTGCTATGCACGATGACGCCAGTCCTCAGGGGGAGTTCCCGGAGGCTTGGCCGACATCCAAGATGTCGGCCAGCTCCGGGAAAGGATAACGAACCGGCGCTTTTCAGTGCCGATTCGCGATCCAGCTCCCCAGGGGTTAATGCCAGGCACCATTTGGAAGGGCAGGCTGTGCCCTTCCAAATGGTGCCTGGGTTAACCCCCTGCACACCGCCGATCGGGAGGGAGAGAGTTCCGAAGGACCTCCCCCCCTCCCTTTCAGGCGCCTCCTCTGCACATGCGGGGGGGGGCGCCTGAATTAGGTGTCATCGCGCTGTCGCGATGACACCTAATTTCAGCGGCTGCGGTTCCGGATGCTGGGCTGACATCGAGGATGTCAGCCCGCACCGGGGGGGCCAGCGATCGGCCGGAACCCGGCCGAACACTGACCCCAATGGGAGGACGCGCTGAGCGCGTCCTCCGCACAGCAGCAGTAATGCGGAGGACGCGCTGAGCGCGTCCTCCGCATTGAAGTGGTTAATCATTTTTGCACACGTGCACTTTTTTGCGCGAAGAATGTAATAGGGCCCTTAGTGTTGTATTTTTACATATGCCTACCTTAGTTCTTGTATTAAAAAGGGTTGTCACATTTACATTTTGGTTATTTTTAAAGCCAAATACCATAGATACTCGAGTATAGCGCGACCCGAATAGAACGAGATGGATAGAGATTTATTATGGAAATGAGAGAATACTCAAGACTCGAATATAGCGCAAGGAACAAAATTTTACTGTACCGGAAAACAATTAAAATCCTTCCAGGTTCTCTTAACACTGTCAGGCTACCCCTCAGGCCAGGGTGCTCTGCTCTAGAATGATTGCAGTTGTTACTAAGTATGAAGCCGCCGGCCACCTGTTTTCTTTACTAGCGATTAGATGGCCAGTGGAGGCGAGCGAGGTGAATGATTGGCTTAAACAGAGCGTGCCCTCTGGCCGTGATGAATCCCATCTCTCCTGAATCTGGGAGTTCCTGAAGTGTTTGCAAGCATCAGGGAGCCCGCATTCACTTCAGCAAGACTACCGGAACATCCGGGAGACATGGGATCTAGAGCAAGGAAAGTTTTTTTTTTTTTTAAACACACGATGCAGATGTCTCGACTATAACGCGACCCTTCCAATTTTAAGGTAAGTTTTTGTCACCAAAATCTAGCGGTATACTCGAGTATCTACAGTAATGTAATTTATAGCAATACACTTAACTGTAACTTAAAAAGAGAAAAGAAAGAAACAAATGAAAGCTGTGTTTGTGCAAAGCATAGAGGGATGCTTTCTGCGAAAATAATTTCTATGATGAAACTTTGGTATTTTAAGCACTGGTAAAGGTGCTTTGTGTGATTTACCTGTATTTGACATAATATTTACTATGGATTTGCTGAAATTGTAGCAGTTTTTCTCGTTTTATAATTTTAATCAATTTAATTATCAATTTACAGAACTGTCTGGCAGATGACTATCATTGTATAGTGTATTCCAGGCATGTCCCAGGCTCAGCACCTCTTATGTGAGAATGTTGCTTGTTCACCCCTAATAATGGGTATTTATGTATCAGCACAAGTCAGGTCTTACAGCAAAGTGTTATGATTGCAATGGCAAACCCTCATTACTCTCTATTACTATAAAACCCACTATAAATCATTTCATAGCTACAGTAATTGGCCACAGACTTCATTAATGCATTTGGGTTTTGTAACTTTTCCTAGATATACTGTAAACATGCTTTAATTCTTATACAATGATGCTGCCTATGTGTTTCTTTGTGAAAGGGAAGATTGTTGTCACAGGTAGTAGCCAATTTATGGCAATATTACATTCTTGACACTAACATGGAGACGGTAAGCAGGAAAGTCTGTGCCTGCAGATTTTCCATTACCTTCTCAATGTTAATGTCATATTCCAGGGAAGGTGCTATCTCAGTGTCACGGGATCCCTTGATCCCTATACGCAGGCACTGCCTACCTACACTGCCGGACGTTAGAATAGCCTAATTACTAAACATAGGAGGGACACACAGAATAAAGAAAGACAGAACAAGCTGACGTTAGGAACCAGAGCAGATATTCAGACAAAGCCAGAATCAAAACCAGAACGGGTAGTCAGGCAAAGCCAGGAATCAGAACCAGAACGGGTAGTCAGACAAAGCCAGGAAACAGAACGGGTAGTCAGACAAAGCCAGGAATCGGTACACAATGAATCAAGGAGAGTAAGGATTAACACGAGAATAGTCAGGAACAAAGTCAGTCGATTCACGGTATATCAATATCACAGGAGAAAAAAAATCGCACTGACCAGGATGAACCACGACAGGGCAATGAGACTCACCGCTGGGTTTTTAAATCTGGCGGACATCGCGTCATCATGCCTCGCCCCACCCTCATGACTGACCCGCAGCCACGATCACTGGCAATAGCACTCAGCAACAAGCACTCAGCTGGGGGACCCATGAAACTGACATCATCACACCCGTTTCGATGATGTTAGTGCGTCGGGAGGGGTATAAACACGCAAATATGACTTTGAGGAAGTCAGGACTGCGTGGGACCTCAGACAGAGAGGTGTGTATCGGGCGGGAGGGGGGTTGATGCATCCTGGGTCTGTTATTACACAGAGCCCTAAAATCGATGGCATAGCATTGATTTTAGGGCTCTGTGTAATAACAGACCCAGGATGCATAAAAGTGAGACAGATGTCATTTGCATATCCTACCCAGAATTCCTTGCTGCATATGGGGAATGTTGCAAAGGAGCTCTGGGATGCAATTTATCTAATTGCTGTGATGTGCAAGTGGCTTTTGCAATAATAAACACACTTATTACAGTGTGGAGGCTAGGGATGAGCTGTTCGGGTTCGGACGGTTCGGAGTTCGACCCGAACTTTGGAAGTTCAAAGTTCGCAAATTTCGAACTTTTTGGGCGTGTTCGGTTCGAGTTGGAAAAAAAAAAGAAATTTTGAAAAAAGTATAGAAAATGCTTAAAAAAATACAAAAAAATCTAGAAATAAAGAGACTCTTTACTGCAGAATATTATAAGCAACGGTTTATTAGATATGGAATTAAAAACTAATGTGTACGTGAAAAGATTATCAACTCTAAATGACCTCTGATCACAAACGGGCATAACACCAGGTGTTTTAGTCTGGTAATCAATTTGATACATTGTACAATATAGTGAGGGGGTGGTGTCTGCTTCTGATTGAGATTTGAGAATGAATTTCCCTAAAACATCCTAATATGCTGCATTTAACCCTTTCGCTGCTGAGGCTTTTCACACCTCTGTGCTGAGGTCATTTTTACCGCTTTCGCTCATCATGTTTAACCGTGTTTTGTAGCCATATTTTGATATATGACCCAGACATATTATATATCGTTGTTTCCGGCAGACTTGGCAGATTCATAATATGTCATTATTATATGTATACGTTATCTCATGTCTGTATATTATAACAAAAAATGCAATAAAATTTGAATTTTCAATAATTTATTATGTGTAAAGTGTTTTTTTTCACATTTTAACATGCGATCGTTTGCGGTTATATTTTGTATGGGGTGCACTTGTTAAAAAAATTAGAAATGGGGTCTCGTTACATTTTCTTTTGGGGAAAATTTCGCTTTTTTAACAAACGCACCGCATACAAAACTCGTTAGTGCAGCATTATTGTTCACATTATAATTGAAATGGGAACAATATTGCTGCATTAACAATACAAAAACAAACCAAAAAACTTGTTTATTTATTTTTTTTTTTTTTAAATTTTTAAATTTTTACATGATCATGTTTAGTATCCTTGGAAAGGCCATGCTCTGGCCGATCCAATGATATCAAACATTAACCCCTAGCTGCCACGGATCGGGAGATAGGGGGTTCATTGGAACCCCCTATCTCCACCATTGGTGGCAGCTAGGGGTTA
Organism: Leptobrachium leishanense; assembly: GCA_009667805.1. Classification (NCBI taxonomy): domain Eukaryota; kingdom Metazoa; phylum Chordata; class Amphibia; order Anura; family Megophryidae; genus Leptobrachium; species Leptobrachium leishanense. The sequence continues at coordinate 480,079,015 of CM019063.1, read as the reverse complement.
ACTCCAGGACTGGCGTCATCGTGCTATGCATGATGACGCCAGTCCTCAGGGGGAGTTCCTGGAGGCTTGGCCGACATCCAAGATGTCGGCCAGCTCCAGGAGAGGATCACGATCCGGCGCTTTTCAGCGCCGATTCGTGATCCGGCTCCCCAGGGGTTAATCACAGCCACCGTTTGGAAGGGCAGGCTGTGCCCTTCCAAATGGTGCCTGGATTAACCCTCTGCCCCCCGGCGATCGGGAGGGAGAGAGGTCCGAAGGACCTCCCCCCCTCGCTTTCAGGCGCTTCCTCCGCACATGCGGGGGGGGGCGCCTGAATTAGATGTCATCACGCCGCCGCAATGACATCTAATTGCTCCGCCGGGGTCCCGGAGTGCTGGGCTGACATCCAAGATGTCAGCCCGCACCGGGGGGCGCAGCAATCCGCCGGAATCCAGCGGATTGCTGCCTCCTGTGCATGGACGCGCTCAACGCGTCCATAGCACAGGAGAACCACTTTGCTGGACGCGCTGAGCGCGTCCATAGCAGCCAAGTGGTTAACTGTTGTATGAAATAAATCTAAAGCAATGTTATTTTTCACGTCGGGATTAAACATTCACAGGGTTATACAGAGAGCGGTGAAAAGCAGGAGAATAACTGGAGAAGTGAAAATTCTAGGTCAAAATAGCCAAACCAGAAAAATTCTCCCACTTAACTCACTTTCCAAATTGGTTATTTGCTCTAGATTTTTCTCTTCTCCTGCCAGTTCTCCTGGCTTTCACCTCTCTCTCGGGGTTGTTCAGAGAAAGGTGAAAACCAGGAGAATGGCAGGAAAAGAGCACAATCTGGACCAAATAGCCGATTTGGAAAGTGAGATAAGGCTAGGGTCCGACTAACGCATTTTTCGCAGCGACTGTCAAAAAGTGCGTCCGAACGCATTGCCGTATTTTTTCACAGATTGCGCGAAAACGGTCATACGATGCGCATTTTTGTGCGTGATTTTTTACAGATCCAAACCAGGAAACTTTGGGTGTCTGGACGATATGTTGGCCGGACATGAGCAGGGTCTGACGTCTCCAAATCACGCACACACGCCGCTAGTGGACGCAGCGCACTCTGTACGTCCATACTAGCGGTTCTGCGTTCTCGAAAAAATGCGTTCATTTTCCACTTGCGTTGCGCAGCCGGACTTTTGTGCGACCGTACTTCGTATATTGGCCATCATTGCCCGTCATTTGCTACTAGTGCGGCCGTGATTAAGTGCGCCTAAACGCATGTTAAAAATTCGCTAGTCTGACCCTAGCCTAAATGGGAGAATTTTTCTGGTTTGGCTATTTTGAACTAGAATTTTCCATTCTCCAGTCATTCTCCTGCTCTTCACTGCTCTCTGAATAACCCTGACAGGGTTATTCAGAGAAAGGTGAAACTCAGGAGAATGACTGGAGAATGGAAAATTCTAGGTCAAAATAGCCAAACCAGAAAAATTGTCCCATTTATCTCACTTCCCAAATCGGCTATTTGGTCTAGAATTTTCCATTCTCCAGTCATTCTCCTGCTTTTCACCGCCAAAAAATCAGTAAACTTTTTCTGCGTGTCCGAAAATGTCTCCTCTTTTCATACAGACTGCTGTCCCAAGCAGTTGTTTATGGATAGATTAACGGAAAAGCATTTACCGTCATTTGAAATGTCATTTTTTGGTTTTTACATATTTCTATACATCCTAGAAATCCGCCACTTCACGGGCAGGTTATGGGGACCTCCTAGGCACGATATTTGAAGGAATTTTTGGTTATTATTTTTAACCCTTATTTCATGGAAAACTCACTGTCCTTTTAAAAACGTTTTTTTTTTTACTTTTTGTCCTTGTTTCCTGTCCCCCAGGGCACTACCCGGACCCCCATACACCTTTTATGGCAAATATGTAGCATATATGCCCTCTTGGAGGGCACTCTAGAAAACCGAATTTTCAGCCCTATTGACTTGCATGGGGGTTCGGGTTCGGGTTCGGACCCGAACAAATGGGAAGTTCGGGTTCGGGCCCAAACCGAACTCGGTGGGTGTTCGGCTCATCCCTAGTGGAGGCCTTTTATCTCACTTTTTGTCCTCCACTACAACCCTATATATAGGGTCACAATATATTCCACTAGTTAATAAATATAAAAGAAACAGACTGAAACCAATGTGGCTTAGTAGGAAGGTAACTAAGGAAATGAAAAATAAAAAGAAGGCATTTAAAGCTTTTAAATTTGATAAATCTGAGGCATCCTATAAAGCATATAGGGTAGCCAATAAAGCATGTAAAAATGCGATTAGATGGGCTAAACTAGAAAATGAAAAATAAATAGCCAAAGAGAGCAAGACCAACCCTAAAAGATTCTTTAGGTACATAAATTCTAAAAAACCCAAGAGTGAAAATGTAGGTTCACTAAAATCTGAGTCAGGGCTATTGTTAACTGAAGATCAGGATAAGGCAGAAATTTTAAATGATTATTTTTCTTCAGTATTTATCAAAGAGAAACCTATAACAGGAGACATGAAATTCATTAATAAAAACTTACTAATAGGTAATATTTCAGGAATAGTACCAGAGGATTGGAGAAAAGCTGACGTGGTCCCTATATTTAAGAAAGGTTTAAAATTTGTGCCTGGGAATTATAGACCTGTGAGCTTAACATCTGTGACTGGGAAAGTATTTGAGGGGTTACTAAGGGATAATATTCAGGAATTTATTGGGAGGTATAATGTAATTGGCAAAAATCAGCATGGTTTCATGAAACACAGATCATGTCAGACTAACCTAATTACGTTCTATGAGGAAGTAAGTAGAAGTATAGATCAGGGGGTCGCAGTGGATGTGATTTACTTAGATTTTGCCAAAGCTTTCGACACAGTTCCACACAAAAGGTTACTATTTAAATTAAGAAAAAATGGTCTAGATGAAAATACTTGTTCTTGGATAGAAAACTGGATAAAAGATAGGGTACAGAGAGTGGTCATAAATGGTACATTTTAAAGATGGACACCAGTGGTAAGTGGTGTCCCTCAGGGGTCTGTTATAGGACCAATACTATTCAATTTATTTATAAATGACCTTGAGATAGGCATTGAAAGTCATGTATCAGTGTTTGCAGATGACACAAAGCTAGGAAAAGTAATACAATGTGAGCAGGATGTTACTTCGCTGCAGAGGGATTTAGATAGATTGGGGGACTGGGCACTTAAATGGCAGATGAAATTTAATCTAGATAAATGCAAAGTTATGCACTTTGGAGTGAAGAACACACAAGCAATTTATACCCTAAATGGTACGGAGTTAGGGAAATCCAAGCAGGAGAAGGATTTGGGAATAATCATAGACTTCAAACTAAGTAACAATGTGCAATGTCAAACAGCAGCCGCCAAGGCCAGCAAAGTACTGGCATGCATTAAAAGGGGAGTTCACTCACGGGATGAAAACATAATTTTGCCTCTGTATAAATCAATGGTCAGGCCGCACCTTGAATATGCCGTGCAATTTTGGGCACCTGTCTTAAAAAAAGATATTATATCGCTAGAAAAAGTGCAGAGACGGGCAACTAAATTAATAAGGGGATGGAAGGGTTAAGTTATGAGGAAAGACTAACAAGCTTAAACCTGTTTAGTTTAGAGAAAAGGCGCCTTAGAGGGGATCTGATAACCTTATATAAATATATACGGGGCCATTATCAACCATTGTCTGATAACCTATTCATTAACAGGTCTATACACAGGACACGGGGTCATCCATTTAGACTGGAAGAAAAAAAATTTAGCTTAAAGCATAGGAAGGGTTATTTTACGGTGAGAACAATAAAGCTGTGGAATTCTCTGCCTGTTGAGGTGGTTGGGTCAGAGTCTGTACAGACTTTTAAAAAACGACTGGATGACTTCCTGCAGACACAGAATATTAAGGGTTATAATATTTAATATGTGGGTAAAAGCTTCTTGATCCAAGGAGAAATCTGACTGCAATTCTGGGGTCAAGAAGGAATTTTTTCCCAGTATGTTGCATATTCAGAATGGGTTTTTTGCCTTCTTTTGGATCAACAGCAGTAGGTTATGTGGGAGAGGCTGAACCCGATGGACGCATGTCTTTTTTCAGCCTATATAACTATGTAACTATGTAACTATATATATACTAGCTTTTGCCCGCGGCTTCGCTCGCTTGGATTTTAGGATTTGTTAAACTAGTTTTTTAAAAGAAACTTGAGGTTTTTTCCCCCCACTTGGGATTTTTGGAAAATTGTAAAACACGTGTTTTTTTATTTTTCAAGAAGAACGTAAGAGCCAAATTTCACACCTGTAACATCTTTGTTTTTTGAAATATAGGTACACTGATAAAAGTATTCACATCCCTTTCCCCCACCCCCCTTAACTGGATTTTCAGAAAATGGTAAAACATGGGGTTTTTTTGCACGAGGATTGAAATATCGAATTTCACACCTGTAACATCATTGGTTTTTGAAATATAGATATAGTGATAAAGGTATTCACCCCCCTTTTTTCACCCACCACGTGGGATTCTTGGAAAATGGTAAAACATGTGTTTTTTTATTTTTCAAGAAGATTGTAAGTGCCAGATTTCACACCTGCAACATCTTTGGTTTTTGGAAATATAGGTATACTGCTAAAAGTATTCAACCCCCCTTTTTCCCCCTCCCACTGGATTTTTGGTAAATGGTAAAATAGGCATTTTGTTTCTCAAGACAAATCTAAATACCAATTTTCACATCGGTAACATCTTCTGTTTTTGAGATGTAGGTATCCTGTTTAAAAGTATTCACCCCCTTTTTTTTACCCCCCACTTGGTTTTTTGGAAAATGGTAAAACATGTGTTTCTTTATTTTCAAAAGATTGTAATTACCAAACTTCACACCTGTAACATCTTGGTTTTTGAACTATAGATATACTGATAAAAGTATTCAGACCCCTTTCCCTCGACCCCCCCCCTTATTTGGATTTGGAAAATGGCAAAACACATGTTTGTTTGTTTTTGCGAAGATTGTAAATACCAAATTTCACACCTGTAACATCTTTGCTTTTTGAAATATAGGTATACTGATAAAAGTATTCAACCCCCCTTTTTTCCCGCTCCCACTGAATTTTTGGAAAATGGTAAAATAGGTGTTTTTTTGTTTCTCAAGATGAATCTAAATACCAATTTTCACGTATGTAACATCTTCTGTTTTTGAGATATAGGTATCCTGTTTAAAAGTATTCAGCCCCCCTTTTTTTCATCCCCCCTTGGGATTTTTGAAAAATGGTAAAACACCTGTTTTTATTTTTCAAAAAGATTGTAAATACCAAATTTCACGTCTAACATCTTTGGTTTTTGAAATATAGGTATAATTATAAAAATATTCAGACCCCTTTCCCCCGACCCCCCCAATTGGATTTGTGGAAAATGGCAAAAAACATGTTTGTTTTTTTCACAAAGATTGTAAATACCAAATTTCACACCCGTAACATCTTCGGTTTTTGAAATATAGGTATACTGATAAAGGTATTCAACCCCCGTTTTTGCCCCCCCAATGAATTTTCAGAACATGGTAAAATAAGTGTTGTTTTATTTTTCAAGACGAATCTAAATACCAATTTTCAGGACTGTAACATTGTCTGTTTTGGAGATACAGGTATCCTGTCCTGTTTAAAATATTTAAAATATTCAACCCCCTTTTTTCACCACCCCCCCCCACTTGGATTTTTGAAAAATGGTAAAATATGTGTTTTTTTATTTTTCAAGACGAATCTAAATACCGATTTTCACATCTATAGCATCTTAGTTTTTTTGAGCTATAAAATATTCAACCCCTTTTCACCCCCTTATGGGTGGAAATTTTGAAGGTCAACTGCCTAAATCATAAAAACAGTTGACCTTCAAAATTTCACATTCCTAGGTTAAACGGTTTCAGTTGGGCATTGATGAGTCAGTCAGAACTTTCGCGTTTATATATATAGATGTATTTAACCCCCATTTTTGCCCCCCCATGGAATTTTCAGAAAATGGTAAAATACAAGTTTTTTTTATTTTTCAAGATGAATCTAAATACAGATTTTCACGTCTGTAACATCTTCTGATTTTGAGCTATAGGTATCCTGTTTAAAATATTCAACCCCCTTTTTCACCCCCCTAGGGGCGGAGTTTCCAAAAATCTTTGCTTAGTGGGTGCCCACATCATAAAAACAGTACACCTTCAAAATTTCACGTTCCGAGGTTAACGGTTTCAGCTGAGCGTTGATGAGTCAGTCAGTCAGTCCATCAGGACTTTCGCGTTTATGAAAAAAGTATTCAACCCCCCTTTTTGCCCCCCCAAGGAATTTTTCAGAAAATGGTAAAATACATGTTTTTTTATTTGTCAAGATGAATCTAAATACCGATTTTCACATCTGTACCATCCTCTGTTTTTAAGATATAGGTATCCTGTTTAAAATATTTAAAATATTCAAACCCTTTTTTTTGCCACCCCCAGTTGAATTTTTGAAAAACGGTAAAATATGTGTTTTTTTATTTTTCAAGAAGAATCTAAATACCGATTTTCACGTCTGTAACATCGTCAGTTTTTAAGATATAGGTATCCTGTTTAAAATATTTAAAATATTCAACCCCCTTTTTTTGCCCCCCCAGTTGAATTTTTTTAAAAACGGTAAATTAAGTGTTTTTTTATTTTTCAAGAAGAATCTAAATACCGATTTTCACATCTGTAACATCTTCTGTTTTTGAGCTATAGGTATCGTTTTTAAAATATTCAACCCCCTTTTTCACCCCCTTAGGGGCGGAGTTTCCAAAAATCCTTCCGTAGTGGGTGCCCACATCATAAAAACAGTGCACCTTCAAAATTTCACATTCCTAGGTTAAACGGTTTCAGCTGGGCGTTGATGAGTCAGTCAGTCAGGACTTTCACGTTTATGATAAAAGTATTCAACCCCCCTTTTTCCCCCCAAAGGAATTTTCAGAAAATGGTAAAATACGTTGTTTTTTTTATTTGTCAAGATGAATCTAAATACCGATTTTCACATCTGTACCATCTTCTGTTTTTAAGATATAGGTATCCTGTTTAAGATATTTAAAATATTCAACCCCCCCTTTTTTTGCCCCCAGTTGAATTTTTGAAAAATGGTAAAATACGTGTTTTTTTATTTTTCAAGAAGAATCTAAATACCGATTTTCACGTCTGTAGCATCTTCTGTTTTTGAGCTATAGGTATACTGTTTAAAATATTCAACCCCTTTTCCACCCCCTTAGGGCGGAGTTTCCAAAAATCCTTCCTTAGTGGGTGCCTACATCATAAAAACAGTGCACCTTCAAAATTTCACGTTCCTAGGTTAAACGGTTTCAGCTGGGCGTTAATGAGTCAGTCAGTCAGTCAGTCAGGACTTTCGCTTTTATACATATACATATATACATATATATATATATATATATATATAACAAAGATTTACTTTAGTTCTGGTAATTTACTAAACATTTATATGTATTAAAACCCATTGTTTAATTCAAGGAGTATTGTTTTGCAACATTAATGTGAGTATAACAGAAAGCACTAGCTTTGCATTCATGCTATAATGATCTTTTCGGAAGCTTTATAGATAGTAAGGTCAATGCAGACATGCCTTTGAACAAAGGTATTCTGTTATGTAAGTGTTGTGTTGTTATAAGTCACTTTAAGAATCTCAAATAATGGAATGTCTGCAGGTCAGTCTGTATTGAATGGTCTAGATTGTTGCTGACAAGGTTCTTTGAGATATGTAAATTCCACACAATACAAAAAGAAGTAGAAGTCAACTATAACAATCCATGAAATCCAAACAAGTTGCAAATAGTATTTAGGAAACGTTCCATAAATGTCTATCAGGTAAATTTACATAAATTAATTGGGTTTGGGTCGAAATCCCTAAAACCAGGTTCCCTAATGCCAAAATCCCGACGGCCAACTTCCGGACAGAACAAGTGCCGGACATACCAAGTTCCCTACACAGACAACTCCCTGGCGGCCAACTCTCAGACATCCAAAATCCCAGCGGCTAACCCTAACCCTACTCCCTAACCCCTAAACCTAGCCCTAACCCTAATCCCCTAAACCTAGCCATAACCCTAACCCCTAAACCTAGCCCTAACCCTAACCCCTAAACCTAGCCCTAATCCTAACCCCCTAAACCTAGCCCTAAACCTAACACCCCAAAACCTAACCCTAACCCCCTAAACCTAGCCCTAACCCCCTAAACCTAGCCCTAAACCTAACCCCCCCAAAACCTAGCCCTAACCCTAACCCCCTAAACCTAGCCCTACTCCCTAACCCCCTAAACCTAGCACTAACCCCCTAAACCTAGCACTAACCGTAACCCCCTAAACCTAGCCCTAACCTTAACCCCCTAAGCCTAGCCCTAACCCCCTAAACCTAGCCCTAACCCATACCCCCTAAACCAAGGCCTAACCCCCTAAACCTAGCCCTGATGCCCTAAACTGAACCATAACCCCTAAACCTAAGCCTAACTCCCTAAGGCTGGCGTCAGACGAGCGTAGTGTTCACGTCCGTGATTGCGCCTAAAAGTACGTCCGTGATAGCATGACAGAAAGCCCATCGGAGCCCGACACACGAAGTACGACCGCACTGAACTGCGGACGCACAACGGCCACGGCCCACGGACGCAAGGCAGGCAAGAACGTACAACCCCTAGAACGGCCGCACAAAGTGCGCTGCGTCCGCAACGTCTGCATAGCTTTGTGTGTGAGTGATGGAACGTGGTCAGACGGACTGCATTTATATGTCCAGCATTTTTCACGGACAAAATGGTTTTGCTTTTTAATTTATTTTTCCTCCTACATCCGTCAAAAAATAAACGTCAGTGAAAAAAACGGACTGTGTGACCACTACTGCGTCTTCCGTACTGACGTACGTCCGTGTGCAAGGACGTACAGTCCGTAGAAATCACGCTCGTCTGACCCTAGCCTTAGGGTTCGGGTGTTAGCATTAGGGTTAGCCGCTAGGATTTTGGATGTCTGGAAGTTGGCCGTGTAGGGAACTTGGTATGTCTGGCACTTCTGTCTGGAAGCTGACCATCGGGATGTTGGCATTAGGGAACCTGGTTGTAGGGATTTTATCCCGCACCTAAATTAATCCAGTAAGGAGAGAGTATACATTTCGTATTGATACTGGATGGGATCAACGTCAGTCCATTTACTAAGTGCCAATTTACGCAAAATTCAAGGTTTTTTGTATATGTTGCCAGAGCATGGCCTTTCTAATGATACCAAACATTACCAAGTTAAGTGTAACCAAAAAAAAAGTAAAAAAATAAATAAAAATTATTAAATTTATTATATTTTGTTATAAAATATTTTTAAAAATTCACTAATTTATTAATGCAGCACTCTTGCTCACTTTTCAATTATAAATGTGAACAATAGTGCTACACGAAATACAGTAACAGGTTCCCATTTCTATATTTTATTAACAAGTTTACCCCATAGAATATATAACTGCAATGGCTCAGATGATAGTTTACAAACTGTTGATGATTGCAATTTTAATGGGAATTCCCTGTTTTTTTACATTTTTTGTTTTAGCATTCTGGCAGTACATAATGTATATGTTATGGTTAAATTCCACAGTACGGTTAATTTTAGGATTACCTGGGTAATCCTGACATTACCCAAGTGTCATTATTATTATTATTTATTATACTTTATTTATAAAGCGCCATCATATTCCGCAGCGCTGAACAATGGGTATGATACAGACAGCGTTACAATACATTGAACAACATTTGATAAACTGATACATGAGGAAACGAGGGCCCTATTCCCATGGGAACTCACAATCTAGAAGGGTTGGGATGGAAACAAGAGGAGAGGACTGCAATGTGAGAGTGATCACTGTTGGAATGAAACTTTTGCTGTGTGTTTCTGTGTGAAAAGGAAATTAATTCAGGTAAGTATCTAGGTGTCAGAGGACTTTGTAATGGGGGGAGGGGCACTAGTGAAATACCTGCTACATATTCTATCTAAAAATGCAGCAATTTAGAGGATAATCAGCCAGAAATTAATACATGCAGACACAAAATACAATTGCGATGATAGAACATCATCATTAGCAAAGTCTGACGTGAAATGAAATTTCGAACTTTACCTGGGTAAACTGCAAAGTATCCATACGCCTCTGGGTATTCGGGTTTTCAGCAGGTTACATTTGACGGAATTCCGAGGATTACCTGGGTAAAGCTGCAAACTGTTATCTGACAGATAACAAAATTGTGTTTTCTGTTATTTTTAACCAAATTGTATCCACAGTCACATAACACACTAAATAACCGTCAGGTTACTCTGTGCGTTAATTTTCTGAAAATTTATTTATAAACATATTATATAAAGAGTAATCTAATGGTTATTATGTTTTATAAATGATATATATGCACATATGACGCATAATGAAGATCATGTAACTCTTTCGCATTCATATAAGAAACATATCCTGTTACTCTGTATATACTGTTACTCTGTATATTCATTCTATCCTTAATGCATTTTAATGTTTGTCTTTTTTGCCATTTTTGTTGATAATATCCTTAGATAATAGCAAAATTTACTTTTACCCAAGCAGGGTTGGATGTTCTGCAGATTACTCAGGTGAAGCTGTGCATAGTCCTCAAATTACCCAGGTGAAGCGCTTCAGACTTTTCTCTGAAGGATAACAACATTTGATTTTAGCCAAACGGGCTTGGATAGTCTGCAGATCATCCGGAAGTGGAAATTTTTCTGCTCTTCCAGACTGTTATCGAAGGGCAATTGGTTAGTCCTAAGATTACCCGGGTAAAGTCAGATTTTTTTCTTTATTTTGAAGATTTACCTGGCGGTTTTGGGTAAGGTCAAGATTACCCGGGTAATCCTAAAATTATTCGCACTTCGGGCTTTAACCGTAACATATCCATATAATAATGATATATTATGAATCTGCCAAGTCTGCCGTAAAAAAGGGATATACAATTTGTCTGGGTCATATAATAAAATGTGACTTCAAATCGTGTTTAAACATGATGAGCACAAAATGGTCAAAATGAGCCCCGCACATAGAGGTGAAATGGCTCAGCAGTGAAGGGGTTAATATTTTGTTGAGAATCCTTTACTGGCAATGACTGCCTGAGGTCTGGAACCCTTGGACATTACCAAGACAAATCGGTGTCTCCCTAAATTCACCTCATCTGATGCTTGGTGCCTTTTAGCAGAACAGGCACCACCAAATGTGAGTAGATCTTCCTCACTTAACTTCTCTGTTGGTTTGTAAAAACAGTCTGCACAGAGCATCTTTCTTTTCTTTCCTTTTGAGGACTTCCTCCTTTCTGATGCTCTGCCAGGCTCTAACTGCAGATATCTTCAGTTGTTCTTTGTGGGTCTTTCTGCCTTTAGTTTTGCCTTCAGCAAGTGAAATGCATGCTCAATTGGGTTGAGTTCAGGTGATTGACATGACCATTGCAGAATATTCCACTTCTTTTCCTTCAGAAACTCCTAGGTTGCTTTTGCAGTGTTGTTTTGGATCATTGTCCATCTGTACTGCAAAACGCCGTCCAATCAACTTTTCTGCATTTGGCTGAATCTGGCTGACAGTATATCTCTAAACACTGCTGACTTCATCCAGCTGCTTCTGTCTTCTCTCACATCATCAATAAACACTAATGACCCAGTGGCCTTGGAAGTCCATGCGATCACACTGCCTCCACCATGTTTTACAGATGACGTTGTGTGCTTTGGATCATGAGCTGTTCCAAGTCTTCTCCACACATTTTTTTTCCGTCATTCTGTTACAGATTAATCTTAGTTTCATCCGTCCAAAGAATGCTTTTCCAGAACTGGTCTGGCTTTTTTAGATATTTTTTGGCAAAGTCTAATCTGGCTTTTCTATTCTTTAAGCTTATGAATGTTTTGCACCTTGTGCTGAACCCTCTATATTTGCTCTTGTGAAGTCTTCACTTGATTGTAGATATGACAATGATACACCCACCTCCTGGAGTGTGTCCTGCATTTGTCTGGATGTTTTGAATGACTTAATCTTTACCATAGTGAGGATCTTGCAATAATTCACCACTGTTATCTACCATGAAGGTCCAGGCCTTTTTATGTTGCGGATCTCACAAGTGCGTTCTTCTTTCCTCAGAATGTATCAAGCTGTTCATTTGGTCACTCCTAATGATGCTTCTATCTCTCTGATGGACTTGTTTTGTTTTTGAAGCCTTACAATGGCTTGTTTCACTTGCAAGGACATCTTCTTTGAACGCATGATTTAGGTTCACAGCAATAGATTTCAAATGCAAATACCACACTTAGAATGGTTTTCCCTGCACTCCAGGGACCCTGCGGTGAATTCTGAATTCACCTCAGGGTGGGGAACTTTGATTCCCCAAAGTGCAGGGAAGTGTTGGGAACGAGAGGGCACCCCCTCCCATGTCTTTAGACAACATATTTGGATGTTCATGGTTAAGGAGTAGGATTTACTGCCAGTGACCTTATTTATCATTATTTTTTTCTGCATATTATTTTATTTTGGCACAGTGGTGTTTGTATATTTTGTGTTTATTTTTGTAGATGTTCCTTTTTGTTTTTTTCTTGGCACTGTTTCTATATATTGTTATTAAAAGTTATGTTTCATCACTGGTCTCCTCTATTTAACCTCTTTTGAGGTGTTGCATTTGAGTTTGACAGGGGTTAGTCCCAGTTTGGAATTGAGCAATGTTCTTTTTGGGATGGGTTCCCCTTACTCTTTGGTAGTAATTATGTGGCAGCACCTCATTCTCCTATTTAGGTTGAGTGTTACCCCTAAACTAAATAGGTAAATTAAAATTATCCCTCCACTTCACCTATTAAACCGAAACTAAGTCCCTAATCCCCAACCCACCTAAGCTAAACCTATAGCTAAATAAAAATAAATCCTCTTAGAAGTTAATACTTGACATCTTGCGATCAGCAATGCCATGGAGGTCATTCCACACCTTGGTCTTCATCAAAAATGAAGCTGATGGGCCTGATCATATTTAATGGCGAAAAGTAACCAATAGCATCTCTTGTTAAGAAAATAGATTCGGCCAATGAGAGTGTTGTACACATGGAGCCCCTCCCGTTGGCCGCAGTATAAATGTTGGCAGCATTGTGAACACATTTTGGTCAAGCATGGAATCCCTGTTATCAGATTGGCAATGACATACACATGGCCACCCTATGTCACACCTAATAAAGAAGAGGTGAAAGAGGCTTTTAGGTGTTCTCGCATTGTTTTAACATATTTTGGCCTTGTGGAACCAATTTGTCCAATCCGATATGATGGCATGTTCGAGGTGCTGAAACCTCAGGGCCCATATGCAATTTCTTTTTCAATAAGGAAAATCATTTGCATTGCTCCGAAACAAATCAGATCAAGTTAAATCGATCTTTGGCTCCTGCAGGAAGTTTAGAATAGTAGTGGAGGGATTAACTGGACTCCATCATATTCATTTTTATTTCTATAATCTATTTGTTTAACAAAATGTTGCAGCAATATGATATTTGGCACAGCAGACAATGGCATCAGCACAACACCAGATGAAGCAAATCTTAATAGTTTCGACACTATGTACTAAATGTGGCTGGGTATTTAGCACCAAATGCTAAAGTATCTCCGGATACAGTCATTTATAACCCAAACCATTAGGCAAAGTATTTAAAATTTTGGACTGTATACAAATGCAGTCATTAAATTTTATTGCTCAATGTGATTTACTTGTAAAATGCCGATGTTTATTAAATAGTTACACAGTAAATCCTTTTCACTTTACTTAATTTATTGTAATTTATTTAAAATAACTAATATTAACTATTCTACAAACATGGTATGTATGTATGATTAAAAAAATACTGGATAATTAAACTGAACCAATGTTTTCCTAGAAATTCCTTTGTGTAAGATTTATCTAATTATTACAAGAACTAGCGTCACCTACCAATATAACTAAAATAAATATATTTACTTTTATAGAGAAACATTGCCATAAAAGCAGTAATTAATTGTGCTGTATGATGGGATAAAATTCCACATTTTAAACTGCAGTACTAATTATTTGGAAGAATAATTTCACAGCTTGAAATTATTATTTTTTCTTTCTAATACGTCTCTATAAAACCACAAACCACAAATCATTAGGATACAAAAGGATAATAAATAAAAATATAAAAAATATCATATTTAAAAAGCACTTTGGGATGATTATAGCACAGTTTTATTCAGGAGACATTTCTTAGTTAATCCCTGTCCTTTCTAAAGAATTTTGGAAAGAGGAGCACATTTAAAGGAAAGATTATAAGCATATGTAGGGTATTTGAATCCCTTTTATTGAAGCTATCAGGTGTTTGTGTGCCCCGCTACAAAACGTAGTTTTCATGATGGACCCATCAAAATCTGGAGGAGGTTGGAGGGAAAAGGAAAGATAAGAGGCACTATCACCTGATCTGAGCTAATCCTAGCATCAGCCTCTGTTCCCGTTAGCGCTAGTGATGAGCTGAACACCCCCGTGTTCGGTTCGCATTCGAACTCTGACAATTTCAAAAGTTCGAGTTCGAACCCGAACACGAACCGAACTCAATGCAAGTCAATGGGACTCGAAAGTAAAAATTTTAGAGTGCCCTCCAAGAGGGCATATATGCAAGATACCATAAAAGGTGTATGGGGGGTCCGGGTAGTGCCCTAGGGGACAGGAAACAAGGACAAAAAGTAAAAAAAAAAAGTTTTAAAGGAAAAGTGAGTTTTCCATGAAATAAAGGTTAAGAATAAAAATGAAAAATTCCTTCAAATATTGTGCCTAGGAGGTCCCCACAACCTACCTGTGAAGTGGCGGATTTGTAGGATGTATAGAAACATTAAAAACAAAAAAATGACATTTCAAATGACGGTAGGTAAATGGTTTTCCTTTAATCTATTCATAAACAACTGCTTGGGGCGGCAGCCTGTTTGAAAAGAGGAGACATTTTAGGACACGCAGAACAAGTTTAGTGATTTTTTGGCTAAATTATGGTGAAACCTATGCAGGCTTTGGATGAAAGTAACAATAGGTGCTTTAAAATTGGGCCTTTAGTGTCACACTGTAACCCCTCTGTGGTATTGTGGAAGAGTGCAGGGTTGGACCCTTTGGGGCCAGCGATCTGCCGGATTCCGGCCGATCGCTGTGCCCCCCGGTGCGAGCTGACATCCTCGATGTCAGCCCAGCACCCGGAACCGCCGCCAGCACAATTAGATGTCATCGTGGCGGCGCGATGACATCTGATTAAGGCGCCCCCCGTGTGTGCGGAGGAGGCACCTGAAAGGGAGGTCCTTCGGACCTCTCTCCCTCCCGATCGCCGGGGTGCAGAGGGTTAATCCAGGCACCGTTTGGAAGGACACAGCCTGCCCTTCCTAACGGTACCTGGCATTAACCCCATGGGGGCCGGATCACGAATCGGGCCCAAAAGTGCCGGTTCGTGATCCTTTCCCGGAGCTGGCCGACAGCTTGGAATTCCAGGAATGCCCCCTGAGGACTGGCGTCCTGGTCCAATGAACCCCCTATCTCCCGATCCATGGCAGCTAGGGGTTAATGTTTGGTACTGTTGGATCGGCCAGAGCATGGCCGTTCCAACGATACCAAACATGACCATAAAAAAAGTTTTTAAAAAAAATAAAAATAAAAATAAAAAAATATTTAAAAAAATATAAAAAAATAAATAAACAAGTTTTTTTTCCTTTTCTTGGTTTGTTAAAGCAGCAATATTGTTCCCATTTCAATTATAATGTGAACAATGATGCTGCACTAACGATTTTTGTATGCGGTGCGTTTGTTAAAAATCACGTAATTTTCCCCAAAAAAAATGTAACGAGACCCCATTTCTAATTTTTTTAACAAGCGCACCGATACAAAATATAACTGCAATTGCTCGCATGTTAAAATGTGAAAAAAAACTCTTTACACATTGTAAATTATTAAAAATTTATATTTTATTGCATTTTTTGTTATAATATACAGACAGGACATGTCGTATACATATAATGATGACACATTATGATCTGCCGAGTCTGACGGAAAGAACGATATATAATATGTCTGGGTCATATACTAAAATAAGCCTTCAAAACACGTTTAAACAAGATGAGCGAAACAGGTAAAAATGAGCTCAGCACAGAGGCGTGAAACGCCTCAGCAGCGAAAGGGTTAAAATTATATGAATCTGGTACAGGCGTCAGTGCACCCAAATATTGTGCCTTTGGTGGCAGCAAGTGCCTTCACACCATAACCCCTTAGTGGTATTGTGGAAGAGTGCAGTGGTGGAGGTTTTGGGAATGCAGAAGAGATCCCCGATCTATTCAGTTACGTCAGCATCAGGGGATTGATAGCTGCTGATCCAGGACTGATTCATTTTTATAAATGTCAGCCGGTCTACAGAGTCGGTGGACAGATGCACTCTTTTGTCTGTGACAAAACCTCCAGCGGCACTGAACATCCTTTCAGAAAGCACGCTGGATGAAGGGCAACCTAGTAGCTGCATAGCAAATTGGCTAAATTCTGGCCAGTGACCCAATCTCAACACCCAGTAAGCCAGTGGATCATCTGCTGGAAAGGTATCCAGATCTGCCCTTGCCCCTAGGTAGTCCTGCACCATATGGTGAAGACGCTGGCAATGGGTGCCTACATTTGATGTCCCTGGGCATCGTGGACTAAACAAATTTAAAAAGGGATCAGTCAAGCGGCCCCGGCCTTCACCGCTCTTCCTCTGATCATCCACAGCCTCAGAAGCACCTGTGTCATCACTTGGTAGCCTACCAGTGCCTGGAAAGGTGTTACACAAGTGTCGCTTTAGAGCGTCCTCAAGTTGTTTCATCCTGTCCTCCCTCTGTGCGGGCAGGATGAGCTCTCCAACTTTACCCTTGTATCGTGGATCAAGAAGGCTTGCCAACCAGTAATGATCCCTCTCCTTGATAGCACGAATCCTGGGGTCCTTTAGCAGGCTTTGCAGGATAAGGGAGCCCATGCAGCATAGGTTGGAGGTGGCATTAGCTTCCGAGTCTTCCTGGTCAATGAGGATGACCCCATCGTGCACTTCCTCCTCCCAGCCACGTACTAGTCCTTGGGTTTCTGGGCACACAAAACCTTCCCTTGAGGAATCCCCACCTTCAATGTCCTCACTACTTAAATATTCCTCCTCCTCCTCATCCTCCTCGTGTCTGATCTGAGGACTGTTAAGTTCTAATTTCCATTATAATTACCATAAACCTTTTTCAAGTTTCTTCTTATATATCAAAATTGAAGTAAGGCGCTGCGCGACTCTGATCAGAGGAGACGATATACACAACCACACCGAGATATGGCAGATTATCATCTGATCAGTCCGTGGTCTGTCAGATTGGTTTATTGTTTCAACATCCAATAGAAATGTTCGTTATATATAAAAACTTCCTGCAGTTTTCACTCCCAACATAGGAATGTGATACAACAACCAATCAGAGCAGATACATTTCTAAATCATGTAACAAAGATTTCGCGGGCATTCTAAGTTAACACAGGATATCTATTTCCATCACCCCGCTGACTAGCCTCGAGAGGAAACGAAATTGAACAGACACCGTGCTGGAAAAAGGAGGGGGGGGGATTTCACACTAATGCAAAAATTAAAAAACTACTTATCACATTAAAATACCTTTCAATCGTCTCATTGATCACATATACAATCGTGATCACTAAAATGGATAAAACAAACTAGACAATTAAACTAATTATACCTGGGGTCATAGTATCCTCGCCTAATACAGTACAGTGCATGCATCCTTGATCATCGGACACTGCGGGGGAAAAAAAGAAGTTGTCCTGAACTTGTCCTGGTGCCATACTCACACAGGTACTCCTTGATGGCCCTCTGCTGCTTGTGCAGACGCTGCAGCATTGCTAATGTCGAGTTCCACCTGGTGGGCATGTCACAGATCAGACGGTTTGTGGGAAGGCGGAATTCTCTTTGAATTTCTGCCAGGCGAACACTTGCTGGGAATGACCGTCTGAAGTGGCTGCATACTTTTCTGGCCTGGCTGAGAAGCTCTGCCAGCCCTGGGTACCTGCTTAGGAAACGCTGTACCACCAGATTTAGGACGTGTGCTAGGCATGGTACGTGCGTCAACTTACCCTGGCGTAGGGAGGAGAGAAGGTTGCTGCCATTATCACAAACGATCATTCCCAGCTGAAGCTGGCGTGGTGTTAACCATCTCTGCACCTGGCCCTAGTTGCTAAAGAAATTTGTTTTCAGTTCTTTAGTATGAAAACTAATTTCATTAATCCGAAAACCAGTGGATACAATTACTATTGTAGTGGCTCCTCAGAGGGCTGAGATTGCTGTTTGTTAAAGTATCTCTCACTCTCAGCACATTGTGTCAGGCAAAGCTGTTACATCACAGCACTCAGAGTTTCAGTAAAACTAGTAAATAATATTTTTATATACAAGAGGGTATAACAATATTATTTCCTTGTTTTACTGAAACTCTGAGCGCTGTTACAGTAAGTTACTGTAACAGCTGAGCCTGATACATTGTACTGAGAGATAATATATCAAGCAGCCGATCTCAGCGCTCACAGCCACTGGATTTAAAGGGCTAAAAAAAGGCTCCTCTCTGTATAATGTATAAAATCCTCCTGAATTAATTAATGTCCCTCTCTGTATAGAACATCCTCCTTTCTCTGTATAATGTATATAACATCCTCCTGCATTAATACCCCTCTCTGTATAATGTATAGAACATCCTCCTACATTAATTAAATAATTAATGCCCCTCTCTGTATAGAACATCCTACTCAGTAAGACCTACTGCATTGGCATGTGGAGGGTGCAGATCTACGGAATGCGAGGCTTATCCAGCACAGGAGACCGAACTTTTACTTAAACTTTGTATCTCTGTGGGGGAGAGAGACAGGAATATAAAAGCAGGGGAGAGGGAAAATATTAATGTAAATCGGTCTGAAAGCTCAGAGAAGAGATGACTGGTGCAAATTTATTTTTATAATAAAATAAAGCACTTTAATTCCAGGGAAAACATTCAAATAAATCACACTGAAGGCTCATAATGACAGAGTAACTGTGAGAGCTGAATACTAAATGTATCAGACGTAAAAAAAAAACTTTATAACAAGCAGCACTGGGAGAGGAGAGGGACTTTATATAAAACGTGTGATATAGATGAGGAAAGGGGGATAGTGTTCCTGGATAATATAAAATGTATCAGACCTAAGCCCCTATTATGCAGAGCGGGAGGGGAGATAACACACGTTTTATAAAGTCCCTCTCTTCTCCCAGCGCTGCTTGTTATAAAGGGGTTTTTACTATCCTGCCCTCCTCTGTCATTAGCTTTCAGTGTGATTTATTTGAATGTTTTCCTTCTCCAGCTGCTTTTATCATCTTCTCTGCCTCATAGACATGCATGGGTTAAGTAAAGGTTTCCTCTCCTGTGCTGGCTGTCTGTGCTGCAAGTGAGTATTCTGGAGCTCTATCACTGTCAGATTTTCGGGTAGGGGTCGGGAAGGATTACGCATACAAACCTTTTCTGTAGCTTTGCGATGTTGTGCTCTTCATTGCTGGTCTCCTTCACTCATCAATGTAATATCACAAAAAGGACTGAAACTAAAATGTAGTGCATTTTATTTTAGTTTCTTTTGTTTTTTGTACTGGGCAGTTTCGTATCTCTTGAGTCATACTAAAACTAAATTATCCCAAAATTCAGACTAAATCATTTTAGTACTAAAACGAATGCACATGTCTACCTGCCACTGCGGTACAGCACAAACAGCAAATTCACGGAAGGAATCAGAGTCCACCAGCTAGAAAGGCAGCAGCTGTAATGCGAGTAATTTTGCTAAGCTGGCATTTAGACGCTGTGCTTGGGGATGGTTGGGACTATATTTTTTCTTATGCTGCAGCAGCTGGAGCAACGTAATCTGACTGCGTAAATCTTCAGCTGATGAGATGCTGTCACATTGTGAGGAAGGACCTGGTACACCCATTACTGTAGCATCATCCCTGTCAGTGGAGGTTGTAGGCAACGACATGGCAGAACATATAGTGGGGGTAGAGACAGATGAGGAGGAGGAGGACCTATGCAAAGTGTTGTGCCAACGGGATGCGTGGCAGGTGGTCATATGTCGCCTCAAGTACGTGGTACCTAAGCGTGGGATGTCTTTCCCACGCTTGATCCTCATCTGACATAGATTACAAATAGCAACGGTGCGGTCTGCTGCACATTTCTTAAAGAACTCCCAGACAGCAGACTTCCTGTACATGTGCTTTGAGACAACAGCAGTCTGAGCAGCTGTGACTTCTGATGCCTTGGACTGGCTACGGCTGGTCATAGCGGACGTTGTGCCTCCTCCTCACTTGACTCCTCTGTTCGATCAGGCTCCCAGGTGGAGTCAGTGACCTCATCATCGTCATCACCCCCTATCTCCTCGTCACTGGAGCCAAACTCGCAATATGCTGCAGCTTCTGGGGGAACATGAGTGCCAGTTATATGTGTGTCACTGGCACCCCCTTCCGCTAGGTTGATTATACTCCCTTCCTCAACCTCAGAGATTGAATAAGAGCACTGTAGTTGCTGCGCATCCTCAAGCAGCATGTCACTGTCATTGAAGTCAAACAATTCAGCTGACTCATCCGTGTATGTTGGTGAGGCTACGGCAGGAGTAGCTGTGGACATGGAGACTGCATTACTCCTGGCAGTTGCTGCCGCTCAGGTGAGTATGGGCGCGACGCCATTTTTTCTGTATTTATGTATAACATGCTTGTAACACCAGTCCGTCGTTCTGCAGCTGTTCCTCTTTACATGTTTTTGTTTTTAATCCCAAATGGGAAGTGTTTGGTGCGTGTATAAATAAAACCCACCATATCTATGCCTCTCCTTGGCTGAAAAGCAGCAGGAGGGGCATGGAGCTGCTCAGTAGAGCGGCCTTTTGGTACATGTTAGGTACTCACTCTGTAAAGAGGTGCCGTGAAGTGGCGAGTGAGCTTATGTTGCAATGGCCATTGAAACAAACAAAAACCTCAGTTTTGTTGTACATGGAACACATAGAAACGAGCGCAGATGACACCTTTTTTCCTTGTTATGTTTTATACATTAACTGGACTGTTACTCCTGGCAGTTGCTGCCGCTCCGGTGAGTATGGGCGCGACGCCATTTTTTCTGTATTTATGGAGACTGCATTAGATGCTTTGGCAGCTGAAGTGGACTGTAAACCACTAAAAGCCTGGCTGGCAGAGGACTCGGGGGATGAGGATGGCCTGGTTAGCCAATCCACCAAATCCTCTTTATGTTGCTGCTGCTTAAGACGGCCAGCACCAGTTAGAGGCACAGCCTCCCGACACAGAGGCTGCTTGTCCTCTTATCTGTGTCTGGGAGTGTCTGCCTGGCCTTTTTGGTCTTTCTGACATGGTGAGTGATATATAGATTAAAGATATACAGAACTCTGATTCAACTCTGTTTAAAAATTGGAGATATGCAGAACTCTGGTTCAACTGTGTTATCTAGATTAAACATTTCCAGAACTCTAGTATAACTCAGTGAGACACCCTGATAGCTGGAAAACAGTGACAAGACACAGATTAAAATTCGCAGAAATCTGCTACAAGTCTGTGAGACCCCCTGATAGGACCCCCTGATAGCTGGCAACAGTGACAAGACACAGATTACAATTCCCAGAAACCTCCTATAAATCAGTGAGACCCCCTGATGGGTGGCAGTGACAAGACACATATTACAATTCCCAGATATATTGTAGAAGTGAGACCCCCCAATAGCTGCTGGCAGTGAGAACACACAGATTACAGCAATTCCCAGATATTTGTAGAAGTGAGACCTCCACAATAGTTGCTGGCAGTGAGAACACACAGATTACAACAATTCCCAGATGTCTTGTAGAAGTGAGACCCCCACAATAGCTGCTGGCAGTGAGAACACACAGATTACAGCAATTCCCAGATATTTGTAGAAGTGAGACCTCCACAATAGTTGCTGGCAGTGAGAACACACAGATTACAACAATTCCCAGATGTCTTGTAGAAGTGAGACCCCCACAATAGCTGCTGGCAGTGAGAACACACAGATTACAACAATTCCCAGATATTTTTTAGAAGTGAGACCCCCACAATAGCTGCTGGCAGTGAGAACACACAGATTACAACAATTCCCAGATATTTGTAGAAGTGAGACCTCCACAATAGCTGCTGGCAGTGAGAACACACAGATTACAACAATTCCCAGATATCTTGTAGAAGTGAGACCCCCACAATAGCTGCTGGCAGTGAGAACACACAGATTACAACAATTCCAAGATATATCGTAGAAGTGAGACCCCCACAATAGCTGCTGGCAGTGAGAACACACAGATTACAACAATTCTCCAGATATTTTGTAGAAGTGAGAACCCAACATAAACTGCTGACAGTGAGAACACACAGATTACAACAATTCCCAGATATCTTGTAGATGTGAGACCCCCACAATAGCTGCTGGCAGTGAGAACACACA
The DNA here is from genome assembly GCA_009667805.1 of Leptobrachium leishanense. Taxonomy (NCBI): domain Eukaryota; kingdom Metazoa; phylum Chordata; class Amphibia; order Anura; family Megophryidae; genus Leptobrachium; species Leptobrachium leishanense. The sequence goes on along the minus strand of CM019063.1, from coordinate 480,056,483 downwards.
GATTACAACAGTTACCAGATATCTTGTAGAAGTGAGACCCCAACAATAGCTGTTGGCAGGGAGAACACACAGTTTACAACAATTCCTAGATATTTGTAGAAGTGAGACCCCCACAATAGCTGCTGGCAGGGAGAACACACAGATTACAACAAGTCCCTGATATCTTGTAGAAGTGAGACCCCACAATAGCTGCTGGCAGTGAGAACACACAGATTACAACAATTCCCAGATATCTTGTAGAAGTGTGTCAGGATCCGAACCCCCAGACCCTCTGGCGCCCCCTTTGATTCCAGGACTTCATGCTTATCCATGCTCATTCCTGGACTCTGATTTGCATTCTGGATCTGATACCTCACCTGCACTTGATCCAGCCTGATGAGTCCTGCATAAGAGGAAGCTACGCATCTTATCCCAGGCTTCCTCATTGAAGTTCCTAGCTTAGGTAGTGCCGACCTGCCTTCCTTAGATCCTTGCCTGGAACCCCTCCTGCTCTTGACCAATCCTTGTTAACGGGAGTCGTCCCAGAAGACTGGAAATTAGCAAATGTTGTGCCCATTTACAAGAAGGGTAGTAGGGAGGAATCGGGGAACTATAGGCCAGTTAGTCTTACGTCAGTAGTGGGGAAATTAATGGAAACCATGTTAAAGGAAAGGATTGTTGAACATCTAAAAACACATAGATTACAGGATCAGAAACAACATGGGTTTACCTCAGGGAGATCATGCCAAACTAATCTTATTGATTTTTTTGATTGGGTAACAAAAATAATAGACACAGGTGGTGCAGTAGACATTGCTTATTTAGATTTCAGTAAGGCTTTTGATACTGTTCCGCATAGAAGGCTTATCAATAAATTGCAATCTTTGAGTTTAGATTCCAATATTGTTGACTGGATTAGGCAGTGGCTGAGTGACAGACAACAGAGGGTTGTGGTAAATGGAGTTTATTCGGCACAAGGTCTTGTTACCAGTGGGGTACCTCAGGGGTCAGTACTTGGACCCATTCTCTTTAATATTTTTATTAGTGATATTGCAGAAGGTATTAATGGAAAAGTATGTCTTTTTGCTGATGACACAAAGATTTGCAACAGGGTTGACGTTCCTGGAGGGATCAGCCAAATGGCAAATGATTTAGGTAAACTAAGAAAATGGTCGGAGTTGTGGCAATTGAGTTTTAATGTGGATAAGTGCAAGATAATGCACCTGGGACGTAAAAACCCAAGGGCTGAATATAGAATATTTGATACAGTCCTAACCTCAACATCTGAGGAAAGGGATTTAGGGGTCATTATTTCAGAGGATCTAAGGGTAAGTAGTCAATGTAATAGAGCAGCAGGAAATGCTAGCAGAATGCTTGGTTGTGTAGGGAGAGGTATTAGCAGTAGGAAAAGGGAAGTGCTCATGCCACTGTACAGAGCACTGGTGAGACCTCACTTGGAGTACTGTGTGCAGTACTGGAGACCGTATCTCCAGAAGGATATAGACCTCTTAGAGAGAGTTCAGAGAAGGGCTACTAAAATGGTGTACGGCTTGAAGGAGAAAAGTTACCAGGAAAGGCTTAATGATCTTAACATGTACAGCTTGGAAAAAAGACGAGACAGAGGAGATATGATAGAAACATTTAAATACGTAAAGGGAATCCACAAGGTAGAGGAAGGGAGTATATTTAAAAGGAAACAAAATAGCAAAACAAGAGGACATAGTCTTAGATTAGAGGGGCAAAGGTTTAAAAGTAACATCAGGAAGCATTATTTTACTGAGAGGGTGGTGGATACATGGAACAGTCTTCCAGTAGAAGTGGTAGAGGCCAAAACAGTAATTGAATTTAAGCAAGCATGGGATAGGCATAAGGCTATCCTAAACAAAAGATAAATCCAGGTAAAGTATCCATGTAATTGGGCAGACTAGATGGGCCGAAAGGTTCTTATCTGCCGACATTTTTCTATGTTTCTATGTTTCTATGTTTCTATGATCCATAGACATTCCTGCACACCCTCTGCTATTCCTGGACATCCTTTACCGGTATCCTCCATTGCCCCCTGTACCCTCTGCTATTCCATGATTGATATACCCGTGTTCCAGATCTCTGCTAAATCCTGACTACTATATTGCCTATTCCTATTTTTTACCTGCGCCTGATTATATGTTATCTGTATTATTGTATTGTAGCATATCCAGTTCTCCTATTCCCACTACTCCCAGCCATTCTCCTTTTGTTTAGTGCTATTCTCCTGTGTATAGTTTCTTTGTTTATATTCCTAGTCTATTGTCTGTTTATTTGTTACCCTGTTACCCTGTATCCTGCCTTCTGCTATAATTACTGCATCTTGGGCTCACACCCACACTTCTGCACATATGCTAGGCCAGGATCGTGACAGAATGAGGAAGCCCAAAACCAGTGAGCCCGCAGTGATTATAGCCTTAATAAAAAACTTGATAGGGGCCCTTACAACGTTTATGCAGCACCTGGACTTGGTGCTCTCCGTCATGCTGCAGAATTCCAAGAGCACCTTAATTGCAGAGCAAACCCCTATGCCTATGAAAGGTTTCAGAGGACCCCTAACCCTGGAGGAGAAGGTTTGGAGAAAAACTCAGGGATTGTGCTTTTATTGCGGTTCTTCCCTGCACAAACGAGTGAACTGCCAAAAGCGCCTGCAGAAGATCTCCTCCATGTTCCAGCCTTACCAGACCACCGTGACCAAGCCATGCCAGGCCGCAGAATCCGTGTCCACTGCCCTGCAGCGTAAGGACTCCTCCGTGTCCACTGCCCTGCACGTCGCACAACCGTCAGAGGTCGCTGCCCTGCACGTCATAGAACCGTCAGAGGTCGCTGCCCTGCATCCCGCAGGATCTCCAAGGTCTGCTGCCCTGTATTCCGCAGGATCACCAGAGTTCACTGCCCTGCATCCCGCAGGATCTCCAGAGTCCGCTGCCCTGCATCCCGCAGGATCCTCGGAGCTGTCACCGCCATGGGGCCACCGTCGTAAAGCCAAGCCGCTCACTGCCCAGCAGAAGGATGATACGAGGTTGCCGCAGAGCCATGTTGTACCCAGGTCACCGCAGAGCCGTGTTGTACCCAGGTCACCACAGAGCCGTGCTGTGCCCAGGTCGCAGCAAAGCCGTGCTGTGCCCAGGTCGCAGCAGAGCCGTGCTGTACCCAGGTTGCCACAGAGCCATGCTGTACCCAGGTCGCCACAGAGCCATGCCAAGGGCTCTGCCCCACAGGTCATCACCGAGGGCGCTGCCTCACCGAGCCGTGCCAAGGGCGCTGCCCTGCCAAGCCGAGCCAAGGGTGCTGCCCCACAGGTCATCGCCGAGGGCGCTGCCCCACCAAGCATCGCCGAGGGCACTGCCCCACTGAGCTGTGCCAAGGACGCTGCCACGCTGAGCCATGCCAAGGGTGCTGCCCCTCTGAGCCATGCCAAGGGTGCTGCCCCGCTGAGCCTCACCAAGGGCGCTGCCCCGCTGAGCCCCGCCATGGTGTCGCTGTCACTGCAGAGCCCAGCAGTCGGTGCCAGCCGAGTGCCACAGAGCCGTGCCACTACTGCCACTACCAATGCTGTGTTGCATCCGGCTACTGACCTGTGCCAGTCGGTTCCACAGACTCTATGCCCCAATGGAACCCCTGGTCATCATGATTTTTTATCCACCCTCCAGTGAATGTTTTACCTGCCAGTCTTCGGCCACATCTGGGGCACCTGGAGGTTGCCCCTTGTCGGGGGGTAATGTCAGGATCCGAACCCACAGACCCTCTGGTGCCCCTTTTGTTTTCCTTTTTTCCCCATGTTCTGCATGATATATGCAGATTCCAGGACTTCATGCTTATCCATGCTCATAGTGAGAGAAAGGGGGGGTGTGAGGGTCCTGAGAACGAGCAAAAGCACTAGTGGCTTGCTCTGTGGTAGGCACCCGCTCAGGTCTCACAAGGTTTTAGCTTGTATGTGCCATTACAGGGATGAATGTTCCAAATGCAAATCAGCCTGCTCTCACCCAAAAAGGGTGGCCAGTGCTGACTGCCAAGGACATCATCCCTGCACGAGAGGTGCAGCAAGCCCCGACGATCATTTCGGCATTGTTAGGCCTCGTCAGGAGGGTATAGCTGACACCACTCTAGGCACACCAAGCAAGGGGTCCACGTCTGGATGACCCTGTATACTTATAGCGAGAGAAAGGGGGGCAAAATTTGCCCAATCAGGACTCTGAGTCGTGATTGGCATAGTCTTGCACCTGACTTGTGGTCAGATGCAAGGCTGTAGCCAATTACAAGCTTCAGGCCAGTGGAAAAGTGCATTGTGGTCCATTGTGGGCGAACATGCTGAAATGTTCGGCGAACGGTCGATGTTCGATGTGAACTCCGAACAGATCGAACCGAACAGCTCATCCCTAGTTAGCGCCAGGTAAATTCAGTCTTGCACCGGACCAACAGATCGTTTGCCTCTTGCTACAAATGGCAAAAAGCACTTAGCGCGCAGTAATTAACGATTCGTAGTGCGAGCTTACTGTACTCACCGTGTCCTATACTTAACATGGGCAGCGCTACAGAGCACTTTCGCTACTCTAACCAATGGATCATTTGGTCCCGGCGATAATGTTAGCACCGACGGAAAAATTTACCTACAGCTCAACCCTGGTGTTAACTGACGGAAAAGGAAGAAAAAAGGAAAAAAACGTCAAAAGTCCTTGCCCAAATTAACAGGCAATTGAAAGGAATGTAGCACAGGTGTTCTCTTGGCTCGCTGGATATAGTTTATATGTAAAAGATGCATTGTGTGGTTCGGGGAAACGTGCGAAGATGAAATGGAAAAGGAAAACCTGCCGTGTGCGAAGCCCAGAGGATTCAATGTAAAAAATATTATCGTTTTATTTCCTATCTATTCAACCATTTATTTTTTTAATCCTCAGCAAAAAGCCTTTTTATTTATTGAATTTTTTGAATTTATTAATAGGTATTTTATCTGGATTTTTCAGGCGAAATTTGGGGTTCCAGTTTTTTTTTTTTAAAAAAACAAGGCTTTTTTGCACTGGAACGCTTTTTATTTTTAATCATACAATGCATTAGCGCTGGTTCTCAGCCCGGGTCTTAGCGTTTCCCTCGTGTGCGCTAATGAGTCTTGTACACGGACTACCGCGGACAAGGTGATCTGTCAGGCACTACCTTTTAGTGACTCGCGTTAGATTTTTCATGTAGCTTTGTCATTTTAGCTCACACCAGCTGATAGAGTCCAAGGTGTCAGGGATGTGGAAGGGCATCCACATTATTGGATTATAGGTAAGTACCACTTTAATATTTATTTAAGGCTGGGGTCAGACGAATGTAGTGCGAACGCGCGTGCAGCCGCACTTAATCACGGCGTAGTAGTAGCAAATGACGGGCAATATACGAAGTACGGCCGCACGAAAGTTCGGCTGTGCAACGCAAGCGGCAAACAAACGCATTTTTTCGAGACCGTGAAACCGCTAGTACTGACGCACAGAGTGCGCTGCGTCCGCTATCGGCGTTTGTGCGTGATTAGGAGACATCAGACGCTGCTAATGTCCTGCATACATAACGTCCAGACGCAAAAAGTGTTTTGTTGATGATCCGTACAAAATCACGGACGAAAATGCGCATCGTATCACCGCTATCGCGTATTCTGTGAAAAAATACGTCCATTCGTTCGAACGCACTTTTTCACGTACAACGCGAAAAATGCGTTCGTCTGACCCTAGCCAAAGCCTTGAGATGTAGTTTATGATCCATCACATATCATGGATAATGAGATTCTAGATATAACATTGTTTTCTGAACAAACCAACATGAAATAAACGTAACATCTGATACAGGGACAGCTGGTCCTTATGTAATAGATGTCCATCCTCTTGTCCATCCTTACCCAAACTGCCTTACTAATCCATAACACAGAATTCATTAACTCCTTCACTGCCAAGTTTTCTATAAAAATAACTGCCATGACCCTATGGATTTATGAAAAATAACTTAGCAGTATGTAGCCATACAAGGAAAATGTGCATAAAAATACATAAAAGCATATTTTCAAACCGTATGCACTATTGACCAGCAGACGGACCATAACATTAGATTCTGGAACATATTTAATGTTATGAAGGATCTCTGTAACCCTCCTTAAGACCCCCTATGACTCAAAACTACACACACAGAAATCTCTTACCTGTGCCCTCATTATTATTTTGAATGCTCCTAATCTCACCATGGTCTGACTATAACGCTGAATACCTCCAACTCTTACCATGGACCATGATGCACCGTTGGCGTTTCAAATCAAATATGGTTACCATATAACTGCTCCTGCTGAATAAGGAGCTCTACATGTTTGAGTTTTAACATTCATTAGAGGGTAGATATACGCATACATTCACTGTTTCCAGAATTTTAGAAATTGCAAGAGCTGAGATTTTCTGTGGGTAAATCAGGGTAGGAAAACCAGAAAAGTCTCAAAAGGCAAACCGCCAGTGGAGCCACAAAAGCATGCTGGTTTACCTTTGTGCCACTGAAAATGAAGTTATAGTGAACTCCTTCCCAATAACATCAGCCTAGTGCAGTGGAAGCAAAGCAAATAAAACTGTGGGAAAAACAATGAGGTATTATCTTAGATGTTTGCAAGAACACATAAGAAGTTAAAAGGTGCAGAAAATAATTCAAACTCCCTCGAAAGGTTTACCAATTCCAAGGTGCTAAGCCTCAAATGTGAGACTGGTCCCTTAGCACGGCAAAATAACACATTATAAAATATCCATACTCTGCACATTTGAGTGTCTCAAGGTTGGCTTCCTGATAGACACTTGACAAGACTAGCACCAGCTCTGGGGTCAACCTGGTTGGCTGACTCCATTCTACCTTATAAGTTCTGCTCCTGTTTTCCCTGCTGCTCCGTTGCACCTGATCCCATTCATAATCCATGTCATAATTGTCCTGGTCCTCTCTGGCTACCACAGGTGTGGTCAGCAGCCCTGATGGACTTTCTCAAAAGAGTGCTACACTGAGTCCACCTAGAAGCTACTCGTACTCCTGTTATACCAGAGCTTCCTTCACTCCTTCCTTGCAACCCATCCTGTTTCTGCCTTGCAACTCAACATGTGCCAGCCTAGCTTCCCTTTTGATTATTGCCTTTTGCCTCCCTCTTGAGTATTTTACCTTGCTCATAGTTCTCTGCTTCTATCCCCTTTCTGTGTTGTTCCTATCCTGTTATTGTGTAGTCAGCCCTCCTGTAGTTTTTTATAGTCTCTGTGTTCCTTGCATACTCCTCTATAGTCTGCATCCCCTCTTGTTCCTTGTACAGTCTGTACCTTGTATAGTATGTGTGTATCCTCTGTGTTCCCCCTGTGCTCTGTATTTCTTATTACTTAGATTAGCAGCAGTATTGCAGTAGTAATCTCTCTGAATATTTTGTTACAGTGGGGTTTAAGGCTGCTATTTCCAAATGGTTTTATCTCTCTCCAGGGTGCTTGGAGAGACCCGAAACAAAGGATTTCATTTCTCCTCATGGGACACAGTAATAAAATGCCTTTAAAAAGGTGTGAAAATGGTCTTTGATATGTAAATGTATTCTTTTCAATGCATTGCGATTCAAAATCCAGATAACATGAATTTGGGTGTGAAGGGATAAACTTGCAGTCACCTCAGCCAGTATTTTAGCTGGTGGTAATGCCCATTAGTGATCAGCTCACACATTTACCATAAAATCATCTTCAGTAGCACCCTAGACTCAAATCCATTTTTTACTGTGAATTATTTAGGATTAGATATACCAAAACAGTTTCCATTGAAGCTATTAAAGACTTTACTTTTCTATAAACAAAGCTTTTCTATCGCAATGTCTATTGGCAGACACTTCGTAATGAATGGCTAAACAATGGGAATTAATGAATGCCGTTGCTGATGAAAATTGTAATTCCAATAAATTTGCAACACGGTCCAGTTTAAATACATACATACAGCACACAATAAAAATTTCCTGCAATTAAATAATGGTGAAAGTACATGACAAAGCTAAAACACTCCCATGAGAATTTTTATACCTATATAATTCTTGCAAGCCTTTCTATAAAGGGTATATTTATTATTTTATACAATTAAGCGTGTCACTGGAGCCCATTACCAATTGTTATATTTTATAGGAATTGTCTCTGAATTATTAAATGCATTTTGCTATCATTAATGTATTCAAGGCTATGAAATTCACTTTGAATCCTTTCCCGACCATCTCTACTCTATAGTCCCCAAATGGCTCATATGAGAACTCAAAAAGCTTAAACTAAATTAAATTAAAAATAATGCAAGTGACTGACAACTACAAATAGTTAAATGACACACTTAATATGTGCTTTGCCAGGCAGAACTTTTATACTTCTCCTGTCAAACTGTTGTTCCTAGTCATCACAAATTAGAATGATGCCCATTTATGGCTTTCGGAACAGCATCAAACTCTAAGCTTTAATCAGTGGTAAGTAAGTGGTGAAGTGTAATTATGGTGATCTATACACTTTCCCATTAGTCGCCTGATTCTTTTTTCATATAAAAATTTCAATTGATGAAAATTACTAGTGTGTCTCATAAGCACACTGCATTTCATTTGACCGTTATCCCTTAACCCTTTTTTGCATGTTAGCTTGGAATTTCAGAAATGTCACCAAGAGCATCAGGTTCTATGTGCACATTAGCCATCTAAACCAAAGTGATGGATGGATGTGTGGAGTATATGTTTGTGTGTTATTACTAAACATTGCAGCTGCACAGAGCGATTGTTGAATTGTTACATGGCTAGATCATTACTTTTATACTATATCGCTGACAGCAGCTACAGTAAAAATGCATTATGAGCTTTTAAGAGAAAGACAAGAATAGTTGATTTCAAAATTAGATTTTATCAAATTCTATACCACGATTCAATGAAAAGCAGAGATAAATTGGAGATAACAATAATAGATTAACCCCTTCACTACAAAGTTGTTTTCCTTAAATACACTATCAGGACCCAGTGGATTTATTGAACAAATTGCAGTAGCCATACAGTGAAAATATAACTGAAAAATCATAAAAATATATGTATTATTTGTCAAGCAGATGGCAAAAGGTGCTACTATAATCTCATGATACAGGTGAGGCTCTGTTTTTAATCCAACTAAACCTTCACATTATGGAGCCCATTTGCAAATAAATTTTGTTTCCAATAAAGGTGATACCTTTTCATTGATCCAGAATTACACCAAATCAAGTATACTTATATACTTTTATTGTTCGGCAATGAATAATATGTTTCAGCACCATGGATAGCTCCAGAATCCTGCTGTCCTTGGTTGTGAATCAGCACCATGGATAGCTCCTTTTTTCCCCAGCATGCCTCACCGGCATTAACCCCCTCCTGATGGGCAGCACCAACCTGATAAGGGGTTACAGAAATTGTACAATTTAAAAAATATATATATTTTTACCTTTTACATAGTAATGTCTGGCATAATTGTAAAGTTCACTTTACTTTTTGTAGTAACACTGATGTGGGTACACAAAGGAACACCTCCACAAATTTTTCTAGCTGGAGTCAAGGGATTTTCCTGATTTCATGATGTCATGACTTTAGTAACAAAGTTTATACATTTGGAAACAATAGTAAAGTGGAGTGTATATGGTCCATGCAACCATATCTATAATAAGTTACCATCATGGATATACATTTGAGAGGCTAATGAATAGACATGTGCAATTTGTTTCGTTCCGAATAGAAATTCAGACGAAATTCACCATTTTCGTATTTCGGGAGCATTTGCAAAAATGAAATATCGACCATCTGAAATTTCAGATTTATTCTATTCGGTGATTCAGATCATTTGGATCATTTTAGCGATTCGGATCATTTCGGGTGATTCAGAGCAGTTGGTTTTTCGCTTTTTATGAGTTATTTCATTTTTTATTGCTTATTTAAGAATGGGAAGTAGAATACTACTAATAGAATGAAAGTTTCTTTACTTATTTATTCTTTTAAGATTTTTTAGACATTTATTGGGTGAAATTTTAGGTTTCCTAACTTTTTTAAAAGAAACAAGGCTTTTTAACCCATAGGTTTCAATGCAGCATATAAATCCACACACTGCTGGGAAGTGCCTCTCTGCAGTATAATTAATGCAATATATGAATCTGCGCACTGCCGGGCAGCACCTCTCTGGAGATTGATTCATTGATTTGGATCGATTCATTATTTGATCAGTTAGTTTTTTGTTTTTTTTAGTTATAATTAATGCAGCATATGAATCCACACACTGCTGGGAAATTCCCGGCAGTGTGCGGATTCATATGCTGCATTAATTATACTGCAGAGAGGCGCTGCTCAGCAGTGTGTGGATTCATCTGCTGCAGCACCTCTCTGCCGTATAATTAATGCTGCATATGAATCCGCACACTGCCAGGCAGCGCCTCTCTGCAGTATTACTCAGCATATGAATCCACACACTGCCGGGCAGTGTCTCTCTGCGGAACTTTCCAGCAGTGTGTGGATTCATATGCTGTATTAATTATAACTCCAAAAATCGAAAACTAACTGATCAAAAAATGAATCGATCCAAATCAATGAATCGATCTCCAGAGAGATGCTGCCCGGCAGTGTGTGGAATCATATGCTGTATTAATCATACTGCAGAGAGGCACTTCCCAGCCATGTGTGGATTCAAATGCTGCATTGCAATCTATGGGTTAAAAAGCCTTGTTTCTGGAGTCGGCCGACCTTTCCATAAGGGCGGAGAGGGGAGACGTTGGAGATTAGATCCTATGCTTTTACAACAACCAGAGATTCGAACGTCGGTTAAAGATGCTTTGACGGATTACTTTACTCTAAACGAGACCCCGAATGTCCCTATAGTAGTGATTTGGGAAGCACACAAAGCCGTCACGAGGGGGGTGCTTATTAGTCAGGCTGCCTATCATAAGAAAGAAAAATTAAGAGACATCCTTACCCTCCAAGCTAAGTTAAGAAAGCAAGAATTGACACATAAAGCGGCTCCGGAGGAAGCTACTTATCTCCTCTTGTCACAAACAAGGACAGATCTTAATAGGATTTTCATAGAGGATGCGGGTCGAGCACTCTTGTGGTCCAAGCAGAGATATTTTGAGCGATCCAATAAATAGATACTCCCCTAGCTTGTAGGCTTAAGCCGAAGTATAAATTGAAGCCGATTACTAAAATAGTGGACAAACAAGGATTACTGCATGACACCCCCAGGGCGATACATGATGCTTTCACAGCTTATTTTGCGCAGTTGTATCATCATACCCCTGCTCACTCTGACAGCAATTAGTCACTCTTGACGGATATTGCTGGATACATAACGAAAAGTACTATGCCCCACCTAAACGAACAACAGATAGCGGCACTAGATTCCCCCTTTACTGAGGAGGAAGTACGCGAGGTAGTGAGGGACTTAAACCAAACAAAGCCCCAGGACCTGATGGCCTTACAAGCCAATATTATAAATGTTTTGCCTATACTTTAGTCCCCCGATTATGTTCCCTGTTTAACTCACTCAGAACTGGAAACAGACTTATGCCGGAATCTCTCTTGACCTCGGTGGTGCTCATACCCAAACCTGACAAAGATGTTCAGGGCATAGATAACTATAACTGATCTCCCTTCTCAATACCGATATTAAGGTGCTCGCCAAATTAATGGCAACCAGACTAGGTCCCATGCTTTCAACCCTGATTCACCCGGATCAGGTGGGATTTATGCCTGGGAGGCAAGCATTCGAGAATACACAGAGAGCCGCTGACTTGATCTGGTGGGCTCACTCGCGAAAGGCGCCATCTTTATTTCTCTCCTTGGATGCAGAATAGGCATTTGACAGAGCAGAATGCCTTCTGACGAGTGCGGGCTTCCCGGAGCATTTCCTAGCCCTAACCAGGAACGCAATGGCTCAGATCTTTATCCCTGGAATGGACCCGATTCCCTTCCCGATATGCAATGGTACGAGACAGGGCTGCCTCTCTCGCCTTCACTATATGCCATTTTTTTGGAAACTCTTATGAGAATGATTCGCGCTGATGGGGACATCCGGGGTTTCTTAGTGGGGGGACAGCAGTTCAATGTATCGGCATACGTGGACGATGTCTTACTTTCGCTGACCGACCCCAAGACCTCACTTCCAGCCTCAACCCCTTCACTGCTGAGCCATTTCACATCTTAAAAAAAACACATTTTTCTTTTCTGTATTATTATTGTTATTATTTTTTTTCTTTACTTTAAACATGGTCATGTTTGGTATCATTAGAAAGGCCATGCTCTGGCCTTTCTAATGATACTAAAGATGACCCTGCTAGCTGAAAACAGTCAGGAGATATCTGGGTTCAAAGGAACGCTTATCTCCACCTCTATCTTTCCTTGATAGGAGTCAATGAGGACGTTCCCCACACATCCTCAGCAGTGAAAGGGTTAATGAATCGTCCAAACGAATTTTCACAGATCTCCAGTTATAAAGTCAATGTCACTAAATCTATGATTCTCCCGATACTGGTGCCCACGACGGTATTACGTACACTGACATCAGTGTTGCCTTTGCAGATTTCCGCTTCAGAACTCCCCTATCTGGGGGTTAAATTAACCAGCTTACCTGAACGTTTATATGAAGTAAACTATGCTACAATGTATGCCACGCTAAAAAAACCTCGAAAGTTGAGATAAGTATGCTATTTCATGGGTGGGAAGAGTGAATTGCGTTAAGATGAACGTACTGCCACGTCTTTTGTATTATTTCCAAATGCTCCCTGTGGCACTTGACCCCTCAGATGTCTGCTCGATGCAAGGAGCGATTGATGATTTTGTATGGGCAGGGAAGAGGCATAGGGTGGCTAGGGCCACCCTGTTTCGGCCTAAACAGCTGGGTGGTCTTGGTCTCCCGAGCCTCTTTTCATACTATTATGCCGCTCAACTCGCCCAGCTGGTGGCATGGCATGGGGGTCACTGCTGGGAGGTGAGTTGAGTTGGAAAGAGCTATTATGGCCCCTAACTTACTACACCATTGGATATGGCTTGCCCGGGAACATAGACCACTCCTGTCCACGAACTCTCCAGCTATTGTGAACACCATACGCATCTGGGACAAACTTGCTGCAAAATGCGAACTTACCACTTTACCTTCACCGTTGACGCCAATCTTTTGCAACTGGGAATTCCCTGCGGGACTGATTCCTACATCCTTTCAACCGTTGTGGGATGCTGGCTTCCACTGTTTATGTCACCTTTTTCAGAATAATCGCTTTGTTCCATCAGCCATATTTGAGCAGCAGAATCTCGGGACAGGGGGCCTATTTCTACCAGAGCTGCAGTTATGGGCCTTTGCATCTCAACGCCATATTAAAGCTGCCTCACAAACACCCCTCTCATTTTTTGAATCTATTTGCTTAAGAGGTACTTACCCAAAAGGTTTCATCTCTATCCTATATAATAAGCTAACGTCACTGATTAACTGGAAGGAACTCCACTACGTGAAAGTTTGGGAACGCGACCTAGCAGAAGAATTGGACTCGGAAGACTGGCTGGACATCTGGGAGGCTTCCAAGGGTGTTTCGATATGTACAACCATGCAAGAACAGCCGCTGAAAATGCTGATGCGCTGGTACGTTATACCTACACAACTCGCACACATGTCCTCAGACCACCCAGATCTTTGCTGGCGATCCTGTGGCTCCAAGGGCACTTTTATTCATATGTGGTGGGAATGCCCGAAAATTTAAATGTTCTGGATGAATATTCTGGCAATGCTCACTGAAGCACTGGAACGGGAAGTTCCCAGTGACTCTTGGAATTTATTACTTTCTCAACCCCTGGAAGGCTTCACAAGACATGAAAATAAGCTAATTTTTAAAATCTCGATGGCGGCTAGGAGGGCGGTGGCAGAGACTTGGCGACACCATGCTCTCCCCGTCATGGCTAAGGTATCTGCTAAAATACAGGACACTAGGATCATGGACGAACTTACAGCTGTAGTGAAACATACCCTACCAACATTCCACAAATTATGGGACCCCTGGACTGATGCTGGACTTTAAGATTGCCGAAAAATCTCAGGTTGCGACTCCATTCACGGTGCCCTTGAATATATTACTGCTTTAATTGTCTCCTCCTCCTCCTCCATTTTTTGATAGATTGCAATTATAGCTTATGTGATGCTTTATATCTCTGCTCAAATTACTATTTGTGAATGCCTAATAAATTTCATTTAAAAAAAACAAAAAACTTCTTTCTTTAAAAAAGTTAGGAAACCTAAAATTTCACCCAAAAAAGTCTGCAAATATCCTAAAAGAATAAATAAGTAAAGAAACTTACATTCTATTGGTAGTAATCTACTTTCCATTCTTAAATAAGCAATGAAAAATGAAATAACTCATAAAAAAGCGAAACACCAACTGATCCAAATCACCAAATCGATCCGAATCCTTGAATCGAAATTATCCGAAATTAAAGAAAAACTGTCCGAAATGATCCGGAATAAAAAAAAAAACACCAGAAAAAAAACACCAAACCAAACAAAAAAAGCCATGCACATCGCTACTAATGAAGGCTACAATTAAGGGTGAGAAATCATTCAATAGTAATAAAGGGGTCTTGGGGATCATAGTGTCATATAAGATATGCAATTTATAAAGGGACAAAAGGTTTTCTTTCTGTTCATATTTGGTATTTACGTTTTCAGTTTGATTCCTTAATGATTCTTAGCCTGCCGAGAAATGCATTAGCTATACTAGCTCAATCAAACCACTGTAGAGTATGTGAAAATTTCAAAAGCCAATAAAGATTTGGAGATCTAACATTTCAGATTTTAAGGTCTTTCATATATTACTGTATCCTAACCAAGGGAAGGAAAAGGAGAGATGGGATGATCCTCTGTTCAGTACAAGGATTTGCAAGTTACTGTAGAAGCTCTCTAGCTCTGCGTGGTAAAGATATATGGATTCACACTACATAATTTATATCAACCCACCAATATATTTCCATTTTTCTTTACATTTTTACATCATGTTGACATTGTAGTATGCTATTTTTATTTATTTTCTTTCTACAACATATTATATGTGACAATAATGTTCATTTTGTTTTTGTGTTAAACCTTCAAATGAAAATATTGCACAAAACAGACCCGTATAAGTTTTACAAAATAGTAAAATCCTAATATTAAAAGATGAGTGAAGGCATGAAATATGCATAAATTTCAAGTTTATACATCTCTGAATTACAATTTGTAAGCAAAACGTTTCTTTCATTCTATATTTATGAACTAGCTCTGCAAGCCCTGCTTCAGATAAATGTTATGCTGATTATTATTAATATTATTCCTTATTTATATAGCACCAGCATATTCTGCAGCCTTGAACAATGGGCCCAAAATAGACAGGGTTACGATACATTGAGACTGAACAACTGGTTTGACGAACCAGTAGAGGAGGAAACGAGGGCCCTATTCCCTTGGGAATTTACAATCTAGAAGGGTTAGAAACATAGAAACATAGAAAAATGTCGGCAGATAAGAACCTTTCGGCCCATCTAGTCTGCCCAATTACATGGATACTTTACCTGGATTTATCTTTTGTTTAGGATAGCCTTATGCCTATCCCATGCCTGCTTAAATTCAATTACTGTTTTGGCCTCTACCACTTCTACTAGTTGGGTGTAGGCAAGTACTGTCCATTGGGACTACAGGGAGATTCCCGGTGGGCCGATGGCTCAGTGTTGACCATGGCCAGTGTGAATGCTGGTTCACCGTTCAGCTTACTGTGCCCTTAATGGTTGAGGTAAGAACTTCCTCACCATCTGTAAAACAGAAGCAGTCTCATATATTGGGGCCGCTGTACTGGTGAGACCCGCTGCGCATCCGCCTCACCTTAAGACATGGTGTGCACTCAACCTCAGTTCCGTTGCGAGCAACTCTGATTTCTGCAGTGCGATTGAGCTATATGGTTGGTTTATATACTATTTTTGTGTGTGTTTGGACCAGACTGGATGAAATCCAGGGCTGATTTTTTTCCCCAGTCATGCCCTGGTTGGGGGGTAGAAGAAGGAGTAGGGGACTGCAGGCTGAGAGTGAGGGACTGGTTGGGACAGTGAGGTCTATTAGTGAGTTGGGTGGTAGAATTGCCTGAATAGGAATGCCTTTAGGAAACGTTTGAAGGAAGGGAACTAGGGGAAAGTCTGATGGTACATGGGAGAGCGTTTCAAAGGATGGTGACTGTGAGTGGGAAATCCTGCAATCTATCATGGGAAGAGGTGATGCAGGGAGAAGCTAGGCACAGGTCACAGGCGGGTGAGGTGGATGAGCCTGACAGAGGCATTCAGTATGGATTGTAGGGGGAGAGAGGGAGTCCAGCTTGAAGATTATTACAATAGTCAAGTCGGGAGATTACAAGGGTGTGGATGAGTTGCTTTGTGGTGTCAGTGGTAAGAAATGGCCGAACTCTGCAAATTTTACTTAATTGGTAGCGGCAGGAGGTGGAAAGAGACTGGATGTGGGGGATGTTGGAAAAAGCGGAGTCAAGTCCCGTTTAACTCCAAGACAGCGAACCTGGCTTGATGGGAAGATAGTGATACCATTGACCATGATAGAGAAGTCAGGGGTTGGGGAGGCATTAGAGGGAGGAATAAGTAGTAGTTTAGTCTTCTCAGACATGTTAATCTTTAGGTGGTGAGTGGCCATACAGGAGGAAATGCCAGTTAAACAGTCACTGACTTTGGAAAGGACAGGAGGAGAAAGATTAGGGGTAGAGAGGTAGATCTGAGTA
Organism: Leptobrachium leishanense; assembly: GCA_009667805.1. Taxonomy (NCBI): domain Eukaryota; kingdom Metazoa; phylum Chordata; class Amphibia; order Anura; family Megophryidae; genus Leptobrachium; species Leptobrachium leishanense. The sequence goes on along the minus strand of CM019063.1, from coordinate 480,039,710 downwards.
TCATCAGCATAGAGGTGGTAATTAAAGCCAAAGCTGTTAGTGATTTTGCCTCGGGAGGCAAAGGGCTTGTCAGTGGTCTACTTCCTAAGTGGGCTATTTTCAAGTGGAGTTTAAAAACAGGAGTTCTACCTGTACTGGTCTGTGGTTTGTATCTCTAGAGGGAGAGAAACCTCTGGTTTATTTATTAATTTGTTTAATTTCTCTTTTTGTTTTATGTTTTTTCTGCTGTTTTTTTCTGTTGTGCTTTTCTTTTTCCTGTGAGTGGCTGGTGGCTTGTTAATTGGGGGTGTGTAGCCTGTCAGGTGATTTCACTTGTATGGCTACATAAACTCACTGGCAGCTCACTGAGCTTGCTCACAAGGGCTTGTCAGTGGTCTACTTCCTAAGTGGGCTATTTTCAAGTGGAGTTTAAAAACAGGAGTTCTACCTGTACTGGTCTGTGGTTTGTATCTCTAGAGGGAGAGAAACCTCTGGTTTATTTATTAATTTGTTTAATTTCTCTTTTTGGTTTTTGTTTTTTCTGCTGTTTTTTTCTGTTGTGCTTTTCTTTTTCCTGTGAGTGGCTGGTGGCTTGTTAATTGGGGGTGTGTAGCCTGTCAGGTGATTTCACTTGTATGGCTACATAAACTCACTGGCAGCTCACTGATCTTACTCACAAGGGCTTGTCAGTGGTCTACTTCCTAAGTGGGCTATTTTCAAGTGGAGTTTAAAAACAGGAGTTCAAATAACAGGTATCAATTGTTATTTATATATTTGTTATCTTGTTGTGGGGGTATGAGTGTTAGCAAGCTTGAAGGTTTGACCCAGTGCACATCATGCTGCATGTCTGGAGGAATCCTTCAAGGGTCCATATCTCTGTAGCAAGTGTGAACGTGTAGCTCTTCTGGAAGCTCATATTGGAGATCTGGAAGGGCAAATCGTAACGCTGAGGCAGATTGACAATCTTGAAAGGAGTCTGCTTCTCACGGAGTAAAGTATAGTTGTGGAATCTAGGGGTGTGGGAGGAGTGGAGTTAACTGGGGAACAGGTTGGTAGCTGGGTGTCAGTGACACGTGGTAGTAGGGGGGGAGGGAAGAGGAAAAGTTAGGCTAGTCCTGATCTTGAGCACACCAACAGATTTTCCCCTTTGAGCGAAGATGTTGGATGCATCAGCTCAGGTGTAGCAGTACTGGAGGAGGCTGCTCCCTCTAACAGCAGGGGGATCAACCCACCAAGTAAGGGAGGGATAAAGAGGGCAAGTAAGCCTAGACAGGTTGTGGTGGTAGGGGACTCTATTATTAAGAGAGTAGACAGGGTAATCTGTCGCTCTGATCGCCTTAACCGGACAGTTTGCTGTCTGCCGGGTGCCCGAGTTAGGCATGTGGTTGACAGAGTTGATAGATTATTGGGAGGGGCTGGAGATGACCCAGCTGTCATGGTCCATATTGGTACCAATGACAAAGTAAGAGGAAGATGGAAGGACCTGAAGAATGATTTCAGGGAATTAGGAAGTAAACTGAAGAAGAGGTCCTCCAAGGTAGTATTTTCTGAGATCCTACCTGTGCCACGTGCTACAGTGGAAAGGCAGCGGGAGATCAGGTAGGTCAATGCGTGGCTTAAAGCTTGGTGCAGGAAGGAGGGCTTTGGGTTTTTAGAGCACTGGGCTCATTTTGCACTGGGATACAATCTGTATAGTCGTGATAGATTGCACCTGAATGGAAGAGGGTCTGCTGTGCTAGGGGAGAGGATGGTTAAAAGGTTGGAGGAGACTTTAAACTAGTGGAAGGGAGGAGGGATACAGTAGCTTACAAAATGGAGACAGAGCAGATAGCGGAAGGGTTTCAGTTCAGACTAAGGAGGGTGGAGCCGGGGGGATGGGTAATGTCAGAACAGTGGAGGCATGCAATGTAAAGTCGCATTCAGCATGTGTGGGTAGAGACAACATTAAATGTATGCTTGCTAATGCAAGGAGCCTCAATAACAAGATGGGGGAACTAGAGGCAATAGCATACACTAAGCAATATGACATAATAGGAATAACAGAAACGTGGTGGGATGAAACGCATGACTGGGCTGTAAACTTAAACGGTTATACATTGTTTAGAAGGGATAGGAAACATAAGAAAGGGGGTGGAGTATGTTTATATGTAAATCAGGATTTACTGTAAAGCCTAATATTACACAACTGGAAAGCGATGAGGGAAATGTGGAATCCTTATGGGTAAATATTTTGTTGGGGAATAAACAGGGAAGTCAACTATTGGTTGGCATATGCTATAAACCACCTAATATAGATAATGATGAGGAAGAACAACTGTTAGAGCAAATTAGGAAGGCTGCACATCATGGTAGCACTTTAATTATTGGAGATTTTAATTACCCGGACATTAATTGGGATAGTGGGACTAGTAATTCAGCAAAGGGAATCCGGTTTCTGAACATTTTAAATGATACCTTCATGACACAACTGGTAGAAACACCAACTAGAGAGGATAACTGTCTGGACCTGGTTATAACAAATAATGTGGATCTTTTCTCAAATATTAATGTAAGGGAACAGTTGGGAAACAGTGACCATAATATGGAGACTTTTGAAATAAACTCAAAAAAACACATTCATAAGGGGCATGCTAAAACATATAATTTTAAAAAGGCCAACTTTATTAAAATAAAGGAAGCTCTCAATGTCATTGACTGGCAGAAACTCTTTCACGGGAAAAACATTGAGGATAAGTGGAATATCTTTAAACTAACACTAGAAAAGTACACGTCACAATATATTCCACTGGTTAATAAATATAAAAGAAACAGACTGAAACCAATGTGGCTTAGTAGGAAGGTAACTAATGAAATGAAAAATAAAAAGAAGGCATTTAAAGCTAACTCAAATTTGATAAATCTGAGGCATCCTATAAAGCATATAGGGCAGCCAATAAAGCATGTAAAAATGTGATTAGATGGGCTAAACTATAAAATGAAAAAGAAATAGCCAAAGACAGTAAGACCAACCCTAAAAGATCCTTTAGGTACATAAATTCTAAAAAAAACAAGAGTGAAAATGTAGGTTCACTAAAATCTGAGTCAGGGTTATTGTTAACTGAAGATCGAGATAAGGCAGAAATTTTGAATGATTATTTTTCTTCAGTATTTATCAAAGAGAAACCTATAACAGACATGAAATTCATTAATAAAAACTTACTAATACAAAGTGACTGGTTGACTCAGGACAAGGTTTTGCAGCAATTAAACAATGTGAATAAAGCCCCAGGGCCAGATGGAATTCACCCGCGAGTACTGAGAGAGCTATGTGTTGAAATATGTAAACCTCTGTTCTTAATCTTTCAAGATTCTTTTTTTTCAGGAATAGTACCAGAGGATTGGAGAAAAGCTGACGTGGTCCCTATATTTAAGAAAGGTTTAAAATTTGTGCCTGGGAATTATAGACCTGTGACCTTAACATCTGTGGCTGGGAAAGTATTTGAGGGGTTACTAAGGGATAATATTCAGGAATTTATTGGGAGGTATAATGTAATTGGCAAAAATTAGCATGGTTTCATGAAACACAGATCATGTCAGACTAACCTAATTACGTTCTATGAGGAAGTAAGTAGAAGTATAGATCAGGGGGTCGCAGTGAATGTGACTTACTTAGATTTTGCCAAAGCTTTCGACACAGCTCCACACAAAAGGTTACTATTTAAATTAAGAAAAATTTGTCTAGATGAAAATACTTGTTCTTGGATAGAAAACTGGCTAAAAGATAGGGTACAGAGAGTGGTCATAAATGGTACATTTTCAAGATGGACACCAGTGGTAAGCGGTTTCCCTCAGGGGTCTGTTATAGGACCAATACTATTCAATTTATTTATAAATGACCTTGAGATAGGCATTGAAAGCCATGTATCAGTGTTTGCAGATGACACAAAACTAGGAAAAGTAATACAATGTGAGCAGGATGTTACTTCGCTGCAGAGGGATTTAGATAGATTGGGGGACTGGGCACTTAAATGGCAGATGAAATTTAATCTAGATAAATGCAAAGTTATGCACTTTGGAGTGAAGAACACACAAGCAACTTATACCCTAAATGGTATGCAGTTAGGGAAATCCAAGCAGGAGAAGGATTTGGGAATAATTATAGACTTCAAACTAAGTAACAATGTGCAATGTCAAACAGCAGCCGCCAAGGCCAGCAAAGTATTGGCATGCATTAAAAGGGGAGTTCACTCTCGGGATGAAAACATAATTTTTGGGCACCTGTCTTAAAAAAAGATATTATAGCGCTAGAAAAAGTGCAGAGATGGGCAACTAAATTAATAAGGGGAATGGAAGGGTTAAGTTATGAGGAAAGATTAACAAGCTTAAACCTGTTTAGTTTAGAGAAATGGCGCCTTAGAGGGGATCTGATAACCTTATATAAATATATACGGGGCCATTATCAATCATTGTCTGATAACCTATACATTAACAGGACTATACACAGGGCAAGGGGTCATCCATTTAGACTGGAAGAAAGAAAATTCAGCCAAAAGCAAAGGAAGGGTTATTTTACTGTGAGAACAATAAAGCTGTGGAATTCTCTGCCTGTTGAGGTGGTTGGGTCAGAGACCATACAGACTTTCAAAAAGCGATTGGATGACTTGCTGCAGACACAGAATATTAAGGGTTATAATATTTAATATGTGGGTAAAAGCTTCTTGATCCAAGGAGAAATCTGACAGCCATTCTGGGGTCAAGAAGGAATTTTTACCCAGTATGTTGCATATTGGCAAGCATTTCAGACTTGTTTTTTTGCCTTCTTTTGGATCAACAGCAGTAGGTGATGTGGGAGAGGCTGAACCCGATGGACGCATGTCTTTTTTCAGACAATGTAACTGTGTAACTGTGTAACTATGCAACTGACAAATAGGAGTCAATCCTAATCCTTTAGCTATCAACAACATGTATACATAATTTTTATTCATTGCAATACAATGAAAAACTAAAATTAAAATTTAAAACCCCACTTGTAGAGCCTCTAAATGCAATATTACTGTTCTTCCTTGGGTGGAACAAAATCTTCTGTGAGCGCTCACTCCTGCCACCTTGTATTACTGTTGAAAAGCTACAGGGAGCAGCCTCCTATATACCCTTTATATATGTTTGTCAGCTGAGGAAGCCGCCCAACCGGCGAAAAGTGTCTGAGAATTACTTGTTTTTGAATAAAAGCACCAACATTTTTATCCTGCCTGCCTTTAACCATTTGAAATCTACATGCGTATACCCAAGGGCCTAGGAGGGCTCCTCCAAGAGTAAATTTAAGATTGGCTTTCTCTGTACTATACTACTTGTGGATACAGGATTACACTAGGGGATATTCTCTGGCTTGTTTTATTTGTCTCCTATTTGAAGAAATTAAAAGAGGAAGAACATATAGGTGGATGGGTACTTGAGAATTTGAAGAAGACACCCACTGGCGTTTAGGCTAGGGTCAGACGAAAGCATTTTTCCCCGCGAACGTGAAAAAGTGCGTCCGAACGCATGGACGTATTTTTTCACGGAATGCGCAAAAACGGTCAGACGACGCGCATTTTCGGGCGTGATTTTGTACGGATCGTCAATAAAACTCGTTTTGCGTCTGGACGTTATGTAGGCTGGACATTAGCAGTGTCTGACATCTCCTAATCACGCACACACGCCGCTATGCCGCAGCTGCGCACTCAGTACGTCAGTACTAGCGGTTCAGCGTTCTCAGAAAAATGCGTTCAAATTCCATTTGCGTTGCACAGCCGGACTTTTGTGCGGCCGTACATCGTATATTGTCCGTCATTGCCCGTCATCTGCTGCTAGAGCGGCCGTAATTATGTGCGCCAGAACGCACGTTAAAAGTGCACTGGTCTGACCCCAGCCTAAGGCTCAAGGCTTTGTGAGCAAAAAAATGAAACACTACCAGCGCTGTTATTTACTGGTGCACTAATGTCACCTCATTTACTTGAACAGAAGAACAAAATACAAACATTTCGGTGTCACAGCCCCTTCCTCAGTGCACAATGCCCTCACCCTCTGTACAGAATAAACCCCATATAAATACCATATGCAGGTAAGGCAAAAGGTGGACACCTCCCAGTCACACATGAACTTAATTATAAGCAAAAATTACATAAATACCGCAGCATAAATATTGTGATACAGACTGCCACTGTTCCTGGCGTCTGCTACCTGCACGTTGGAAAACCAAGATGGCGACGCCGGACAAACTGCACATGTGTTTCATTAAGGGGCTTCTCCAAAGCCAGCAGGCTGTCACTCTCTATAGTGCATGTATCAATCTTGGAGAAGGAAAAAAAAACTGAACTAATCAAGCTTCTTGCATAGAATGCCAATTAAGCAGTGCTATATTCTCAGTTAGTGTCCATCATATACAGTGTGTTTTTAAAGTCCATGTGTAGCAGTCAGGCCTCCAATCAGAGATAACCACGACTAATCAGCAGACCCTTGGAACAGTGCAATAAAAAAGTGCTAGACAAAAATAAAGGAAAGGAAAATAGTGGTTAAAACCATAAATATAACTAGAGACTAATTGGTTACATAGCCAAGTACATCCTAACCATCTAGTAAATCATTCAACTGGGCTATTAACTAAAGCCCTATAATTTAATATAGTTAATTTAACAATTAAATATTAAATATTAAATAATTAATAATTAAATTTAACAAAGACATATAGTGAGTACCCTGTAAGAAGGGATAAACCACACATACATCGGTTTATAATAGGGATGTGCGTTTCGGGTTTCGGAATTTCGGAATTTTCACAAAATTTCCCGATTCGTGTTTTTGGATGCGGCCGATTTTCTGGATCGGATCGGACCCGAAAACCGACAGATCCGAAAAGTTTTCCGAGCCGAAACGAAATATTTTCGGAATTTTCAAATGGACTTGAAATGTGTCAAAACGAAATTTATTTTCGCTCTATTCATGATTTCGGTTCCATTCGTGATTTTGGTTCCATTTCGGTAATTCTGGACATCGTATATTTAACTATTATCGGTTATATCGCTGATTCTGTAAATTTTGTATTTGTAACTGCGTATCACTTGTTTTTGTTTCCAATGATCCGATAATTCTGTCGATACGATAATTCCTTCGTAATCGGGTCGGATCCGATTCGTCCGCGGGTCGCGCATGCGCGCGCGCGGATGTCGTAACTTTATTGAGCCAGTTTTTTGACAACTTTTTGGACAGGCCAAAAAATATTGTTTTTATTATTTATCATGGCTGCAAGAGACGAGTGCCATTCGGACACCTCCTCATCTTCTTGCACCCATGAGACACCACCCAGGAAGAAGCGGGCCAGCAACACGGCATTTGACGAGATGTTGGAGCTGGTGCGCATCTTTGATCGCAAAGACTACGACTGCCGTAAGGGCCCTTACGGCAGGAAGAATAATGCAAGAAAGGACCGTATCCTCGATAAGGTTCGCACCACCATCCTGGAGCTGTTCGGGAAGGACCGGACAAAGGACCAGCTCCGAAAACGCTGGTCCGACCTCAAGACGCACGAGGAGGAGCAGCTGAGGCACATCCGTCGCGTCATAGCCAAACGTAAGTGTCATGTTATATTGTAAAGCGCTGCGCAAACTGTTGGCGCTACATAAATCCTGTATAATAATAATAATGTGCTTGCATGTGCTAATGTGCACAGAAATACGTTGATTTATCTAGTCCTTTTTTCATGCAATGTGATTGTGTATAGCTTTGCGTTTTCACGACTCGTCATACATGCATTTTTGCCATAGCTCTTCTTTTTTGTGATTTTACGTATTCATGAAAATTGTGACATTTGATGTATGTAGATGAAGTTACAATGCTGGATTTCTTTTGGCACTGTGTGTAGTCTGTAGTGTGCTGGGGGGGAGGTTGTTGTGATTGAGTGATGCATACGAGAAGACCCGCAGCTTGCCCAATATTGGCTCCCATCTGCGCATCAACAAAAATCTCTGCGTCTCTGCTAAGTGGTAGGATGGGACATGTAGTTCTTCTGAAAGTGCATCCAAACAGAGCCGCGTTCAATACGTCCTCAGCAGCTGCTGAATTGTTGCAGCGCAGCAATTCAGTTTGCTGCAGCAGTGTCATTATTGAACGCTTTAGATGCAAATTTCAAAACAAAATGGCCGATTTCTGTTGTTTCTGCAATATCCAATTTTATTAGCAGAAACTGAAAGTGAAACTGAGGCTGAGGCATCTATAAAATAACTAAAAGCAGTCAGCATCAGCACAATGCGTTTTGTACGCACACAACACAAATAATAGTTTTTATTGAATAAACGTAATGTTTACTTCTGAAAAAAATATATAATTGAACGTTAATATATGTCTATGTGCAGAGGAAATAAATCAATATTTTGTGACTTTAGAACTATGAGATGGGAGTAGTGGGGGGTCAAGCTGGTAGTGGGGTAGTGGAGGAGTGTCGCAAAACTTTCGGCAATATATTGTATAGATATACCATTTTTTCCAGTCTGCATTATTTACGTGTTATTTTTTGGATTTGGCAGAAGACAGGAAGAAGGCAGCATCTGCCCCGGCGGGCACCAGTGCCCCAGTGGAGGAGGAGGAGCCACGGGCGACCACCAGCGCTGGTATATACTGTTTTATTTTGCAACGACTTTTGGTCAAAAACAGAAACATTTTTTGTTTACTGTATTTCAATTTAATTTTTTTATGTATAGCACAAGAGGAGCAGGAGGAGGAAGAGGAGGAGCAGGAGGAGGAGCAGGAGGAGGAAGAGGAGGAGCAGGGCGATGGAGAGAGGGAGCCGGAGCCGCAGCAGGAGGCCGCGAGTCCAGTTTTTTTTTTTACTGGTTTTTTTTGCATGGACCTTTGTTCAAAAATAAATCAGTTTTGTTGTTTACTGTATTTTTTATTTCTTTAATTTCTTAGATATAGCACCGGAAGAGATGCTGACGGTGGTGGTGGAGGAGTCGGAGTCGGAGGAGGAGTCAGAGCCTCAGGAGGCCGCCAGCACTGGTATATACTACTGTTATATTTTTTCAAGACTTTCAGTCAAAAATAGAAACCTGCTTTACTTACTGTATTTTCCTTCTTTCATTTATTGGATATATAGAAGGAGAAGCCAGACCGGACACATCATCCAGCATTAGGATAATAAATCGGATGGCGATCGGCGAGCTACGCCTGGCTGTAACCACCATTGATTCCATCCAGGAATTGCTCCAGGAATTGCGGGAGCATATAAGCAATGCCGCTGACATCCTGGAGCGGCAGTGAGACCAGCCTCCTCCCCTATGTTTGTTTGTGTTGTTTGTGCCCCGTTGGGCAGTTTGCCATCCTTGGCATGTTCCCCATGTTGTAAATAAATTTTCTATTTTTTCTATATTTTCCTGTTTGTGTGCGTTGCTTTTCCTTACTTAATAAGTTAACATGTATTGCTTGGTTTCCACACTGTTAAAACTATATTTACATAAATTTATTGACATTTCTATGGACCCTTTGTCATAAATTTGTCAACATATTTGTGGCCATGAATGTGACTGTGCACATTCTACACTTCCTGCCTGGCCAAAAAATGTCACACACTAACACAACCTTGTTGTACTGCCTTGAGATTTGATTACCGACATGGCATGGTTTTGTTAAGCTTAGGCGATGTCACAACAACACAGATTTTTGTCCACAGTCACATTCATTGTATAACCAAGAATTTATCAAAAAATATTGATGGCAGCACTGCGTGAAGTCTTCTCCGACACAACCCAAAGATCCTCAGTGCGGCTCAGGTCTAGTTTATTTGTCCCTGTTTGCAGCTTCACGCACCACCTCCTCCCAGCTATGAGCTCTCTCTCTCCCACCGCTGCCCGCTAAGACGCTGCCCGCCAACATGGTCACGTCTTTGCAGGAAGACAACAGCGTGGGGGAACGGCAGCTGCCGACAGTCCCAAGACCTCGTCACAATGATGTCAGTTCTGGAGTTAACCCCTAACTGCGACCAATGGTGGAGATAGGGGGTTCCAATGAACCCCTATCTCCCGATCCGCGGCAGCTATCGGTTGGTTAATGTTTGGTATCTTTGGATCGACCAGAGCATGGCCTTTCCAACAATACCAAACATGACAATGTTAAAAATTATAAAAAATTAAAATATAAAAAAAATAAAACAGTTTTTTGTTTTGTTTTGTTAATGCAGCAATATTGTTCCCATTTCAATTATAATGTGAACAATGATGCTGCACTAAGGATTTTTGTATGGGGTGCGTTTGTTAAAAATAGTGTAATTTACACCCAAAAAATATAACAAGTCCCCATTTCAATTTTTTTTAACAAACGCAACTCATAAAATATAACCGCAAACACTCGCATGTTAAAATGTGAAAAAAACACTTTACACCTTGTAAAACAAACATTGAAAATTCTAATTTTATTTCATTTTTTGTTATAATATACAGACAGGACCTGACGCATACATATGATAATGATATATTATGAATCATCTGCCGAGTCTGCCGGAAAGAACAATATATAACATGTCTGGGTCATATTATAAAATAAGGCTTCAAAAAAACGCGTTTAAACAAGAGGAGCGAAACTGTTAAAAATTAGCTCAGCAGCACAGCACACAGGCGTGAAGGGAAGCCGTGAAATGCCTCAGCAGCGAAAGGGTTAATTTTTTTTTTGTCTGTTTTAAATCATTTTATTTTTTTTATTTTTTTCGTTTCAGATATTTTGATCAACTATTTTTCCGTTTTAAAACCTTTTGCTCTGGTTTTTATTTTTAAAGTCAGACCATTCGGGTCAGTTTAGCGTTTTTTAAATCGTTTTGTTCTTTTTTTTTTGTTCCTTTCATACCATTTTTTTAATGTGATTAAATAAAGTTGTGAAATGTATATTCATAAGAAAAAAAGGATCTTTATTTAATTAAAAAAAAACACGATAGAATCGCCAGAATTATCGTATCGACAGAATGAATTATCGGATCTGAAAAACAAACCCAAAAAAATTTATTATAAAAAATATATAAGGTATAAAAAAGTAAACCATAGTAGTTTACATCAAAATGAATAGAGTTAGACAGCTTTGAAACGAGGAGAACAGACGTTGCGAAAAAACGAAAATTCTCTATTAAATCACGAAAAGTCGATACAAAAAACGAGCAAAGTGACACGAAAATACGAAAAATGGTCGATATTCCGAAAAAAAAAGTACACGAAAAACGAGTCGAACCGAACCGAATCGAAACAGAAATCAGTCGAAACGAGCCGAATCGAAAAGTTTAAACATCCGAACAAATCGAGCCGAATCGAACCGAAAAAAAAATCGGTGCACAAGCCTAGTTTATAAATGCCCTGGATCATCTCATTTATAGGCAAACTCACCTTTTAATTGTAGATGCCTCAGCAGGTGCACTCATGTGAGTTTGTATTTGGGAACAAATATAGTGTATGATGTAAAGACACACTGTACAATAATACCTTTGTTTGTTATAAATTCTTAATCTTGCTTTTTGAGATGTTTAGAAGAATTATCATTGAGAAATGTGTACGTTAAATACCCTATTAATCCAAACATTATCTCTTTTTGTGGAGTGTGCAGTACCTATTCCTTATGACTCTATTTGATCTTTATTGATCTTTCTTGGTTCTTTCTGGGGAAACCCCTTCAAAGGTACATAGTGATTAAGGATTTCTTTAATGTTTGGGGAAATGTTTTGTTGCGGCGCTCCACTATTTAAGGAGCAGCCTCCACCTTCATTGCAACAAAAAGTACAAAAAATCATTACTACTGTATTACAACAACCAATGGGAGGGCAGAATACAGGGAGAGCTCTGGGCTCAGTCACTACTGTAAAGGAATAAGAGTAAAGGGGTTATAATTATTGAAAATCCATGTACAGTATAGACCGAAGGGATTACTGTACTTTCATATGCAGGCATTATACCGATAAACAAAAAAATATTTTTACATTAGGTTGGTATTTTTGGAGGCTAAACATAAAATAAATCGGCAGATAAAAACCTTTTGGCCCATCTACTCTGCCCAATTATATGGATAATTTCACTGGATTAATTTTTATTTAGGATAGCCTTATGCCTCTCCCATGCCTTAAACACAATCACTGAAAAGATACCAGTTCAAACACAGCAAGTTCACAGGAACATTGGGCTCCTCTGGGATTTGAACTCAGGACCTCTCACACCCTAAGCGAGAATCATACCCCTAGACCAACAAGCCACATACAACACATGCTATATTATATTACTTCATTATGATTCCATAACAATCTTTGACATGCATTGTCTTTGATACTCTTCTAGGGATGTGCTGCCGGTTTGAATCGGTTTGAAGTTGGATTCGAACATCGGCTGTTCGAAAGTTGGCAAACTTTGAACTTTTCGGGACGTTCACGGAAAGATCGAGAAAAAAAAAGTTTTCAAAAAACCTCCAAAAAATTATTAAAAGATCCTAAAAAATCTAAAAATAAAGAGACTCTGTACTACAGAATATAATAATAAGCGGTTTATTAGATATTGAATTAAACCAGGAATATTTTTAACATTGAAGCCTATGGGATTCATAAACATTTTCCACTCATTGTCGGTCAAACATTTCCCACTCCTTGATGGTCAAATATTTCCCACTCCTTGATGGTCAAACATTTCCCACTCCTTGATGGTCAAACATTTCCCACTCCTTGATGGTCAAACATTTCCCACTCCTTGTTGGTCAAACATTTCCCACTCATTGTTGCTCAAACATTTCCCACTCCTTGATGGTCAAACATTTCCCACTCCTTGTTGGTCAAACATTTCCCACTCATTATTGGTCAAACATTTCCCATGGCTTCAAATCAAGTTTAAACATGAGCAAAAGTGGTAAAAATGAGCTCAGCACTCAGCAGTGAAAGGGTTAAAAATGTTTTTTAAAAAAAATAAAATAATAATCATTGTTTCCTGTCCCCCAGGGCAGTACCTGGACCCCCATACACCTTTTATAGCCAATATCTTGCATATATGCCCTCTTGGAGGGAACCTTATTTTTAGAACGTTCGAGACCATTGACTTGCATGGTGTTCGAATTGTGTTTGAGTGTGTTTTGCGGGTGTTCGAGTTCGAATGCGAACAGAACATGGGAGTGTTCGGCCCATCACTAATTTCTACCTGTAAGATAATAATGCAGACTCCATTTCAAATTGGGCAAGATCTCAGCAATAATTTTTTAACAGCTAAACGAATACACGTAAAATTAAACATAAGCAAATTTCCATTTTAATATTTTAAATATTTCAGAAAAGAAATCTATATACAATTTTTTTAATGTAGGTTTATAGGATTCTTATCGCAGTGATATAATTTTTGTCTGTTGATTACTATCAGGGCTATTCAGAAAGAGGTGAAAACCTTGAGAATGACTGGAGAATTGAAAATTCCTGGTCAAAATAGTCAAAGAAGACAAATTCTCCCATTTATCTCACTTTCCAAATTGGCTATTTGTTCTAGATTTTTCATTCTCCTTGCAATTCTCAAGGTTTTCACCTCTCTCTGAATAGCCCTTTATTTGGTTGACCTGATACTGTTGCTCTGCTGCCCATGATTAGCGGGAATGTGCATGCAACAAATTCTCCTATTTTTTTTTACTTTCTATTGGTATGCTGCCAGGTGATTTGCTGCTCATCCTCCCCGCTTCTTTGTTTACCCTATTGGGGAGTATCTGGTATTGGATGTGGATATAACCCACCAGTTGTCCTGTGCTGAATTAGGCTGGTGTGTGTCTAATATTTATTTGGACATTTTGGTGTTAGCTCATTTGTTGAAAAACACTTTTTATTTCCCAGGTTAATAGAAAATACATGGTAACATTTTCTAGGGGCACCCCTTATTAATTGTACAAGAAAAAGAAAAAAGCAGAAATGAGCACATTTTAGAGATATTCTATTGGTTTGGTTTGTATCTCCTTTAAGCACTTTGTTTTGCTATGTGTTGTTTCACATATTATTTATTGTCTTTTTATTCAGTAGGTTAGGACCCATCCAAAACATTTTCCTTGACGTGACAGTGAGCTTAATACTTCAATAGCCATTTAAGTAGGCAGAAAATTATCTCTTTTTTTAAGTATGGGTTTATACAGGGCCGGTGCAAGGAATTTTTAGTGCACAGGCAAAGGTGCATTTTGCCGCCCCCTCTCCCAATAAGCTGACATGTGCATGTATGTGCGCGCCGAATGTCATATGACTGTGTGGGGCTACATGTATGGGACAATAATTGAGTGCGTGGCAGTGTGCAAGATGGGACTAAGCGTGGTGCTGTCTGTGGCTTAAGAGTGTGTGTGAGCAGCCTGGCAGTGAAGTGGGTTGACTGAGTATGTTTGAGCTGCCAGTGAGTGATGCTTGTGAGTGTCAGCTATGATTGTGTGAGCGTGCGAGCTATCTCTGAATGATTTATTGTATGTGTGAGCTGGATGTGAGTGTTGTGATGTGTATTAGCTGGCTGTGAGTGTGTGTGAGCTAGCTTTGGTGTGTTGCATGGGTGAGGGATGTGTGGGATGTGGCTGTGAGTGTATGTAAGCTGACTGTGAGTAGTGTGTATCTGAGAGCTGGCTGTTAGTGATGTGACGTGTGAGTGTGAACACTAGCTGGTAGAGGTGTGTGAGTGTGTGAACGTTAGTTGGGAGAGGTGTGTGTGCTGGCTATTTGTGAGTGTGAAAGCTGGCTGGGAGTGATGTGTGCTGGCTGGGAGTGTGAAATATGGCTGGGAGTGATGTGTGTGCGCTGGCTGGGAGTGATGTGTGTGCGCTGGCTGAGTGTGTGCGTGCTGGCTGAGAGTGTGTGAGAGCTGGCTGGGAGTGGTGTGTGTGCCTGGCTGGGAGTAATGTGTGCACTGGCTGGGAGTAATGTGTGCACTGGCTGGGAGTGTGAGAGCTGGCTGAGAGTGTGTGAGAGCTGGCTGTGAGTGGTGTGTGTGCGTGTGTGTGCGCTGGCTGAGAGCGAGTGAGAGCTGGCTGGGAGTGGTGTGTGTGCTGGCTGGGAGTAATGTGTGTGTGCTGGCTGGGAGTAATGTGTGTGTGCTGGCTTAGTGTGTGAGAGCTGGCTGAGAGTGTGTGAGAGCTGGCTGTGAGTGGTGTGTGTGTGTGTGCTGGTTGAGAGCGAGTGAGAGCTGTCTGGGAGTGGTGTGTGTGCTGGCTGGGAGTAATGTGTGTGCTGGCTTAGTGTGTGAGAGCTGGCTGAGAGTGTGTGAGAGCTGGCTGTGAGAGGTGTGTGTGCGTGTGCACTGGCTGAGAGGGAGTGAGAGCTGGCTGGGAGTGGTGTGTGTGCTGGCTGGGAGTAATGTGTGTGTGCTGGCCTAGTGTGTGAGAGCTGGCTGGGAGTGGTGTGTGTGCTGGCTGGGAGAGGTGTGTGTGCTGGCTGAGAGTGTGAGAGCTGGCTGAGAGTGTGAGAGCTGGCTGAGAGTGATGTGTGTTTGTGCTGGCTGGGAGTGATAAGTGCTGGCTGAGAGTGTGAGAGCTGGCTGGGAGTGATGTGTGTTTATGCTGGCTGGGAGTGATGTGTGTGCTGGCTGAGAGTGTGTGCTGGCTGGGAGTGATGTGTGAGAGCTGGTTGGGAGGGGTGTGTGTGCTGGCTGGGAGTGTTGTGTGTGCTGGCTGGGAGTGATGTGTGTGTGCTGGCTGGGAGTGGTTTGTGTGCTGGCTGGGAGTGGTGTGTGTGTGCTTGCTGGGAGTGGTGTGTGTGTTGTGTATTTACCTCCTCCCTGAGAGATGGACTTTTTACAGGTTACCTGCTGGTAGATGACTCAGACAGGGTCACTGAATAGACGAATAGTGGTGTCAGTTGCTGAGCAGCATCTTCAAAACTTCACAGCTCCCTTCCTGGTGGAATGGGAGAGGCGCACACTGGAGCTCCGCCCCTCCTAGGCTCCCTCCTCTGCCTCTCTGCACAGCTCCACACCCTCCACCATGTGTTTCCCCGCTTTCCTCCCTGCACACAGCGGCAGATAAAAAAAAAACCAGCAGTTTATTGTTGTTTTTAATCCCTGCACACCCCCCACACACAGAGCAGCCGGCTACAGCCAGGGGAGCACCGGTATGAAGCACCTTCTGCATCTTTGCAGAAGGTGTTTCATGCATCTGGGTGGCCAAAATTAATGTGAATCTCCGCCCCCCCAGTGGAATTATACGATTCTGAGCGCAGTTGATACAATTTTTGTTTGCTGAATAACAACAGGGAACAGCCAGGGAGTCGAGCGGGAACTTGTGGGAACGCGGCTCCTTCACTATTTTTCCCATTAGTCACTTACACTATAAAGTTTGTATTCAGGTGTTCAACCATATGTTTTATGTTAAGTCACAAAATAGATGATATTTTGTCTTAAATCCACATACATATATATTAATATATTACATTTGAGTGTTTGTTTATGTTATGTGAGAGATGATAATTGCTAATTGGGGGGAAAGGTATCATGGGGAGATCCCATGCTTATTTTTTAGGACTTGACCCCTGGGAACAGCTGATTGATGCCGGCAGTGGCATCGCACACTGCCTCTAGTATCAGCTCCTGAAGTCCATAGGATGTCACGGAGTTGTGAGCAATCCTGAGTGAACTCATTTGAGCTGGGTAGTGCAGGAGGCACAGAAGGAGCCACAGAAGGACACGTAAGTGTTAATTGACTTCTACTGCTTTCAGCTAGAGGACAAGACGGATCACAATGCCCTTTTCACTGCAGGAAAAAAGGTAAGTTTAGGATTCTTAGGTGGGGTTAAACTGAAATGTTAAGTGACTTTGCAAAAGTAAAGTAAAGGAGCTGATAATTCACAGAAAGCCGCTGCAACCTCGGAGTCACAATCCAAGTTCGTAGCTCGCTGCCCAGTTGCACTAGAGGCTGGATCCACTATTTTACTGCCTTATTGCCAGATGGGTTGTGTCTGGCGGTGGGGCGTTAACACAAACGGGGAGTACTAGTACGTCTCACTTGCCGGCTGCTGCAGAGGGCCCCTCCTCTGGCCTGCCTATGCAGCTGATGCCAGTGCACATCATTGGCTTCAGGGGCACGGCTTGATTTCAGGCCATCTTGTGGTAGCTAATGACGCGAACAGCGCTCCAACTAGTGGGCGAGACTGTCGTGGCCCATAGAACCTAGTGGGGCATGCTATGCCTCCCCGCAGTGTTAAGGCTCACCTGCCGTGGCAACCGCATGCTACACCTCTGGCGGGAAAGGGTTAATGGCTCAGTTGGAATCAGATGCAAGGCTTTTCATCTTGACTCATTAAACATCAGTGTTTCTATTTCTGTTTTAGAAGACCATTGCAGCGACTATAATGCATTCTGAGGTAATGATTTTGAGTCAAATATTGATTTTCTGTGACACAATGTCAACACATAAACCATTTGCACTTAATATACATATTACAAACTGATATGGTTAATATAAGTACAAATAAAGAATGAAAATGACATTAAAATGGCTAAAGTTGACAATAGCGTTATACAATATATATATATATTCTTTTCTTCAATCTTATTTTTACTTTTGGAAATAAGGAGCAAGCAATTGCTATTTCACCTAGTGACTACTGTGTGCTACTAGTACATACGACACCCAAAGGCATACTAAGCATATTGTGTTAACATGTGCCAGTAGGTACATTAAAGGCTGCTATGACTGAGTTCCTGCTGCTGACATAATTAAAACCAACCATAAATGATAATAAGTCTGCTTCCAGTGGGAACCATAAAAAAGTCTTCCTAGTCTCAGCCCCTGATTCAGAGTCACTCACTTCACAGGACAACCATTTTCAGTGTGATTTTTGTGAAAATGTGAGTCAATCGAGTTTCGTGCTAAATGCTCTATCTTGAATTAATTAACAGGAAATAGTAATTTGGAAAGGATAGCTTTCAATTTTAACTATAAATAAACTGCAAGCCGAGGGATTTAAAGTGCCTTAAAATAAGGAATCTTTGAGGCTTGGCTAACTGTTGTTGTAAGGGATTGGATTGTTTGAGACCTCCATTGGCACAGCCAACAAATTGTAATCCTGCAGCTTCAATTTAGCACATACAAGTGACAATCTTACCTGTTAAGACCACGGTGGGACTTGTTTTCTGATGCCGCCTCTGAACATCAGATTTGCAATTTTACAAGCAGACTTCAAATCTTTTGTGGAGATGTTGCATAAGGCCGCGTTCACACTGTGCGATTTATCGTGTGGATTTTTCCGCAATATCGCGGAAAAATCCACGCGATGTCGCACTATGTAGCATCTCCAATGCATTTCAATGGAGCTGTTCACATCTTGCCGCGCGATGTTGCATGTCACGCGTCACGGTAGCATGTCACTGGTACATTACCCTTTTTTTCCGATTTGCGTTTTGTGATTTTGTGATTTCCGTTGGTGGTGTTTTGCAAACTCGTGACGTCACGAATATGAAAATCGCGTGGAAAAACGTGCGATTTTCAAATCGCACAGTGTTAACGTGGCCTAGGAGTATTCATTAAATCTGCTTTCGTACTGACCACCTGGTAACTAAGGAGGAAGAAGTGTGCCTGACACATAATCAACCTGTGGATTGATTTCATAAGGTGCAGGGTGTGCATAATCTCTGCATATAAAGGTGGCAGATCTGGATGACCGCTCTCACACAATGCTAATTTGAGGTATTCCAGAGTCAGTCTTGGTTGAGGCCTTTGGACTTTCTTTGAGATCTGTTCCACACGGTCCTCCATGCTGCAGCCTCGATGGACCTACAGCATATGGTCTTTAAGGTTAAGAGATACCTTCTATCAGTCCCTCTAAATGTAACCGTTTGCGTTCATTTATACCATGTAAAGGAGGCCTTGATGACAGTGGCATGGAAACAGAATGTTTTGCCAGACCCATAGAAACCAGTGACTTTTTTGCTGACATATCTGCCTCCACAATGGTAATCTGTCGTAGGTAGAGATGTGCATTTGTTTCGTAAAAATTCGGAATTTGTAACGAAATTTGATAATTCGTAGTTTGGAAGTACTTCTGAACAACGAATCGATACAATACGAATTCGAAACAAAATGGTATATAACGAATTTATTTAGTTTTACACTGTGTCATCATCATAAAAGAAAAATTAGAATAACTGATCTCAACTATTGAATTTGAAACGAACTATCAAATTGATATCAACTATCGAATTGATCTTAACTTAAAATACCAGTAATAGTCAGCAAAGGACTTTATGAAACAAATTAATTTTGTTTCACTGTTTAATTTGACTCAAATAGTAAATCTGTGACACCGCTTAAAATTTAACCGTAGCTTTTCTTTTAGCAGCAAAATTTGATTAATTGGGGTTTTATTTAGTGATCCAAAATTCGAATTGATATCAACTATCGAATTGATGTATGAAATTCGAATCGATACGAAATTGATACGAAAAACAAAACGAAACGAAACTAAATACGAAGCAAAATTAGTTACGAAATTCCAAAAACAAAATTATTTAAAAACGTAACGAAACTAAACGAAACAAATTTTTCAGCCATGCACATTCCTAGCGTAGGTTCCTCATATCTCTGCACAACCAGAATATCAATTGCAGATGGGGGTTTTATCAACCCTCTCTATGCTGGAGAATGGGATACATTTGCTGAAAAAATTAAATATTATACAGGATTTCTATATTATACAGTACATGCTTTTTTCTTTTAAGGCTGGAACAATGAGCATTGTTTACTGAACCCCAGTTCCTGCTCATAAAATAGGGCGGCCTTCTTCATGCATTACACATTTGCAAACTTACACACAGCATATGAATTATAGAAAAGGATAGCTCTTTTCATGGCATCCGCAAAAAGTTTAAAAAGTGTTACACTCATAAACTTACATAATATAAAAGGGTATATTCAACATTCATGAATTCGCTATTTAGCTAATAGTCATCGTTTTTTGCTGAATTTGGAGCTGCCAAAGCTGGTATTGGAAGTTGGCAAAAACCGCCAAATTGCACTGATAACTTCGAAATGGCATTGGTGAATTCCACCAAATTGAAGAAAAAAAATAAAAATATGCTTTTGGGCTGCAGATCAGCATACCGAGATATCTCGATATCGGTAGTGAAGGAGTTAAACAGGCAAATCCCATAGGAATCAATGTAAAAAAATATTATCTTTTTTTATTTTATTTTATTCAACCATTTATTCTTTTCGTTTGCAGCAAAAAGTCTTATTTATTTATTCTTTGGAACATTTTTTTGTATTTTTGTATTTTTTTTATAAATCCTGAAAAAAACAGACCATTTTATTATTTTTATAGTACCCTTTTTATTATTTCCACACATTTTCATGCATTTTTATTGGATGAAACATCTTTTAGATGAATAGCAGCGTTCTGTTTTTATTTTTCTGCAGTTCAGCGGCATTCGACAGACTGTTCAGCGGTCTTCGGCAGCTCCACATTTCACACACTTCAGTAAGAAATATTTGGGTATATTCTCAATGTATTTCTTACTGTAATAACATATTGGCCAGTAGATGGTGCCATCTTCTGCCAAATTGAGTTACAACCATTACAGTTGCAGCTCCTGTTCCCTGCATCGGCTGCTGAATGTCCGATGTCAGGATATTCAGTTAGCCAATTTGACACAGTTTTAGCTTCTCGGGTATTGTGCCCACAGGGCTATAACTTTGGGGGCACCTTCTGCAGGCCAAAAGCAAACAAAATTAGTTTGCAGCAAACACATTTCATTTGCTTTTGGGCTGCAGAGCTACAGATCTCGATATCTCGATATTGGGCACCGGATGCTGAGGTTGAAGCCCGAGGTATCTCGATCTCGGTAGTGAAGGGGTTAAAATCAGCTGGGAAATGTCTGTAAAATACTTTTTTCCATTCATGAGCCCAGAAATGTAGTAACTCCATTAGGCCAGCAGATGGTGACATTTGCCTGCCAAATAGCTAATTAATTATAAATGATTTAAATAATCACTGGTTCCTGACAGTGTTCTCTTTAATCACTTGGTAGTGAAGCGGTTAAACGCACCCAAATTTGTAAAATACTTCTGATTTATCCAATATACCCCAAATGTTCCAATTACAAAATATCAGAATAATAAGATATCTGAATTGGCTGCTTCCAAAATGCTTCATAATCTCAGCAAGCCTAAATCTACCAACCCAGACCAAATTTTGTGGCCGTACACATGTATAGTAGCCAAGCACAAAATTTCAGAATGTTTTAGACTTAGCTCCTGCCAACCAGATACAAGGTATTCTGTTGACTTTGAGTGCAGGAAAGTCTTTTGATAGGCTGCACTAGTATAATTTGAAACAGTGGTTCACGGCAACAGTAGTTCATGGCAACAGTGGTTCATGATAAAGAAAACTTTGGTCTCCTCTGGCTCTCTCTCTTAGCTGGGTATTCACCCAATCACTCACACCAGCTTTATTAAGGCTCAGCAGGTTTCTTGATGGGCCACACCTGTACTTTACAAATTTAGCATTGAAAACCTGACAGTGATCCAAGCTTCTAGGATAATGACCCACCCTTCTCTCCATTATCCCAACCCCAGGGACCCAGAACACATCTCCCTACATGCCCAGCTGCAGTACACACCATTTCCCTGGGGTTTAGCTGAAGGGAGGGATGCAGTCTAAAAGGACTGGTCTTTCATACCTGACATTTATAATCATTCCCTGCTTCCTGTCACACTTTATATACCCTGGGACAGTAACAATGTTCTGAAAACTATTTGTTTTACTAATTTTGATACTTCAATTTTTTTTCCTCTTTTCACAAATTTATTTGAGTAGACAATGTTTGGTGAGGCCTTTCTTGTTATGTTTTCAGAGCTTAATTGCCCTGGATGAAATTGATAAACTGTCATAAATGTCACAATGGGAAAAAGAGTCGCAAATGAACTTTCCCCTTGAAGGCTGGTTTCTTGCCATGTGAATATTCACAGACACACTAGGAATACTAGAGCTGGGAAATCCATCTTAAGGTTCTTCTTTGGGGACTCTACCCACTCCAGATTCCATACTTTCAACAAAAATGTTCCTTCTAATTGCCAGAGATACAGTGATGTTGACAATTCAATATCACACATATTTTGTCATTGTTCTTTGTCATGGAGGTATTGCTCAAACATTCTCATGCTAATAATGCAGTATACAAAATATTTCTTACTTTTAGTCCCTTAAAATTACTTACAAAATTTCCTCCCAACATTAATTTATATCAAACAATTTATATATTTTTGGAGCTACCCAATATAATATAGCCTCAGACTGTCTCTCCACTCTGATAGCATTTAAGGAACACTCTACTCATCCTGACCCCTTTAGAGTTTTAAAGTGGTCAGAATGTGAGAAGTACCCCCTTCTCTCCCAGACTCCCAGCTCACCCGGTCTGGTTGAATTATGGAGTGAAGTGGAGGAGTTTCTTCCACCCAGTTTCACTAGAAGCTGGGTTGTTTAGAATTTCCCGACTGCGGGCCAAATTACGATATTAGCGGTAAAACAGGGTAGCTAGGGAGGAAAAATTGTGGTCACAGTTTTCCCCCTAGCGTGCCCGTTTTACCGCTAGATTACAATGCAGGCACTAAAAAAACTGCCTGCATCGGTTGCAGGCGCTAAGCCCCGGGATCCTTTCAATGGATTCCATAGGACTCCATTGAAGCGAACGCCGGCGGTCACATGACCAGCCGGATCTCGCCTTGCGAGACCCGTCTGGTTGGCGTAGTGATACACAGGGGGAGACTGGGGGGACTTTTTCCCCCAGTTTCTCCCTGCTCCCGCCAGACTGAGGAGGCAGACAGAGCAGCGGTCCTCGCGGCGGGATAGGAGGTGAGTATCTTGATTTTTTGGGGGGTTCTGGATGGTGCTAACTTTTTGTTAACTGTGGCCAGAAGTTAATCAGCGTTACGACTTTGTAATCCTACCGCTGATTAACACTTTGCGCTCCCCATGTTAAGTATAGGGAGCGCAAAGTACAGTAACCTCGCGCTGAAAAGCGTAAAATACCAAACGCTAATGGATTACTTAACCCATTAGCGTTTGGATTGTAATATGTGTAAACTACTTGGGCTAACATTAACGCTCATGCAGGTGAGCCCTAACGTTATCACCAAGTATGTAATTTGGCCCTGCCAGCCACCGGATAGGTCATCAGCTTCTGCCCAATTATATAAGGATGAAAAAAGTAGCCCTTTAACACACGTTCTCAATAAACTGCAGTATCTTTATATGTCACACTATTTATAAGACTTCATCTGAGACTTCAATATCATTTGGTCTGGTCGGAAGGATGCTATGTTGCTACTAACCTATAATGATCTTGGCACCATTGTTTTCTTCTGTTTCCTTGGTTTTATTTCAATCTGTTCTGTTTCATTTGCCTTCTTTATGTCATATAAGTTTGTTCTAACAAGACTCGTACCGTCATGCACGCAACACCAAAAGTGTTCAAGCACAATCTCAATGAGTACTAAATATTATTTTTTTAAAAAGGAATCTGTGGACATCATCTTTGTATACCGCGCGATTAGAAATCGCTAGTCCACGGAGGTACAGAGGCGGGAAAACACTGGACCAGCGCCTGTTTTGCCCTGTGGGGACACAGCTCTTCCCTGACCCCAAACCGAGGCCTAATAAAGTGGCCGGAGGAGGCGGTGTTGCGCGGGCTGGAATGAGTGCTGCCTTTCTCCTAGTTCCCCGCGGAGCTGACATGCCTGCGCCGGGGGTCCTGCTGATTTCCTCGCGCTGGACGAGTGGCGTCAGGGATTCGGGCCTTCCCGGTGGCGCCTGGGGATGTGCTGACGGGCGAGTGGGGACCATCTCCGGCGGTCGCTCTCCTCGTCTCCGCCGTCCTCGAGGGGCTACAAAGCAAGTTAGAGGTGAGCAGTGACTTTTCTGCCCAGTGAGGCATTCTACTAATCTGGGCAAGAGAGTGCCCAGCAATTTAAACAAACGTCTGCAGCAATACCGGA